>OU343058.1:8917786-9384774 GCA_910593695.2 Ocypus olens | reverse complement strand
TTTGATCGGCCGTAGCGGCCTAAACGAAAACTCCAAATTGAACGCGGTTTGCAAATCTGAGCTCCCTCGTACGTCAATTAGTCGGATTAGAGATTTTGAATTTTTTGATAAAATTGTGAAAAAAGACATGACTAACCCCCTTGGAAATTTTCTTAAAAAAACGCGAAACTTTCTTAAAAATCATCGTGGACTATTGAATTTTAACTTTATTTTCATCAGAAAGACGAGAGAAAATTGATTGCCGTCAAAAAATTTCAGCTAACTTCAACAGCAAAAAAAATTAGTCAGTCACAGTGAACATTTTAGAAAATATACGAAAAATAATTGATTTTTCAGACTTTGATCGGCCGTTAGCGACCAAACGAAAACTCCAAATTGAACGCGGTTTGCAAATCTGAGCTCCGTCGTACGTCAATTAGTCGGATTAGAGATTTTGAATTTTTGATAAAATCGTGAAAAAAAACATGACCAAACCCCTTGGAAATTTTGTTAAAAAATGCAACTTTCTTAAAAATCATCGTAGACTATTGAATTTAACTTTATTTTCATCAGAAAAACGAGAGAAATTGATTGCCGTTAAAAAATTTCAGCTAACTTCAATAGCAAAAAAAATAGTCAGTCACAGTGAACATTTTAGAAAATTTTAAGAAAATAATTGATTTTTCAGACTTTGATCGGCCGTAGCGGCCAAACGAAAACTCCAAATTGAACGCGGTTTGCAAATCTGAGCTCCTCGTGCGTCAATTAGTCGGATTAGAGATTTTGAATTTTTGATAAAATTGTGAAAAAAAACATGACTAAACCCCTTGGAAATTTTGTTTAAAAAATGCAACTTTCTTAAAAATCATCGTAGACTATTGAATTTAACTTTATTTTCATCAGAAAGACGAGAGAAAATTGATTGCCGTTAAAAATATTCAGTTAACTTCAATAGCAAAAAAAATTAGTCAGTCAATGTGAAGATTTTGGAAAATTTAAGAAAATAATTGATTTTTCAGACTTTGATCGGCCGTAGCGGCCAAACAAAAACTCCAAATTGAACGCGGTTTGCAAATCTGAGCTCCTCGTGCGTCAATTAGTCGGATTAGAGATTTTGAATTTTTGATAAAATTGTGAAAAAAAACATGACTAAACCCCTTGGAAATTTTGTTAAAAAATGCAACTTTCTTAAAAATCATCGGTAGACTATTGAATTTAACTTTATTTTCATCAGAAAGACGAGAGAAATTGATTGCCGTTAAAAAATTTCAGCTAATTTCAATAGCAAAAAAATTAGTCAGTCACAGTGAGGATTTTGGAAAATTTAAGAAAATAATTGATTTTTTCAGACTTTGATCGGCCGTAGCGGCCAAACGAAAACTCCAAATTGAACGCGGTTTGCAAATCTGAGCTCCTCGTGCGTCAATTAGTCGGATTAGAGATTTTGAATTTTTGATAAAATCGTGAAAAAAAACATGACTAAACCCCCTTGGAAATTTTGTTAAAAAATGCAACTTTCTTAAAATCATCGCAGACTATTGAATTTTAACTTTATTTTCATCAGAAAGACGAGAGAAATTGATTGCCGTTAAAAAATTTCAGCTAACTTCAATAGCAAAAAAATTAGTCAGTCACTGTGAGGATTTTGGAAAAATTTAAGAAAATAATTGATTTTTTCAGACTTTGATCGGCCGTAGCGGCCAAACGAAAACTCCAAATTGAACGCGGTTTGCAAATCTGAGCTCCTCGTGCGTCAATTAGTCGGATTACAGATTTTGAATTTTTGATAAAATCGTGAAAAAAAAACATGACCAAACCCCTTGGAAATTTTGTTAAAAAATGCAACTTTCTTAAAAATCATCGTAGACTATTGAATTTAACTTTATTTTCATCAGAAAGATGAGAGAAATTGATTGCCGTTAAAAAATTTCAGCTAACTTCAATAGCAAAAAAAATTAGTCAGTCACAGCAAACATTTTAGAAAATTTTAAGAAAATAATTGATTTTTCAGACTTTGATCGGCCGTAGCGGCCAAACGAAAACTCCAAATTGAACGCGGTTTGCAAATCTGAGCTCCTCGTGCGTCAATTAGTCGGATTAGAGATTTTGAATTTTTGATAAAATCGTGAAAAAAAACATGACTAAATCCCTTGGAAATTTTGTTAAAAAATGCAACTTTCTTAAAAATCATCGTAGACTATTGAATTTAACTTTATTTTCATCAGAAAGACGAGAGAAATTGATTGCCGTTAAAAAATTTCAGCTAACTTCAATAGCAAAAAAAATAGTCAGTCACAGTGAACATTTTAGAAAATTTTAAGAAAATAATTGATTTTTCAGACTTTGATCGGCCGTAGCGGCCAAACGAAAACTCCAAATTGAACGCGGTTTGCAAATCTGAGCTCCTCGTGCGTCAATTAGTCGGATTAAAGATTTTGAATTTTTGATAAAATTGTGAAAAAAAACATGACTAAACCCCTTGGAAATTTTGTTAAAAAATGCAACTTTCTTAAAAATCATCGTAGACTATTGAATTTAACTTTATTTTCATCAGAAAGACGAGAGAAATTGATTGCCGTTAAAAATATTCAGTTAACTTCAATAGCAAAAAAATTAGTCAGTCAATGTGAAGATTTTGGAAAATTTAAGAAAATAATTGATTTTTCAGACTTTGATCGGCCGTAGCGGCCAAACAAAAACTCCAAATTGAACGCGGTTTGCAAATCTGAGCTCCTCGTGCGTCAATTAGTCGGATTAGAGATTTTGAATTTTTGATAAAATTGTGAAAAAAAACATGACTAAACCCCTTGGAAATTTTGTTAAAAAATGCAACTTTCTTAAAAATCATCGTAGACTATTGAATTTAACTTTATTTTCATCAGAAAGACGAGAGAAATTGATTGCCGTTAAAAAATTTCAGCTAATTTCAATAGCAAAAAAATTAGTCAGTCACAGTGAGGATTTTGGAAAATTTAAGAAAATAATTGATTTTTCAGACTTTGATCGGCCGTAGCGGCCAAACGAAAACTCCAAATTGAACGCGGTTTGCAAATCTGAGCTCCTCGTGCGTCAATTAGTCGGATTATAGATTTTGAATTTTTGATAAAATCGTGAAAAAAAACATGACTAAATCCCTTGGAAATTTTGTTAAAAAATGCAACTTTCTTAAAAATCATCGTAGACTATTGAATTTAACTTTATTTTCATCAGAAAGATGAGAGAAATTGATTGCCGTTAAAAAATTTCAGCTAACTTCAATGGCAAAAAAATTAGTCAGTCACAGCAAACATTTTAGAAAATTTTAAGAAAATAATTGATTTTTCAGACTTTGATCGGCCGTAGCGGCCAAACGAAAACTCCAAATTGAACGCGGTTTGCAAATCTGAGCTCCTCGTGCGTCAATTAGTCGGATTAGAGATTTTGAATTTTTGATAAAATCGTGAAAAAAAAACATGACTAAATCCCTTGGAAATTTTGTTAAAAAATGCAACTTTCTTAAAAATCATCGTAGACTATTGAATTTAACTTTATTTTCATCAGAAAGACGAGAGAAATTGATTGCCGTTAAAAAATTTCAGCTAACTTCAATAGCAAAAAAATTAGTCAGTCACAGTGAACATTTTAGAAAATTTTAAGAAAATAATTGATTTTTCAGACTTTGATCGGCCGTAGCGGCCAAACGAAAACTCCAAATTGAACGCGGTTTGCAAATCTGAGCTCCTCGTGCGTCAATTAGTCGGATTAGAGATTTCGAATTTTTGATAAAATTGTGAAAAAAAACATGACTAAACCCCTTGGAAATTTTGTTAAAAAATGCAACTTTCTTAAAAATCATCGTAGACTATTGAATTTAACTTTATTTTCATCAGAAAGACGAGAGAAATTGATTGCCGTTAAAAATATTCAGCTAACTTCAATAGCAAAAAAATTAGTCAGTCAATGTGAAGATTTTGGAAAATTTAAGAAAATAATTGATTTTTCAGACTTTGATCGGCCGTAGCGGCCAAACGAAAACTCCAAATTGAACGCGGTTTGCAAATCTGAGCTCCTCGTGCGTCAATTAGTCGGATTAGAGATTTTGAATTTTTGATAAAATTGTGAAAAAAAACATGACTAAACCCCTTGGAAATTTTGTTAAAAAATGCAACTTTCTTAAAAATCATCGTAGACTATTGAATTTAACTTTATTTTCATCAGAAAGACGAGAGAAATTGATTGCCGTTAAAAAATTTCAGCTAATTTCAATAGCAAAAAAATTAGTCAGTCACAGTGAGGATTTTGGAAAATTTAAGAAAATAATTGATTTTTCAGACTTTGATCGGCCGTAGCGGCCAAACGAAAACTCCAAATTGAACGCGGTTTGCAAATCTGAGCTCCTCGTGCGTCAATTAGTCGGATTACAGATTTTGAATTTTTGATAAAATCGTGAAAAAAAACATGACCAAACCCCTTGGAAATTTTGTTAAAAAATGCAACTTTCTTAAAAATCATCGTAGACTATTGAATTTAACTTTATTTTCATCAGAAAGACGAGAGAAATTGATTGCCGTTAAAAAATTTCAGCTAACTTCAATAGCAAAAAAATTAGTCAGTCACAGTGAACATTTTAGAAAATTTTAAGAAAATAATTGATTTTTCAGACTTTGATCGGCCGTAGCAGCCAAACGAAAACTCCAAATTGAACGCGGTTTGCAAATCTGAGCTCCTCGTGCGTCAATTAGTCGGATTAGAGATTTTGAATTTTTGATAAAATCGTGAAAAAAAACATGACCAAACCCCTTGGAAATTTTGTTAAAAAATGCAACTTTCTTAAAAATCATCGCAGACTATTGAATTTAACTTTATTTTCATCAGAAAGACGAGAGAAATTGATTGCCGTTAAAAAATTTCAGCTAGCTTCAATAGCAAAAAAATTAGTCAGTCACTGTGAGGATTTTGGAAAATTTAAGAAAATAATTGATTTTTCAGACTTTGATCGGCCGTAGCGGCCAAACGAAAACTCCAAATTAAACGCGGTTTGCAAATCTGAGCTCCTCGTGCGTCAATTAGTCGGATTAGAGATTTTGAATTTTTGATAAAATTGTGGAAAAAAAAATGACTAAACCCCTTGGAAATTTTGTTAAAAAATGCAACTTTCTTAAAAATCATCGTAGACTATTGAATTTAACTTTATTTTCATCAGAAAGACGAGAGAAATTGATTGCCGTTAAAAATATTCAGCTAACTTCAATAGCAAAAAAATTAGTCAGTCAATGTGAAAATTTTGGAAAATTTAAGAAAATAATTGATTTTTCAGACTTTGATCGGCCGTAGCGGCCAAACGAAAACTCCAAATTGAACGCGGTTTGCAAATCTGAGCTCCTCGTGCGTCAATTAGTCGGATTAGAGATTTTGAATTTTTGATAAAATCGTGAAAAAAAACATGACCAAACCCCTTGGAAATTTTGTTAAAAAATGCAACTTTCTTAAAAATCATCGCAGACTATTGAATTTAACTTTATTTTCATCAGAAAGACGAGAGAAATTGATTGCCGTTAAAAAATTTCAGCTAACTTCAATAGCAAAAAAATTAGTCAGTCACTGTGAGGATTTTGGAAAATTTAAGAAAATAATTGATTTTTCAGACTTTGATCGGCCGTAGCGGCCAAACGAAAACTCCAAATTGAACGCGGTTTGCAAATCTGAGCTCCTCGTACGTCAATTAGTCGGATTAGAGATTTTGAATTTTTGATGAAATTGTGAAAAAAGACATGACTAACCCCCTTGGAAATTTTCTTAAAAAATGCTACTTTCTTAAAAAACATCGTAGACTATTGAATTTAACTTTATTTTCGTCAGAAAGACGAGAGAAATTGATTGCCGTCAAAAAATTTCAGCTAACTTCAACAGCAAAAAAATTAGTCAGTCACAGTGAACATTTTAGAAAATATACGAAAATAATTGATTTTTCAGACTTTGATCGGCCGTAGCGGCTAAACGAAAACTCCAAATTGAACGCGGTTTGCAAATCTGAGCTCCTCGTACGTCAATTAGTCGGATTAGAGATTTTGAATTTTTGATAAAATTGTGAAAAAAGACATGACTAACCCCCTTGGAAATTTTCTTAAAAAACGCAACTTTCTTAAAAATCATCGTGGACTATTGAATTTAACTTTATTTTCATCAGAAAGACGAGAGAAATTGATTGCCGTCAAAAAATTTCAGCTAACTTCAACAGCAAAAAAATTAGTCAGTCACAGTGAACATTTTAGAAAATATACGAAAATAATTGATTTTTCAGACTTTGATCGGCCGTAGCGACCAAACGAAAACTCCAAATTGAACGCGGTTTGCAAATCTGAGCTCCTCGTACGTCAATTAGTCGGATTAGAGATTTTGAATTTTTGATAAAATCGTGAAAAAAAACATGACCAAACCCCTTGGAAATTTTGTTAAAAAATGCAACTTTCTTAAAAATCATCGTAGACTATTGAATTTAACTTTATTTTCATCAGAAAAACGAGAGAAATTGATTGCCGTTAAAAATATTCAGCTAACTTCAATAGCAAAAAAATTAGTCAGTCACTGTGAGGATTTTGGAAAATTTAAGAAAATAATTGATTTTTCAGACTTTGATCGGCCGTAGCAGCCAAACGAAAACTCCAAATTGAACGCGGTTTGCAAATCTGAGCTCCTCGTGCGTCAATTAGTCGGATTAGAGATTTTGAATTTTTGATAAAATCGTGAAAAAAAACATGACCAAACCCCTTGGAAATTTTGTTAAAAAATGCAACTTTCTTTAAAATCATCGCAGACTATTGAATTTAACTTTATTTTCATCAGAAAGACGAGAGAAATTGATTGCCGTTAAAAAATTTCAGCTAACTTCAATAGCAAAAAAATTAGTCAGTCACTGTGAGGATTTTGGAAAATTTAAGAAAATAATTGATTTTTCAGACTTTGATCGGCCGTAGCGGCCAAACGAAAACTCCAAATTGAACGCGGTTTGCAAATCTGAGCTCCTCGTGCGTCAATTAGTCGGATTAGAGATTTTGAATTTTTGATAAAATCGTGAAAAAAAACATGACTAAATCCCTTGGAAATTTTGTTAAAAAATGCAACTTTCTTAAAAATCATCGTAGACTATTGAATTTAACTTTATTTTCATCAGAAAGACGAGAGAAATTGATTGCCGTTAAAAAATTTCAGCTAACTTCAATAGCAAAAAAATTAGTCAGTCACAGTAAACATTTTAGAAAATTTTAAGAAAATAATTGATTTTTCAGACTTTGATCGGCCGTAGCGGCCAAACGAAAACTCCAAATTGAACGCGGTTTGCAAATCTGAGCTCCTCATGCGTCAATTAGTCGGATTAGAGATTTTGAATTTTTGATAAAATCGTGAAAAAAAACATGACTAAATCCCTTGGAAATTTTGTTAAAAAATGCAACTTTCTTAAAAATCATCGTAGACTATTGAATTTAACTTTATTTTCATCAGAAAGACGAGAGAAATTGATTGCCGTTAAAAAATTTCAGCTAACTTCAATAGCAAAAAAATTAGTCAGTCACAGTGAGGATTTTGGAAAATTTAAGAAAATAATTGATTTTTCAGACTTTGATCGGCCGTAGCGGCCAAACGAAAACTCCAAATTGAACGCGGTTTGCAAATCTGAGCTCCTCGTACGTCAATTAGTCGGATTAGAGATTTTGAATTTTTGATAAAATCGTGAAAAAAAACATGACCAAACCCCTTGGAAATTTTGTTAAAAAATGCAACTTTCTTAAAAATCATCGCAGACTATTGAATTTAACTTTATTTTCATCAGAAAGACGAGAGAAATTGATTGCCGTTAAAAAATTTCAGCTAACTTCAATAGCAAAAAAATTAGTCAGTCACAGTGAGAATTTTGGAAAATTTAAGAAAATAATTGATTTTTCAGACTTTGATCGGCCGTAGCGGCCAAACGAAAACTCCAAATTGAACGCGGTTTGCAAATCTGAGCTCCTCGTGCGTCAATTAGTCGGATTAGAGATTTTGAATTTTTGATAAAATCGTGGAAAAAAAACATGACTAAACCCCTTGGAAATTTTGTTAAAAAATGCAACTTTCTTAAAAATCATCGTAGACTATTGAATTTAACTTTATTTTCATCAGAAAGATGAGAGAAATTGATTGCCGTTAAAAAATTTCAGCTAACTTCAATAGCAAAAAAATTAGTCAGTCACAGTGAGGATTTTGGAAAATTTAAGAAAATAATTGATTTTTCAGATTTTGATCGGCCGTAGCGGCCAAACGAAAACTCCAAATTGAACGCGGTTTGCAAATCTGAGCTCCTCGTGCGTCAATTAGTCGGATTAGAGATTTTGAATTTTTGATAAAATCGTGAAAAAAAACATGACTAAACCCCTTGGAAATTTTGTTAAAAAATGCAACTTTCTTAAAAATCATCGTAGACTATTGAATTCAACTTTATTTTCATCAGAAAGACGAGAGAAATTGATTGCCGTTAAAAAATTTTAGCTAACTTCAATAGCAAAAAAATTAGTCAGTCACAGTGAGGATTTTGGAAAATTTAAGAAAATAATTGATTTTTCAGACTTTGATCGGCCGTAGCGGCCAAACGAAAACTCCAAATTGAACGCGGTTTGCAAATCTGAGCTCCTCGTGCGTCAATTAGTCGGATTAGAGATTTTGAATTTTTGATAAAATCGTGAAAAAAAACATGACTAAACCCCTTGGAAATTTTGTTAAAAAATGCAACTTTCTTAAAATCATCGCAGACTATTGAATTTAACTTTATTTTCATCAGAAAGACGAGAGAAATTGATTGCCGTTAAAAAATTTCAGCTAACTTCAATAGCAAAAAAATTAGTCAGTCACTGTGAGGATTTTGGAAAATTTAAGAAAATAATTGATTTTTCAGACTTTGATCGGCCGTAGCGGCCAAACGAAAACTCCAAATTGAACGCGGTTTGCAAATCTGAGCTCCTCGTGCGTCAATTAGTCGGATTACAGATTTTGAATTTTTGATAAAATCGTGAAAAAAAACATGACCAAACCCCTTGGAAATTTTGTTAAAAAATGCAACTTTCTTAAAAATCATCGTAGACTATTGAATTTAACTTTATTTTCATCAGAAAGATGAGAGAAATTGATTGCCGTTAAAAAATTTCAGCTAACTTCAATAGCAAAAAAATTAGTCAGTCACAGCAAACATTTTAGAAAATTTTAAGAAAATAATTGATTTTTCAGACTTTGATCGGCCGTAGCGGCCAAACGAAAACTCCAAATTGAACGCGGTTTGCAAATCTGAGCTCCTCATGCGTCAATTAGTCGGATTAGAGATTTTGAATTTTTGATAAAATCGTGAAAAAAAACATGACTAAATCCCTTGGAAATTTTGTTAAAAAATGCAACTTTCTTAAAAATCATCGTAGACTATTGAATTTAACTTTATTTTCATCAGAAAGACGAGAGAAATTGATTGCCGTTAAAAAATTTCAGCTAACTTCAATAGCAAAAAAATTAGTCAGTCACAGTGAGGATTTTGGAAAATTTAAGAAAATAATTGATTTTTCAGACTTTGATCGGCCGTAGCGGCCAAACGAAAACTCCAAATTGAACGCGGTTTGCAAATCTGAGCTCCTCATGCGTCAATTAGTCGGATTAGAGATTTTGAATTTTTGATAAAATCGTGAAAAAAAACATGACAAATCCCTTGGAAATTTTGTTAAAAAATGCAACTTTCTTAAAAATCATCGTAGACTATTGAATTTAACTTTATTTTCATCAGAAAGACGAGAGAAATTGATTGCCGTTAAAAAATTTCAGCTAACTTCAATAGCAAAAAAATTAGTCAGTCACAGTGAGGATTTTGGAAAATTTAAGAAAATAATTGATTTTTCAGACTTTGATCGGCCGTAGCGGCCAAACGAAAACTCCAAATTGAACGCGGTTTGCAAATCTGAGCTCCTCGTACGTCAATTAGTCGGATTAGAGATTTTGAATTTTTGATGAAATTGTGAAAAAAGACATGACTAACCCCCTTGGAAATTTTCTTAAAAAACGCAACTTTCTTAAAAAACATCGTAGACTATTGAATTTAACTTTATTTTCATCAGAAAGACGAGAGAAATTGATTGCCGTTAAAAATTTCAGCTAACTTCAATAGCAAAAAAATTAATCAGTCACAGTGAACATTTTAGAAAATTTTAATAATTGATTTTTCAGACTTTGATCGGCCGTAGCAGCCAAACGAAAACTCCAAATTGAACGCGGTTTGCAAATCTGAGCTCCTCGTGCGTCAATTAGTCGGATTAGAGATTTTGAATTTTTGATAAAATCGTGAAAAAAAACATGACCAAACCCCTTGGAAATTTTGTTAAAAAAATGCAACTTTCTTAAAAATCATCGCAGACTATTGAATTTAACTTTATTTTCATCAGAAAGACGAGAGAAATTGATTGCCGTTAAAAAATTTCAGCTAACTTCAATAGCAAAAAAATTAGTCAGTCACTGTGAGAATTTTGGAAAATTTAAGAAAATAATTGATTTTTCAGACTTTGATCGGCGTAGCGGCCAAACGAAAACTCCAAATTGAACGCGGTTTGCAAATCTGAGCTCCTCGTGCGTCAATTAGTCGGATTAGAGATTTTGAATTTTTGATAAAATCGTGGAAAAAAAACATGACTAAACCCCTTGGAAATTTTGTTAAAAAATGCAACTTTCTTAAAAATCATCGTAGACTATTGAATTTAACTTTATTTTCATCAGAAAGACGAGAGAAATTGATTGCCGTTAAAAAATTTCAGCTAACTTCAATAGCAAAAAAATTAGTCAGTCACAGTGAGGATTTTGGAAAATTTAAGAAAATAATTGATTTTTCAGACTTTGATCGGCCGTAGCGGCCAAACGAAAACTCCAAATTGAACGCGGTTTGCAAATCTGAGCTCCTCGTGCGTCAATTAGTCGGATTAGAGATTTTGAATTTTTGATAAAATCGTGAAAAAAAACATGACTAAACCCCTTGGAAATTTTGTTAAAAAATGCAACTTTCTTAAAAATCATCGTAGACTATTGAATTTAACTTTATTTTCATCAGAAAGACGAGAGAAATTGATTGCCGTTAAAAAATTTTAGCTAACTTCAATAGCAAAAAAATTAGTCAGTCACAGTGAGGATTTTGGAAAATTTAAGAAAATAATTGATTTTTCAGACTTTGATCGGCCGTAGCGGCCAAACGAAAACTCCAAATTGAACGCGGTTTGCAAATCTGAGCTCCTCGTGCGTCAATTAGTCGGATTAGAGATTTTGAATTTTTGATAAAATCGTGAAAAAAAACATGACTAAACCCCTTGGAAATTTTGTTAAAAAATGCAACTTTCTTAAAATCATCGCAGACTATTGAATTTAACTTTATTTTCATCAGAAAGACGAGAGAAATTGATTGCCGTTAAAAAATTTCAGCTAACTTCAATAGCAAAAAAATTAGTCAGTCACTGTGAGGATTTTGGAAAATTTAAGAAAATAATTGATTTTTCAGACTTTGATCGGCCGTAGCGGCCAAACGAAAACTCCAAATTGAACGCGGTTTGCAAATCTGAGCTCCTCGTGCGTCAATTAGTCGGATTACAGATTTTGAATTTTTGATAAAATCGTGAAAAAAAACATGACCAAACCCCTTGGAAATTTTGTTAAAAAATGCAACTTTCTTAAAAATCATCGTAGACTATTGAATTTAACTTTATTTTCATCAGAAAGATGAGAGAAATTGATTGCCGTTAAAAAATTTCAGCTAACTTCAATAGCAAAAAAATTAGTCAGTCACAGCAAACATTTTAGAAAATTTTAAGAAAATAATTGATTTTTCAGACTTTGATCGGCCGTAGCGGCCAAACGAAAACTCCAAATTGAACGCGGTTTGCAAATCTGAGCTCCTCGTGCGTCAATTAGTCGGATTAGAGATTTTGAATTTTTGATAAAATCGTGAAAAAAAACATGACTAAATCCCTTGGAAATTTTGTTAAAAAATGCAACTTTCTTAAAAATCATCGTAGACTATTGAATTTAACTTTATTTTCATCAGAAAGACGAGAGAAATTGATTGCCGTTAAAAAATTTCAGCTAACTTCAATAGCAAAAAAATTAGTCAGTCACAGTGAACATTTTAGAAAATTTTAAGAAAATAATTGATTTTTCAGACTTTGATCGGCCGTAGCGGCCAAACGAAAACTCCAAATTGAACGCGGTTTGCAAATCTGAGCTCCTCGTGCGTCAATTAGTCGGATTAGAGATTTTGAATTTTTGATAAAATTGTGAAAAAAAACATGACTAAACCCCTTGGAAATTTTGTTAAAAAATGCAACTTTCTTAAAAATCATCGTAGACTATTGAATTTAACTTTATTTTCATCAGAAAGACGAGAGAAATTGATTGCCGTTAAAAATATTCAGCTAACTTCAATAGCAAAAAAATTAGTCAGTCAATGTGAAGATTTTGGAAAATTTAAGAAAATAATTGATTTTTCAGACTTTGATCGGCCGTAGCGGCCAAACGAAAACTCCAAATTGAACGCGGTTTGCAAATCTGAGCTCCTCGTGCGTCAATTAGTCGGATTAGAGATTTTGAATTTTTGATAAAATTGTGAAAAAAAACATGACTAAACCCCTTGGAAATTTTGTTAAAAAATGCAACTTTCTTAAAAATCATCGTAGACTATTGAATTTAACTTTATTTTCATCAGAAAGATGAGAGAAATTGATTGCCGTTAAAAAATTTCAGCTAACTTCAATAGCAAAAAAATTAGTCAGTCACAGCAAACATTTTAGAAAATTTTAAGAAAATAATTGATTTTTCAGACTTTGATCGGCCGTAGCGGCCAAACGAAAACTCCAAATTGAACGCGGTTTGCAAATCTGAGCTCCTCGTGCGTCAATTAGTCGGATTAGAGATTTTGAATTTTTGATAAAATCGTGAAAAAAAACATGACTAAATCCCTTGGAAATTTTGTTAAAAAATGCAACTTTCTTAAAAATCATCGTAGACTATTGAATTTAACTTTATTTTCATCAGAAAGACGAGAGAAATTGATTGCCGTTAAAAAATTTCAGCTAACTTCAATAGCAAAAAAATTAGTCAGTCACAGTGAACATTTTAGAAAATTTTAAGAAAATAATTGATTTTTCAGACTTTGATCGGCCGTAGCGGCCAAACGAACACTCCAAATTGAACGCGGTTTGCAAATCTGAGCTCCTCGTGCGTCAATTAGTCGGATTAGAGATTTTGAATTTTTGATAAAATTGTGAAAAAAAACATGACTAAACCCCTTGGAAATTTTGTTAAAAAATGCAACTTTCTTAAAAATCATCGTAGACTATTGAATTTAACTTTATTTTCATCAGAAAGACGAGAGAAATTGATTGCCGTTAAAAATATTCAGCTAACTTCAATAGCAAAAAAATTAGTCAGTCAATGTGAAGATTTTGGAAAATTTAAGAAAATAATTGATTTTTCAGACTTTGATCGGCCGTAGCGGCCAAACGAAAACTCCAAATTGAACGCGGTTTGCAAATCTGAGCTCCTCGTGCGTCAATTAGTCGGATTAGAGATTTTGAATTTTTGATAAAATTGTGAAAAAAAACATGACTAAACCCCTTGGAAATTTTGTTAAAAAATGCAACTTTCTTAAAAATCATCGTAGACTATTGAATTTAACTTTATTTTCATCAGAAAGACGAGAGAAATTGATTGCCGTTAAAAAATTTCAGCTAATTTCAATAGCAAAAAAATTAGTCAGTCACAGTGAGGATTTTGGAAAATTTAAGAAAATAATTGATTTTTCAGACTTTGATCGGCCGTAGCGGCCAAACGAAAACTCCAAATTGAACGCGGTTTGCAAATCTGAGCTCCTCGTGCGTCAATTAGTCGGATTACAGATTTTGAATTTTTGATAAAATCGTGAAAAAAAACATGACCAAACCCCTTGGAAATTTTGTTAAAAAATGCAACTTTCTTAAAAATCATCGTAGACTATTGAATTTAACTTTATTTTCATCAGAAAGACGAGAGAAATTGATTGCCGTTAAAAAATTTCAGCTAACTTCAATAGCAAAAAAATTAGTCAGTCACAGTGAACATTTTAGAAAATTTTAAGAAAATAATTGATTTTTCAGACTTTGATCGGCCGTAGCAGCCAAACGAAAACTCCAAATTGAACGCGGTTTGCAAATCTGAGCTCCTCGTGCGTCAATTAGTCGGATTAGAGATTTTGAATTTTTGATAAAATCGTGAAAAAAAACATGACCAAACCCCTTGGAAATTTTGTTAAAAAATGCAACTTTCTTAAAAATCATCGCAGACTATTGAATTTAACTTTATTTTCATCAGAAAGACGAGAGAAATTGATTGCCGTTAAAAAATTTCAGCTAGCTTCAATAGCAAAAAAATTAGTCAGTCACTGTGAGGATTTTGGAAAATTTAAGAAAATAATTGATTTTTCAGACTTTGATCGGCCGTAGCGGCCAAACGAAAACTCCAAATTAAACGCGGTTTGCAAATCTGAGCTCCTCGTGCGTCAATTAGTCGGATTAGAGATTTTGAATTTTTGATAAAATTGTGGAAAAAAAAATGACTAAACCCCTTGGAAATTTTGTTAAAAAATGCAACTTTCTTAAAAATCATCGTAGACTATTGAATTTAACTTTATTTTCATCAGAAAGATGAGAGAAATTGATTGCCGTTAAAAAATTTCAGCTAACTTCAATAGCAAAAAAATTAGTCAGTCACAGCAAACATTTTAGAAAATTTTAAGAAAATAATTGATTTTTCAGACTTTGATCGGCCGTAGCGGCCAAACGAAAACTCCAAATTGAACGCGGTTTGCAAATCTGAGCTCCTCGTGCGTCAATTAGTCGGATTAGAGATTTTGAATTTTTGATAAAATCGTGAAAAAAAACATGACTAAATCCCTTGGAAATTTTGTTAAAAAATGCAACTTTCTTAAAAATCATCGTAGACTATTGAATTTAACTTTATTTTCATCAGAAAGACGAGAGAAATTGATTGCCGTTAAAAAATTTCAGCTAACTTCAATAGCAAAAAAAATAGTCAGTCACAGTGAACATTTTAGAAAATTTTAAGAAAATAATTGATTTTTCAGACTTTGATCGGCCGTAGCGGCCAAACGAAAACTCCAAATTGAACGCGGTTTGCAAATCTGAGCTCCTCGTGCGTCAATTAGTCGGATTAGAGATTTTGAATTTTTGATAAAATCGTGAAAAAAAACATGACTAAACCCCTTGGAAATTTTGTTAAAAAATGCAACTTTCTTAAAAATCATCGTAGACTATTGAATTTAACTTTATTTTCATCAGAAAGACGAGAGAAATTGATTGCCGTTAAAAATATTCAGCTAACTTCAATAGCAAAAAAATTAGTCAGTCAATGTGAAGATTTTGGAAAATTTAAGAAAATAATTGATTTTTCAGACTTTGATCGGCCGTAGCGGCCAAACGAAAACTCCAAATTGAACGCGGTTTGCAAATCTGAGCTCCTCGTGCGTCAATTAGTCGGATTAGAGATTTTGAATTTTTGATAAAATTGTGAAAAAAAACATGACTAAACCCCTTGGAAATTTTGTTAAAAAATGCAACTTTCTTAAAAATCATCGTAGACTATTGAATTTAACTTTATTTTCATCAGAAAGACGAGAGAAATTGATTGCCGTTAAAAAATTTCAGCTAATTTCAATAGCAAAAAAATTAGTCAGTCACAGTGAGGATTTTGGAAAATTTAAGAAAATAATTGATTTTTCAGACTTTGATCGGCCGTAGCGGCCAAACGAAAACTCCAAATTGAACGCGGTTTGCAAATCTGAGCTCCTCGTGCGTCAATTAGTCGGATTACAGATTTTGAATTTTTGATAAAATCGTGAAAAAAAACATGACCAAACCCCTTGGAAATTTTGTTAAAAAATGCAACTTTCTTAAAAATCATCGTAGACTATTGAATTTAACTTTATTTTCATCAGAAAGACGAGAGAAATTGATTGCCGTTAAAAAATTTCAGCTAACTTCAATAGCAAAAAAATTAGTCAGTCACAGTGAACATTTTAGAAAATTTTAAGAAAATAATTGATTTTTCAGACTTTGATCGGCCGTAGCAGCCAAACGAAAACTCCAAATTGAACGCGGTTTGCAAATCTGAGCTCCTCGTGCGTCAATTAGTCGGATTAGAGATTTTGAATTTTTGATAAAATCGTGAAAAAAAACATGACCAAACCCCTTGGAAATTTTGTTAAAAAATGCAACTTTCTTAAAAATCATCGCAGACTATTGAATTTAACTTTATTTTCATCAGAAAGACGAGAGAAATTGATTGCCGTTAAAAAATTTCAGCTAACTTCAATAGCAAAAAAATTAGTCAGTCACTGTGAGGATTTTGGAAAATTTAAGAAAATAATTGATTTTTCAGACTTTGATCGGCCGTAGCGGCCAAACGAAAACTCCAAATTAAACGCGGTTTGCAAATCTGAGCTCCTCGTGCGTCAATTAGTCGGATTAGAGATTTTGAATTTTTGATAAAATTGTGGAAAAAAAAATGACTAAACCCCTTGGAAATTTTGTTAAAAAATGCAACTTTCTTAAAAATCATCGTAGACTATTGAATTTAACTTTATTTTCATCAGAAAGACGAGAGAAATTGATTGCCGTTAAAAATATTCAGCTAACTTCAATAGCAAAAAAATTAGTCAGTCAATGTGAAAATTTTGGAAAATTTAAGAAAATAATTGATTTTTCAGACTTTGATCGGCCGTAGCGGCCAAACGAAAACTCCAAATTGAACGCGGTTTGCAAATCTGAGCTCCTCGTGCGTCAATTAGTCGGATTAGAGATTTTGAATTTTTGATAAAATCGTGAAAAAAAACATGACCAAACCCCTTGGAAATTTTGTTAAAAAATGCAACTTTCTTAAAAATCATCGCAGACTATTGAATTTAACTTTATTTTCATCAGAAAGACGAGAGAAATTGATTGCCGTTAAAAAATTTCAGCTAACTTCAATAGCAAAAAAATTAGTCAGTCACTGTGAGGATTTTGGAAAATTTAAGAAAATAATTGATTTTTCAGACTTTGATCGGCCGTAGCGGCCAAACGAAAACTCCAAATTGAACGCGGTTTGCAAATCTGAGCTCCTCGTACGTCAATTAGTCGGATTAGAGATTTTGAATTTTTGATGAAATTGTGAAAAAAGACATGACTAACCCCCTTGGAAATTTTCTTAAAAAATGCAACTTTCTTAAAAAACATCGTAGACTATTGAATTTAACTTTATTTTCGTCAGAAAGACGAGAGAAATTGATTGCCGTCAAAAAATTTCAGCTAACTTCAACAGCAAAAAAATTAGTCAGTCACAGTGAACATTTTAGAAAATATACGAAAATAATTGATTTTTCAGACTTTGATCGGCCGTAGCGGCTAAACGAAAACTCCAAATTGAACGCGGTTTGCAAATCTGAGCTCCTCGTACGTCAATTAGTCGGATTAGAGATTTTGAATTTTTGATGAAATTGTGAAAAAAGACATGACTAACCCCCTTGGAAATTTTCTTAAAAAACGCAACTTTCTTAAAAATCATCGTGGACTATTGAATTTAACTTTATTTTCATCAGAAAGACGAGAGAAATTGATTGCCGTCAAAAAATTTCAGCTAACTTCAACAGCAAAAAAATTAGTCAGTCACAGTGAACATTTTAGAAAATATACGAAAATAATTGATTTTTCAGACTTTGATCGGCCGTAGCGGCTAAACGAAAACTCCAAATTGAACGCGGTTTGCAAATCTGAGCTCCTCGTACGTCAATTAGTCGGATTAGAGATTTTGAATTTTTGATAAAATCATGAAAAAAAACATGACCAAACCCCTTGGAAATTTTGTTAAAAAATGCAACTTTCTTAAAAATCATCGTAGACTATTGAATTTAACTTTATTTTCATCAGAAAGACGAGTGAAATTGATTGCCGTTAAAAAATTTCAGCTAACTTCAATAGCAAAAAAATTAGTCAGTCACAGTGAACATTTTAGAAAATTTTAAGAAAATAATTGATTTTTCAGACTTTGATCGGCCGTAGCAGCCAAACGAAAACTCCAAATTGAACGCGGTTTGATGAAATTGTGAAAAAAGACATGACTAACCCCCTTGGAAATTTTCTTAAAAAACGCAACTTTCTTAAAAATCATCGTGGACTATTGAATTTAAATTTATTTTCATCAGAAAGACGAGAGAAATTGATTGCCGTCAAAAAATTTCAGCTAACTTCAACAGCAAAAAAATTAGTCAGTCACAGTGAACATTTTAGAAAATATACGAAAATAATTGATTTTTCAGACTTTGATCGGCCGTAGCGACCAAACGAAAACTCCAAATTGAACGCGGTTTGCAAATCTGAGCTCCTCGTACGTCAATTAGTCGGATTAGAGATTTTGAATTTTTGATAAAATCGTGAAAAAAAACATGACCAAACCGCTTGGAAATTTTGTTAAAAAATGCAACTTTCTTAAAAATCATCGTAGACTATTGAATTTAACTTTATTTTCATCAGAAAGACGAGAGAAATTGATTGCCGTTAAAAATATTCAGCTAACTTCAATAGCAAAAAAATTAGTCAGTCACTGTGAGGATTTTGGAAAATTTAAGAAAATAATTGATTTTTCAGACTTTGATCGGCCGTAGCGGCCAAACGAAAACTCCAAATTGAACGCGGTTTGCAAATCTGAGCTCCTCGTGCGTCAATTAGTCGGATTAGAGATTTTGAATTTTTGATAAAATCGTGAAAAAAAACATGACCAAACCCCTTGGAAATTTTGTTAAAAAATGCAACTTTCTTAAAAATCATCGTAGACTATTGAATTTAACTTTATTTTCATCAGAAAGACGAGAGAAATTGATTGCCGTTAAAAAATTTCAGCTAACTTCAATGGCAAAAAAATTAGTCAGTCACAGTGAACAATTTAGAAAATTTTAAGAAAATAATTGATTTTTCAGACTTTGATCGGCCGCAGCGGCCAAACGAAAACTCCAAATTGAACGCGGTTTGCAAATCTGAGCTCCTCGTGCGTCAATTAGTCGGATTAGAGATTTTGAATTTTTGATAAAATCGTGAAAAAAAACATGACCAAACCCCTTGGAAATTTTGTTAAAAAATGCAACTTTCTTTAAAATCATCGCAGACCATTGAATTTAACTTTATTTTCATCAGAAAGACGAGAGAAATTGATTGCCGTTAAAAAATTTCAGCTAACTTCAATAGCAAAAAAATTAGTCAGTCACTGTGAGGATTTTGGAAAATTTAAGAAAATAATTGATTTTTCAGACTTTGATCGGCCGTAGCGGCCAAACGAAAACTCCAAATTGAACGCGGTTTGCAAATCTGAGCTCCTCGTGCGTCAATTAGTCGGATTAGAGATTTTGAATTTTTGATAAAATCGTGAAAAAAACATGACCAAACCCCTTGGAAATTTTGTTAAAAAATGCAACTTTCTTAAAAATCATCGTAGACTATTGAATTTAACTTTATTTTCATCAGAAAGACGAGAGAAATTGATTGCCGTTAAAAAATTTCAGCTAACTTCAATGGCAAAAAAATTAGTCAGTCACAGTGAGGATTTTGGAAAATTTAAGAAAATAATTGATTTTTCAGACTTTGATCGGCCGTAGCGGCCAAACGAAAACTCCAAATTGAACGCGGTTTGCAAATCTGAGCTCCTCGTGCGTCAATTAGTCGGATTGGAGATTTTGAATTTTTGATAAAATCGTGAAAAAAAACATGACTAAACCCCTTGGAAATTTTGTTAAAAAATGCAACTTTCTTAAAAATCATCGTAGACTATTGAATTTAACTTTATTTTCATCAGAAAGAGAAGAGAAATTGATTGCCGTTAAAAAATTTCACCTAACTTCAATAGCAAAAAAATTAGTCAGTCACAGAAAACATTTTAGAAAATTTTAAGAAAATAATTGATTTTTCAGACTTTGATCGGCCGTAGCGGCCAAACGAAAACTCCAAATTGAACGCGGTTTGCAAATCTGAGCTCCTCATGCGTCAATTAGTCGGATTAGAGATTTTGAATTTTTGATAAAATCGTGAAAAAAAACATGACTAAATCCCTTGGAAATTTTGTTAAAAAATGCAACTTTCTTAAAAATCATCGTAGACTATTGAATTTAACTTTATTTTCATCAGAAAGACGAGAGAAATTGATTGCCGTTAAAAAATTTCAGCTAACTTCAATAGCAAAAAAATTAGTCAGTCACAGTGAGGATTTTGGAAAATTTAAGAAAATAATTGATTTTTCAGACTTTGATCGGCCGTAGCGGCCAAACGAAAACTCCAAATTGAACGCGGTTTGCAAATCTGAGCTCCTCGTACGTCAATTAGTCGGATTAGAGATTTTGAATATTTTTGATGAAATTGTGAAAAAAAACATGACTAAATCCCTTGGAAATTTTGTTAAAAAATGCAACTTTCTTAAAAATCATCGTAGACTATTGAATATAACTTTATTTTCATCAGAAAGACGAGAGAAATTGATTGCCGTTAAAAAATTTCAGCTAACTTTAATAGCAAAAAAATTAGTCAGTCACAGTGAGGATTTTGGAAAATTTAAGAAAATAATTGATTTTTCAGACTTTGATCGGCCGTAGCGGCCAAACGAAAACTCCAAATTGAACGCGGTTTGCAAATCTGAGCTCCTCGTGCGTCAATTAGTCGGATTAGAGATTTTGAATTTTTGATAAAATCGTGAAAAAAAACATGACCAAACCCCTTGGAAATTTTGTTAAAAAATGCAACTTTCTTAAAAATCATCGTAGACTATTGAATATAACTTTATTTTCATCAGAAAGACGAGAGAAATTGATTGCCGTTAAAAAAATTCAGCTAACTTTAATAGCAAAAAAATTAGTCAGTCACAGTGAGGATTTTGGAAAATTTAAGAAAATAATTGATTTTTCAGACTTTGATCGGCCGTAGCGGCCAAACGAAAACTCCAAATTGAACGCGGTTTGCAAATCTGAGCTCCTCGTGCGTCAATTAGTCGGATTAGAGATTTTGAATTTTTGATAAAATCGTGAAAAAAAACATGACCAAACCCCTTGGAAATTTTGTGAAAAAATGCAACTTTCTTAAAAATCATCGTAGACTATTGAATTTAACTTTATTTTCATCAGAAAGACGAGAGAAATTGATTGCCGTTAAAAAATTTCAGCTAACTTCAATAGCAAAAAAATTAGTCAGTCACAGTGAGGATTTTGGAAAATTTAAGAAAATAATTGATTTTTCAGACTTTGATCGGCCGTAGCGGCCAAACGAAAACTCCAAATTGAACGCGGTTTGCAAATCTGAGCTCCTCGTACGTCAATTAGTCGGATTAGAGATTTTGAATATTTTTGATGAAATTGTGAAAAAAAACATGACTAAATCCCTTGGAAATTTTGTTAAAAAATGCAACTTTCTTAAAAATCATCGTAGACTATTGAATATAACTTTATTTTCATCAGAAAGACGAGAGAAATTGATTGCCGTTAAAAAATTTCAGCTAACTTTAATAGCAAAAAAATTAGTCAGTCACAGTGAGGATTTTGGAAAATTTAAGAAAATAATTGATTTTTCAGACTTTGATCGGCCGTAGCGGCCAAACGAAAACTCCAAATTGAACGCGGTTTGCAAATCTGAGCTCCTCGTGCGTCAATTAGTCGGATTAGAGATTTTGAATTTTTGATAAAATCGTGAAAAAAAACATGACCAAACCCCTTGGAAATTTTGTTAAAAAATGCAACTTTCTTAAAAATCATCGTAGACTATTGAATATAACTTTATTTTCATCAGAAAGACGAGAGAAATTGATTGCCGTTAAAAAAATTCAGCTAACTTTAATAGCAAAAAAATTAGTCAGTCACAGTGAGGATTTTGGAAAATTTAAGAAAATAATTGATTTTTCAGACTTTGATCGGCCGTAGCGGCCAAACGAAAACTCCAAATTGAACGCGGTTTGCAAATCTGAGCTCCTCGTGCGTCAATTAGTCGGATTAGAGATTTTGAATTTTTGATAAAATCGTGAAAAAAAACATGACCAAACCCCTTGGAAATTTTGTGAAAAAATGCAACTTTCTTAAAAATCATCGTAGACTATTGAATTTAACTTTATTTTCATCAGAAAGACGAGAGAAATTGATTGCCGTCAAAAAATTTCAGCTAACTTCAACAGCAAAAAAATTAGTCAGTCACAGTGAACATTTTAGAAAATATACGAAAATAATTGATTTTTCAGACTTTGATCGGCCGTAGCGGCCAAACGAAAACTCCAAATTGAACGCGGTTTGCAAATCTGAGCTCCTCGTACGTCAATTAGTCGGATTAGAGATTTTGAATTTTTGATGAAATTGTGAAAAAAGACATGACTAACCCCCTTGGAAATTTTCTTAAAAAACGCAACTTTCTCAAAAAGCATCGTGGACTATTGAATTTAACTTTATTTTCATCAGAAAGACGAGAGAAATTGATTGCCGTTAAAAAATTTCAGCTAACTTCAATAGCAAAAAAATTAGTCAGTCACAGTGAGGATTTTGGAAAATTTAAGAAAATAATTGATTTTTCAGACTTTGATCGGCCGTAGCGGCCAAACGAAAACTCCAAATTGAACGCGGTTTGCAAATCTGAGCTCCTCGTGCGTCAATTAGTCGGATTGGATATTTTGAATTTTTGATAAAATCGTGAAAAAAAACATGACCAAACCCCTTGGAAATTTTGTTAAAAAATGCAACTTTCTTAAAAATCATCGTAGACTATTGAATTTAACTTTATTTTCATCAGAAAGACGAGAGAAATTGATTGCCGTTAAAAAATTTCAGCTAACTTCAATAGCAAAAAAAATAGTCAGTCACAGTGAACATTTTAGAAAATTTTAAGAAAATAATTGATTTTTCAGACTTTGATCGGCCGTAGCAGCCAAACGAAAACTCCAAATTGAACGCGGTTTGCAAATCTGAGCTCCTCGTGCGTCAATTAGTCGGATTAGAGATTTTGAATTTTTGATGAAATTGTGAAAAAAGACATGACTAACCCCCTTGGAAATTTTCTTAAAAAA
The DNA here is from genome assembly GCA_910593695.2 of Ocypus olens. Classification (NCBI taxonomy): domain Eukaryota; kingdom Metazoa; phylum Arthropoda; class Insecta; order Coleoptera; family Staphylinidae; genus Ocypus; species Ocypus olens. Next base: position 9,361,671 of record OU343058.1, on the reverse strand, counting down.
CGCAACTTTCTTAAAAATCATCGTGGACTATTGAATTTAACTTTATTTTCATCAGAAAGACGAGAGAAATTGATTGCCGTCAAAAAATTTCAGCTAACTTCAACAGCAAAAAAATTAGTCAGTCACAGTGAACATTTTAGAAAATATACGAAAATAATTGATTTTTCAGACTTTGATCGGCCGTAGCGGCCAAACGAAAACTCCAAATTGAACGCGGTTTGCAAATCTGAGCTCCTCGTACGTCAATTAGTCGGATTAGAGATTTTGAATTTTTGATGAAATTGTGAAAAAAGACATGACTAACCCCCTTGGAAATTTTCTTAAAAAATGCAACTTTCTTAAAAAACATCGTAGACTATTGAATTTAACTTTATTTTCGTCAGAAAGACGAGAGAAATTGATTGCCGTCAAAAAATTTTAGCTAACTTCAGCAGCAAAAAAATTAGTCAGTCACAGTGAACATTTTAGAAAATATACGAAAATAATTGATTTTTCAGACTTTGATCGGCCGTAGCGGCTAAACGAAAACTCCAAATTGAACGCGGTTTGCAAATCTGAGCTCCTCGTACGTCAATTAGTCGGATTAGAGATTTTGAATTTTTGATGAAATTGTGAAAAAAGACATGACTAACCCCCTTGGAAATTTTCTTAAAAAACGCAACTTTCTTAAAAATCATCGTGGACTATTGAATTTAACTTTATTTTCATCAGAAAGACGAGAGAAATTGATTGCCGTCAAAAAAATTCAGCTAACTTCAACAGCAAAAAAATTAGTCAGTCACAGTGAACATTTTAGAAAATATACGAAAATAATTGATTTTTCAGACTTTGATCGGCCGTAGCGACCAAACGAAAACTCCAAATTGAACGCGGTTTGCAAATCTGAGCTCCTCGTCCGTCAATTAGTCGGATTAGAGATTTTGAATTTTTGATAAAATTGTGAAAAAAAACATGACAACCCCTTGGAAATTTTGTTAAAAAATGCCACTTTCTTAAAAATCATCGTAGACTATTGAATTTAACTTTATTTTCATCAGAAAGACGAGAGAAATTGATTGCCGTTAAAAATATTCAGCTAACTTCAATAGCAAAAAAATTAGTCAGTCACAGTGAACATTTTAGAAAATATACGAAAATAATTGATTTTTCAGACTTTGATCGGCCGTAGCGGCCAAACGAAAACTCCAAATTGAACGCGGTTTGCAAATCTGAGCTCCTCGTGCGTCAATTAGTCGGATTAGAGATTTTGAATTTTTGATAAAATCGTGAAAAAAAACATGACCAAACCCCTTGGAAATTTTGTTAAAAAATGCAACTTTCTTAAAAAATCATCGTAGACTATTGAATTTAACTTTATTTTCATCAGAAAGACGAGAGAAATTGATTGCCGTGAAAAAATTTCAGCTAACTTCAATAGCACAAAAAATTAGACAGTCACAGTGAACATTTTAGAAAATTTTAAGAAAATAATTGATTTTTCAGACTTTGATCGGCCGTAGCGGCCAAACGAAAACTCCAAATTGAACGCGGTTTGCAAATCTGAGCTCCTCGTGCGTCAATTAGTCGGATTAGAGATTTTGAATTTTTGACAAAATCGTGAAAAAAAACATGACCAAACCCCTTGGAAATTTTGTTAAAAAATGCAACTTTCTTAAAAATCATCGTAGACTATTGAATTTAACTTTATTTTCATCAGAAAAACGAGAGAAATTGATTGCCGTTAAAAATATTCAGCTAACTTCAATAGCAAAAAAATTAGTCAGTCACTGTGAGGATTTTGGAAAATTTAAGAAAATAATTGATTTTTCAGACTTTGATCGGCCATAGCGGCCAAACGAATACTCCAAATTGAACGCGGTTTGCAAATCTGAGCTCCTCGTGCGTCAATTAGTCGGATTAGAGATTTTGAATTTTTGATAAAATCGTGAAAAAAACATGACCAAACCCCTTGGAAATTTTGTTAAAAAATGCAACTTTCTTAAAAATCATCATAGACCATTGAATTTAACTTTATTTTTATCAGAAAGACGAGAGAAATTGATTGCCGTTAAAAATATTCAGCTAACTTCAATAGCAAAAAAATTAGTCAGTCACTGTAAGGATTTTGGAAAATTTAAGAAAATAATTGATTTTTCAGACTTTGATCGGCCGTAGCGGCCAAACGAAAACTCCAAATTGAACGCGGTTTGCAAATCTGAGCTCCTCGTGCGTCAATTAGTCGGATTACAGATTTTGAATTTTTGATAAAATCGTGAAAAAAAACATGACCAAACCCCTTGGAAATTTTGTTAAAAAATGCAACTTTCTTAAAAATAATCGTAGACTATTGAATTTAACTTTATTTTCATCAGAAAGACGAGAGAAATTGATTGCCGTTAAAAAATTTCAGCTAACTTCAATAGCACAAAAAATTAGACAGTCACAGTGAACATTTTAGAAAATTTTAAGAAAATAATTGATTTTTCAGACTTTGATCGGCCGTAGCGGCCAAACGAAAACTCCAAATTGAACGCGGTTTGCAAATCTGAGCTCCTCGTGCGTCAATTAGTCGGATTACAGATTTTGAATTTTTGATAAAATCGTGAAAAAAAACATGACCAAACCCCTTGGAAATTTTGTTAAAAAATGCAACTTTCTTAAAAATCATCGTAGACTATTGAATTTAACTTTATTTTCATCAGAAAGACGAGAGAAATTGATTGCCGTCAAAAAATTTCAGCTAACTTCAACAGCAAAAAAATTAGTCAGTCACAGTGAACATTTTAGAAAATTTACGAAAATAATTGATTTTTCAAACTTTGATCGGCCGTAGCGGCCAAACGAAAACTCCAAATTGAACGCGGTTTGCAAATCTGAGCTCCTCGTACGTCAATTAGTCGGATTAGAGATTTAAAATTTTTGATGAAATCGTGAAAAAAAGACATGACTAACCCCCTTGGAAATTTTGTTTAAAAATGCAACTTTCTTAAAAATCATCGTAGACTATTAAATTTAACTTTATTTTCATCAGAAAGACGAGAGAAATTGATTGCCGTCAAAAAATTTCAGCTAACTTCAACAGCAAAAAAATTAGTCAGTCACAGTGAACATTTTAGAAAATATACGAAAATAATTGATTTTTCAGACTTTGATCGGCCGTAGCGGCCAAACGAAAACTCCAAAATGAACGCGGTTTGCAAATCTGAGCTCCTCGTGCGTCAATTAGTCGGATTTGAGATTTTGAATTTTTGATAAAATCGTGAAAAAAAACATGACCAAACCCATTGGAAATTTTGTTAAAAAATGCAACTTTCTTAAAAATCATCGTAGACTATTGAATTTAACTTTATTTTCATCAGAAAGACGAGAGAAATTGATTGCCGTTAAAAAATTTCAGCTAACTTCAATAGCACAAAAAATTAGACAGTCACAGTGAACATTTTAGAAAATTTTAAGAAAATAATTGATTTTTCAGACTTTGATCGGCCGTAGCGGCCAAACGAAAACTCCAAATTGAACGCGGTTTGCAAATCTGAGCTCCTCGTGCGTCAATTAGTCGGATTAGAGATTTTGAATTTTTGATAAAATCGTGAAAAAAAACATGACCAACCAAACCCCTTGGAAATTTTGTTAAAAAATGCAACTTTCTTAAAAATCATCGTAGACTATTGAATTTAACTTTATTTTCATCAGAAAGACGAGAGAAATTGATTGCCGTTAAAAAATTTCAGCTAACTTCAATAGCAAAAAAATTAGTCAGTCACTGTGAGGATTTTGAAAAATTTAAGAAAATAATTGATTTTTCAGACTTTGATCGGCCGTAGCGGCCAAACGAAAACTCCAAATTGAACGCGGTTTGCAAATCTGAGCTCCTCGTGCGTCAATTAGGAAATTTTGTTAAAAAATGCAACTTTCTTAAAAATCATCGTAGACTATTGAATTTAACTTTATTTTCATCAGAAAGACGAGAGAAATTGATTGCCGTTAAAAAATTTCAGCTAACTTCAATAGCAAAAAAATTAGTCAGTCACTGTGAGGATTTTAGAAAATATACGAAAATAATTGATTTTTTAGACTTTCATCGGCCGTAGCGGCCAAACGAAAACTCCAAATTGAACGCGGTTTGCAAATCTGAGCTCCTCGTACGTCAATTAGTCGGATTAGAGATTTAGAATTTTTGATGAAATCGTGAAAAAAAGACATGACTAACCCCCTTGGAAATTTTGTTTAAAAATGCAACTTTCTTAAAAATCATCGTAGACTATTGAATTTAACTTTATTTTCATCAGAAAGACGAGAGAAATTGATTGCCGTCAAAAAAATTCAGCTAACTTCAACAGCAAAAAAATTAGTCAGTCACAGTGAACATTTTAGAAAATATACGAAAATAATTTATTTTTTAGACTTTCATCGGCCGTAGCGGCCAAACGAAAACTCCAAATTGAACGCGGTTTGCAAATCTGAGCTCCTCGTGCGTCAATTAGTCGGATTAGAGATTTTGAATTTTTGATAAAATCGTGAAAAAAAACATGACCAAACCCCTTGGAAATTTTGTTAAAAAATGCAACTTTCTTAAAAATCATCGTAGACTATTGAATTTAACTTTATTTTCATCAGAAAGACGAGAGAAATTGATTGCCGTTAAAAAATTTCAGCTAACTTCAATAGCAAAAAAATTAGTCAGTCACAGTGAACATTTTAGAAAATTTTAAGAAAATAATTGATTTTTCAGACTTTGATCGGCCGTAGCGGCCAAACGAAAACTTCAAATTGAACGCAGTTTGCAAATCTGAGCTCCTCGTGCGTCAATTAGTCGGATTAGAGATTTTGAATATTTGATAAAATCGTGAAAAAAAACATGACTAAACCCCTTGGAAATTTTGTTAAAAAATGCAACTTTCTTAAAAATCATCGTAGACTATTGAATTTAACTTTATTTTCATCAGAAAGACGAGAGAAATTGATTGCCGTTAAAAAATTTCAGCTAACTTCAATAGCAAAAAAATTAGTCAGTCACTGTGAGGATTTTGGAAAATTTAAGAAAATAATTGATTTTTCAGATTTTGATCGGCCGTAGCGGCCAAACGAAAACTTCAAATTGAACGCGGTTTGCAAATCTGAGCTCCTCGTGCGTCAATTAGTCGGATTAGAGATTTTGAATTTTTGATAAAATCGTGAAAAAAACATGACTAAACCCCTTGGAAATTTTGTTAAAAAATGCAACTTTCTTAAAAATCATCGTAGACTATTGAATTTAACTTTACTTTCATCAGAAAGACGAGAGAAATTGATTGCCGTTAAAAAATTTCAGCTAACTTCAATAGCAAAAAAATTAGTCAGTCACAGTGAACATTTTAGAAAATCTTAAGAAAATAATTGATTTTTCAGACTTTGATCGGCCGTAGCGGCCAAACGAAAACTTCAAATTGAACGCGGTTTGCAAATCTGAGCTCCTCGTGCGTCAATTAGTCGGATTAGAGATTTTGAATTTTTGATGAAATTGTGAAAAAAGACATGACTAACCCCCTTGGAAATTTTCTTAAAAAATGCAACTTTCTTAATAATCATCGTAGACTATTGAATTTAACTTTATTTTCATCAGAAAGACGAGAGAAATTGATTGCCGTTAAAAAATTTCAGCTAACTTCAACAGCAAAAAAATTAGTCAGTCACAGTGAACATTTTAGAAAATTAAAAAAAATAATTGATTTTTCAGACTTTGATCGGCCATAGCGGCCAAACGAAAACTCGAAATAGAACGCGGTTTGCAAATCAAAGGCGTGCCAATCAAGATTAGCATAACTATTTCCCATCTGAAATCGTAAATTCGTGAAGTGGGAACGCTCATCTACAAATCGTTTCTATCATCAGTACGCTTGCATCTAACACTAAAAAGGAATTGGTTCCCTTGGCGACGCTCGATGGCAACATTTTTTTTTAGAATCGGGTAATAACGCAACACTTCTGATTTTATATTTATAAAATAAAGATAAGCATTAATTTCTCGATTATAATAATAATACCTTCATTACATTAATCTAGTAATAATAAAACTTAGTTTTATATTACACATATATTCGCCGCACAAAGTCCTCTGTTCCAATAAATAGTTAAACAATGGTATACTCTATTTACGATTTATATCGTCCGTTAATATATGTTTCGAGTATTTTCGGATTCTCATGCCTGGCGTGGGATTCCAAAAACAAGAAATTCAAAAAGGAAGAAGGAATATTTCCATATTTAAAACTATCCGTCGTATTTACGTCTTTTCTGGCCGTCGTACTTTACTGCAGACCCCATTTACACCCCAACGAAAAAATGCGCTACACCAAAAAGAACATAGCTCATATGGCAGAGTACTTTGCAGTATCTTCCGTCTTATTGGTGGGAACACTGGTTCCAATCTACCGCGATAAAATCACCAGCGTGGGAGTAACATTTTACGAACTGTCGGATCTCGTTGACAAAACGTTTTGTAAGCATGGAATTCATCTCGGCACAATTTTGCTGCATAAATTTCGGAATTTTTATTGGTTTGGTGAATGCGTAGGCTGTTTATTTTGTTTGGTTGGAACATGGTACCTGCTTGCTTTTACCGAAACCAGGAAGTCGCTGTCCATGAAGATGCTTGTTGGGTACCAAATGATCAGCCTTGTGAGTGCCAATATGGTATCGTTTTTTTGGTTATGGTCACGATATTTGATTTTAAATCGTATTCTGAGCGAATGCGTTGGAAGGATCGATGGTGATTGCTTGCTATGTCGAAATGATAATGTTGATGAAGGACTAGCTTTTAGGGATATGTGTAAATATCATCTTATCGCGTACGTATTATTTTCATATTATTTATATTATCAGTTAAAAGTTGTCATTAATTATTTCTATATGCCAAAGTGGCGGAATCTATTGCCTGAATGTTGTACTAAATCCAATCCGAGTGGCATAACCACCGACGGATATAAAAAAAAATTAAAATATTTTTCATGCCTTCATTTTAGGATTACCAGCAGTATATATGATGTTTTAACTGAAGTTACCTCGGAATTCGGCAAATACATTCCCTCGAAGACGATGAGTACCATCGTGCATTTTGAATCTTGTGGCGAGCTCTTGTTTCTAATCATGTCTATCTTTGGAATTTACAAGAGCTCGATTGAATATCATATCATCAACTACTTAATATTGATCGTAATGTTTGCTGTCGCTTTTGTGCCTGCTTGTTGCACTGATGTAATTCGAGCTCAGGTATTTATTTGCATATTTGTTTTGCGTGTGGTTTATAGAAAGACTGGATTTATACATCGTAAAAAATCCGCGACGGCTCGTGAGGTGATTCATGGTACGGCCGAGGTAGCAGAGAGGTAGGGTCGGTTGCAAAGATCTGTATCACCACCTCTACTACCTCGGTCGTACCATGAGCCACTGTAAAAAATGCTATTCTATTTTAGGCAAAAAAAGTTCCCATCATCATTCAAAGAATTCTCATGTGCATGCCTCACAACGAGAGTAACAAAATATTGAATGAAATTGTGTTTGCATATGGACAAAGAGGACTAATAACTGATGTAAATTTGGTGATGTTTACGAAAAATATAGGAGCAAATTATGCCATGAATGTAAGGTTGCATAACTATAACAATATAAGATTAATTGCTTTTGTTTTAGGTTCTGCACAAGGTAATAGTGTTTTCTTCAATTCTCATCACGTTCGATTATGTAATTTGATTTAATATATATTAGCGTTAGACTTTTGATCACCAGATCCTTCTGTTGTAATGTATATTTGTTTATTTGTGTTCGTGTGTAATTCAGCTTATTCTCTTATTCTCACTGAAGCCGCCTCTAGGGACCTCAAAACGGTTATCGCGTCACAGTTTTTTTTTTATTAACGTTAATTAATTCAAACAAAACATTTTGAACAAAATATTAATTTATTGCAATCAACTTGAAATTTTACCAAACTATTCAAAAAATATTCCTCATCCCAAAATTTCGAGATAATCTCATTCGAACGAAACGTGAAATTGTCGGAAAATACACACATTTCCGAGTCTTGAAAAAAATATAAAAATAATTGCCATCCACTTTAAATTTCACAGGTTTATTCAAAACACATTCGGACTTATAATTCATAATTTTATTCTGGCGTTTTATATTTTTTTTCGATATTTTTCACTCAACGCTTCAACTCAAAAAAAAAATGGTAATGTGGCCATCATGTTACTTGATGGTATCATAGCCATTTATAGTTACGTTTTGAAATCATATTTTAAATGTACATCGAGCGTTGTGTAAACTCGGATGAAACTGACGTTAAAACGTCAAAATTATAAAAGATGGAAAAATTATACTTCAAATTCAAAAACTCAGTTTACTCAAAAACTAAAGGGATTTCGAAGAAAACTGATTTTTTATAAGTTGTTCATTTTAGTATTCTCTACAATTATTATTCACATAAATTTGCTGTAACTATTATCGTTTTATAATTATAAACCAAAAATTTAAAAAATAATAATAATTTTTTTTCTCGAATAAAAATAATTTTATAAAAAAAAATTTCAGGCAAAAGATGTTCATTTCTTTGTTGTCTTCAAAGTTAGTTTAAATGTTTTTGTGATATCTTTCATATTTAAGAAAATATTGGCAAAAAACAAAAAACAGTTAAGGTAAACACCCACTTCCGGTGTACGAAATTTTACCAAAAGCTTTTTAGTTCTTCGGATTATCAAATCAGACGTATGTTCAAAGTTTGATATCAATTGCTCTATTAGTTTTTGAGATACAGCGCACACAGGCGGACACACACACAGCAGACACACACACACACAGACACAGACACAAAAAAAAATTCCAGAAATTGTTGAAATGGCATCTGGGGCCCCCAAAACGGATATTTCCGCAAAAAAAATTTTTGAAAAAAAATCACGATCACAATACTTTCTCGTACTTCGTAACGGAGAAAATAAAAAATGGTGATGTGGCCATCATGTTACTTTCTCCGACTTGATGGTATCATTTATATTTACGCTTTCGTGGTTTATTTTCAATTAAAATCATATTTTAAATGTACATCGAATGTTTCGTAGACTCGGATGAAACTGACGTTTAAAACGTCAAAATTATGAAAGATGGGAAAATTATGCTTCAAATTCAAAAACTCGGTTTACTCAAAAACTAACGAGATTTCGGAAAAAACTTATTCTTTAGAAATTGTTCATTTTGACATTCTCTACAATTATTATTCACATAAATTTGCTGTAACTATTATCGTTTCATAATTATACACCAAAAATTTAAAAAAAATTAATAATTTTTTTTCTTGAATAGCAATAATTTTATGAAAAATATTTTTAAGCAAAAGATGTTCATTTCTTTGTTGTCTTTAATGTTTGTTTAAATGTTTTTATGATATTTTTTATATATAAGAAAATATTGGCAAAAAACAAAAAACAGTTGAGGTAAACACCCACTTCCGGTTTACGAAATTTTACCAAAAGCTTTTCAGTTCTTCAGATTATCAAATAAGACGTATGTTCAAAGTTTCATATCAATTGCTCTTTCAGTTTTTGAGATACAGCGCACACAGACAGAGACAGACACACACACACACACACACACACACACACACACACAGACAGACACACACACACACACACAGAGACACAAAAAAAAAATTTCCAGAAATTGTTGAAATGGTATCTAGGGACCCCAAAACGGATATTTCCGCAAAAAAAATTTTTGAAAAAAAAATCGCGATCACAATACTTTCTCGTACTTCGTAACGGAGAAAGTAAAAATGGTGATGTGGCCATCATGTTACTTTCTCCGACTTTATATTTACGTTTTCATGGGTTTATTTTCAATTGAAATCATATTTTAAATGTACATCGAGCATTGCGTAAACTCGGACGAAACTGACGTTTAAAACGTCAAAATCATGAAAGATGGAAAAATTATACTACAAATTCAAAAACTAGGTTTACTCGAAAACTAACGAGATTTCTAAAAAAACTTATTCTTTAGAAGTTGTTCATTTTTGCATTCTCTACAATTATAATTCACATAAAATTGTTGTAACTATTATCGTTTCATAATTATAAACCAAAAATTTAAAAAAAATAATAATTTTTTTTCTCGAATAGTAATGATTTTATGAAAAATATTTTCTAGCAAAAGCTATTCATTTCTTTATTGTCTTCGATGTTTGTTTAAATGTTTTTGTGATATTTTTTATATTTAAGAAAATATTGGCAAAAAACAAAAAACAGTTAAGGTAAACACCCAGTTCCGGTGTACGAAATTTTACCAAAAGCTTTTCAGTTCTTCGGATTATCAAATAAGACGTATGTTTAATACAATTTTCATATCAATTGCTCTATTGGTTTTTGAGATACAGCGCACACACACAGACACACACACAGACACACACACACACACACATACACATACACAAAAAACAAAATTTAGAAATTGTTGAAATGGCATCTAGGGACCCCAAAACGCATATTTCCGTAAAAAAAAATTTTGAAAAAAAATCACGATCACAATACTTTCTCGTACTTCGTAACGGAGAAAGTAAAAAACATTCGGGATTACATATACATGAACATTTGTAAACACCCCATCCCAAAATTTCGAAATAATCTCATTCGAACGAAACGTGAAATTGTCGGAAAATACAAACATTTCCGAGTCTTGAAAAAAATATAAAAATAATTGGCATCCACTTTAAATTTCACATGTTTATTCAAAACACATTCGGAATTATAATTCATAATTTTATTCTGGCGTTTTATATTTTTTTCGATATTTTTCACTCAACGCTTCAACATCTTTTAAAAAAACAATATTATTTTGATAGAATACAGCCTTCTCAGTTGCTTCTAGTTTTTGCATAATTTTATTTTGGGTTTTGGGATATTTTTTTATAGATATCTTTTATTCTCAACGCTTCCACAACTCAAATGAATTTCTTTAACAATCATAATCCCCTTGAAAATTAGCATATTTTTAAAAACCGATATTATTTTGATAAAATACAGCCTTTTCGGGTAATTAAAATCTTTACATAATTTTATTTCGGGTTTTCCTATTTTTAATATACTCAACGTTTCCACCAGAGATTTTTTCAACATTCATAACTCTCTTGAAAATTAAAATATTTTCAAAAACTAAAATTATTTTGCTTTAATATAACTTTTTTTTTTACTTTGGCAGGTGCCCTTCAGTCACATCAATTTTGTATTTGTACTTGGCTACTTTAATATAACATTCTCGATTGTTTGTATTTTTTTTGTATTTTTATTTTGACCTTTAATATATTTTTTCGTTTTTTTAATCATCGCTTCCAGAATTCAAATCGAAACTTTTTAAATATTTATAATTAAAATAAAAATTGGTGTATTTTCAAAAACAAATATTATTTAAAAAAAATGAAGATTGGTTCGTTGTTTTTAATTTTTACATAATTTTATTTCGTCGTTTCATATTTTTTTTTTTCGATTCAGTTTGGAATGGTGCGAGGTCTCGTAAAACGAAATTAGAAACTTGTAATAAAAGAAACTGATTATTGTTTATTAATTTCTAAAGTTGCAAATAACGACAAGGAAAATATTTCAGTTTAAAGCGTATGTATTATATTTGCTGTGTATAATTTTAAGCCCTAAATGTAATTATTATTATTATGTACAAAATAAATCATTTTTGGACGCTGAAAATAACACTAATCTTTTTCATTCTCCAATAGCACATCACCATTTTTTATTGCGGGATCGTATTATACGGGAAAAAATACGAAAAAACGTTTCTTTTTAATGCTGTGTCGTAAGAAAGTGCCTCTGTTTTTTTTATAACCAGTAATAAAGCCGTAAAAAATAAAAACCAAAATTGATTTTTTCGGTTTTTTTTTTTCGAATATCTCCGTAAGTAGCCGGAATATTTCATTTTGACCTTCACAATTACGACTACCTTAATCGACTAAAGAACATGAACAGGAATATTTTAAATTTCTTTATAAATTATTAAAATGCGCCTCTTGTTGACCAACTCTCTATCTCTCACAGTTACCCAGATAACAATACTAATGCATCGATTTTGTAACACCCTGTAGAAACCACCATTGCAATCATTGAAGATCAATTTTAATTGAGAACACATCCGTAACGAACGTTATATAATTAAGAACTGCTACAATACAACACACAAATAATATAAATTATAAATGTATACAACACTAGTGTTCGATCCATTCACGTTATTGTAAATTATTGTAAATAATATTACATCAATTATATTCACCATATTGTAAATAAAAACAATGGATTCAGACAGTATTTTTATAGTTGCCGTATGTATTTGTACGTGGATGTGTATTTCGCATTCTTTAAATTTTGTAATAATTACTGTGTATATTGTGCATTACAAATTAGAACACTGTGTATATTTATTGTTGAAAACTTTGCGTGTGTATTTTGTTTCTGTATATTTTTGCATAAATCATTACTGAGTGTAATTGCACGAAATAGCTTGGAATACCCTGTACATTTATTGTTGTTCTAAAACGTTTCGTTTGTTCACACTTTTGTATAGATCCACACTGTGTTTATTGTTACTTTGAATAATGTGTATAATTAATTTTGCGATTAATTTATTACCCTTGTTGTCTGTGTGTGCGTATGTGTTTGTGTGTTTGTACACTTCTTCTTGTGATTATAAACGCGATTACTAATCAATTATTATTACACATTTTATTGTATTGTATCAAAAGTTCTAACCTTTTGCAGATGTCCGGCGCGTTTCGTTTCCTAATATTTGCCCGTTGTGGCTCCCGGTCGACGAACATCCGACGCCACAACTATTGTTTACGATTTCTTCACTTTGCAATGTATAACCAGCGGCAATTTTTACACAGTACTGTTCTCCCGTATTTACACTACACGTTCACCTTATACACTCACGATTATATCCAAAAAATACTCGAAATGCATTGAAAATAGCGAGAGGCCATCGCGTATCAAAATGACGATGATGACTGTCGAGTGGCGGAGGGCCAGCGATACGTTTTTGTTTTTTTCGCTCTCGCCAAACAGAACAGTGCGCGTGCATCGAGTCGGCGCGGCCTGCTAGTCTTCAAAACATTTGTTTTTTATCGGTTAAATTGTAACGCTGGAGTAATAATTACGGGTATTCATTATTGTAAATATATCGAGTGATTAACAGTGCAAGTAATGTTTGTGAATGTGGAACCGTGCTGATACTATGGACACAGAATTCACTGTTGGACGCTGCGTTTGGAAGTTCTAAGGTTAGTGTTGTTTCTTAATAATTCTCTTATTATTGCAAATTGTTCCTGACGTGTTTCCATATTTGTACCGTACCAATTGACTGTATTATTGTATGATTAATGGTTTATTAGTTACTTTTCGTACATTATTGTTAAGATGTCGCCGCTATATCTGGAATGAATTTATGTGATTAATTAATTTTAAAAATGTACGACTCGTTAATTTTTCCTTATACATATTATTGTTAAATTCTTTAAAAAAATCGCAAAATTAACCCTTTTGTTGCGCGAACTGGATGTCTTACGCATCTTATAGGCGGGGCACAGATATACATACAAACATGGAGGGGCGGACCTTGATGTTTGGGGGCCCTGGGCCAACCTAAATAACCAATCCGGCTGATATTTTCTCAAAAAGAACTGCGAAATGGTTTTAATAGAAAACATGTCCACGTTACTTTCTCCGATTTCATGGTTTTAAAATAATTTTATATCGATTTTTTTTTAACTGAAGGGATCTCGAAAAAGTTGTTCATTTTGGCATTTTCTACTATTCTTCTTCATACAGGATGTTGAATTGTAACGCGGGCAACAGGGATTTACATTCCATTTTTTTGGTAATTATGGGGAGCACCTTTTCTAAGGACCTTCTAAGTAGGCTCATTCGATGCGTTTTTGCAAGACAAACAACTTTTTCCTTAGGCAAAATCAGCGCTCATTGTTTGTTAAAAAGTTATTAACAAAACAAGTTTTACCTGTTTTTTCACTGATCTTCAAAAATATTGATTTTAGAGAGAAATGTTTCAAACAAAAACCGAAGCTCCCGAAAAGCTCCATTTAACCTAACCCAACCTAACCTAACCCAATCCAACCTAACACAACCGAACCCAACCTAACATAACCTAACCTAACCTAACCTTACCTAACCTAACCTAACCTAACCTAACCCAACCTAACCAAACCTAACCTAACCTAACCTAACCTGACCTAACATAACATAACATAACATAACATAACATAACATAACATAACATAACATAACATAACATAACATAACATAACATAACATAACATAACATAACATAACATAACATAACATAACATAACATAACATAACATAACATAACATAACATAACATAACATAACATAACATAACATAACATAACATAACATAACATAACATAACATAACATAACATAACATAACCTAACCTAACCTAATCTAACCTAACCTAACCTAACCTAACCTAACCTAACCCAGCCTAGCCTAGCCTAACCTAACCTAACCTAACCTAACCCAACCCAACCTAACCTAACCTAACCTAACCCAACCTAACCTAACCTAACCTAACCTAACCTAACCCAACCTAACCCAACCTAACCTAACCTAACTTAACCTAACCTAACCTAACCTAACCAAACCTAACCTAACCTAACCTAACCTAACCTAACCTAACCTAACCCAACCTAACCTAACCTAACCCAACCTAACCTAACCTAACCTAACCTAACCCAACCTAACCTAACCCAACCCAACCTAACCTAACCTAACCTAACCTAACCTAACCCAACCTAACCTAACCTAACCTAACCTAACCTAATTTATGCTTAACTTGATTCTCTTTGATTATTTGATGAAACATGATTTAATATTTAAAAAACGATTAAATTTAAGAAAAATCACTTGATATGTTTCAGTTATTAAATTATTTATCCCGACTAGTTTCGGCACATTCCTTGAAAATGGCTTGCAGCCGAAACTAGTCGAAATAAATAATTTAATAGGCGAAACATTCCAAGTGATTTTTCTTAAATTTAATCGTTTTTTTTTCTAATAACCTAACCTAACTAAAACTAGGTTAGGTTAGGTTAGGTTGGGTTAGATTAGGTTAGGTTACTTTTTTGTCTGAAATAATTTTTGGAAAGTAAATTTTTCGAACTGTAGTATTTCGAAAACACATGTTAAAAAGTACAAAAGTTTCTCGAAAGTAAATTCTTTAAAAAAACCGAAACGAAACGAAATAAACAATTTAATAGGCGAAACATTCCAAGTGATTTTTCTTAAATTTAATCGTTTTTTTTTAAATAATCTAACCTAACTAAAACTAGGTTAGGTTAGGTCAGGTTGGGTTAGATTAGGTTAGGTTACTTTTTTGTCTGAAACAATTTTTGGAAAGTAAATTTTTCGAACTGTAGTATTTCGAAAACACATGTTAAAAAGTACAAAAGTTTCTCGAAAGTAAATTCTTTAAAAAAACCGAAACGAAACGAAATAAACAATTTAATAGGCGAAACATTCCAAGTGATTTTTCTTAAATTTAATCGTTTTTTTTTAATAATCTAACCAAACTAAAACTAGGTTAGGTTAGGTTAGGTTGGGTTAGATTAGGTTAGGTTAGGTTACTTTTTTGTCTGAAACAATTTTTGGAAAGTAAATTTTTCGAACTGTAGTGTTTCGAAAACACATGTTAAAAAGTACACGTTTCGTAATTGAGTTTCTCGAAAAAAAATTCTTTAAAAAAACCTCTTGCGAAAGGAAATTCTTTGAAATTAATTTTTCGAATGTTCATTTCCGAAAGTAAATTCTTCTAAAGCGCAATTTAGAAAGTAAATTATTCGAATTGCAGTTTTTCAAAAGTACATTCTTCGAAATTAAAATTTTCAAAAACACACTTTCAAAAGTATATTTTTCGAAAACCAATTCGTCACATGGGCAATTCTTGGAAAAAAGGTTTTTTCGAATTTTAATTATACATGGTGTTACAACACTCTGGGAAGGGTCAATCACGTGCTCACCCATCAAACTATTTTTAACAAATGTTTTTCGGAAGTAAATTCTTCGAAATTAAAATTTTCAAAAACACATTTTCAAAAGTTTATTTTTCGAAAACCAATTCGTCACATGGGCAATTCTTGGAAAAAAAGGTTTTTCGAATTTTAATTATACATGGTGTTACAACACTCTGGGAAGGGTCAATCACGTGCTCACCCATCAAACTATTTTTAACAAATGTTTTTCGGAAGTAAATTATTCGAAATGCAGTATTTTGAAAACACAATTTACAAAGTCAATTCTTCGAAATGGAGTTTTTGGAAAGTAAATCTTTCAAAATGCAGTGTTTCGAATAAACATCTTACGAAGTAAATTCTTCGAAATGGACAAAATTATTAATTTATTTTTTATTTTTGGTTTATATTTATGAAACGATAATAGTTACAGCAAATTTATATAATACTTGTAGAAAATGCCAAAATGTGTAAGTTTTTTTCGAAATCGCTTTAGTTTTTGAGTAAACTGAGTTTTTAGAATTTGAAGTATAATTTTTCCATCTTTCATAATTTTGACGTTTTAAACGTCAGTTTCATCCGAGTCTACAAAACGCTCGATGTACATTTAAAATATGATTTAAATTGAAAATAAACCATGAAAACGTAAATATAAAAAATTTGGCTAGCGAACTACGGTCTTTCGACTTTAAATTAACACATTTATTTAAATCATTTAATAACTTCTACATATTTAAAAAATTTATATGGATATCTTAAAAACTCCATAAATTTTTGCTTCATCGGCCTTCAATATCATAATTTAAAATTGATTTGTAGTCTGAAGCAATTTTACGAGAAATTTTATATCTATTTTCCCCAAATATTGAATAATAACTGTGGAACATATCAGTTCAATTATTTTTAGGCACACGGAGGTAGTTTATGATCATTAGACCTAATGATCATTAAGAAAATTGTCAATTTACAAATGTAGGTGACACACGGGATAAAGCACGCATGCGCAGTATACGTACCTAATACAGGTGTTTATGTTTGGTTTTATATAAAAAAAATTCATAATCATTTAAAAGGTTGGATTTAATTGATGGGTTACATTAAACAACGCCATCCCAACACGTGCTAATTTTTATATCAACCAATTGTATTCGCCCAAATGTTTGTGATTTCACAACAAAGAGTTATAAGGAAAGGAAAAGTGTAGGAAAACTACGAGGAACTCACGTATACAGAAACAGCAAAGAAAAAGTTTCCACGTTCGCATATTTCTAAAAGTAAAGTAATATCAGCTGATCGCGAACTGGCGATGTTACACGATTCTACCGGCGATGACCTGTTTTAAACGTCGTCGCCGATTCTTATGATCATAAGTTTATATGACGTTATTAATGATCATTAGTATTATGTTGATATGACACACGGCGAAGTTAATGATCATTAGGACTTTATGATCATTAAATAGCTCCGTGTGCCTAGAGTTTTTAATGCGAAATTAATACAAGTTACGCGTATATTGGGTTGCCTGTAATTGGCCCTGTTTCAGAACAACCCGGGAACGGAAACTAGAACGCAAGTATATCAAGCTTCTCGTTCCTGTTACAGTTATCAATTGTGTTTGTCAACATGCGAATCATATCATTTAACTTTTGGTTCCGGTTCTCGTCACCGTTGCCGGGTTGTTGTGAAGCGGCCTTTATTGCCCACCTGCTCCGAGTTCTAACGCGCTTGCGCATCAACAGGCGCTGTAATAACCGCCATTCCGTCCGATACAGTTTTGTTCGAGGACGCGCGCGGCCCTTACTGAACGCTTGTTCCCTTGCGAACCCTTAAAATCGGCAGTGCATCGCAGCGGGGCCGACGTTCCGCCCAAATGAATAGCGTAACCTCGGTGTGCAGTTGGTGATTCCGCATAACCTTTCAAACCCGGTGAACGCGTAGCGTTAGTGATATTAGTGCCAGTGACGGTTCCCGGGGTTTCTGAACAAGAGGTGGTAATACAGATAGGTAGGGTCAGTTGCAGAGACGGCTGGCTGCGTGACCGCACCTATCTGTATTACCACGTCTTGTTCCTCGGCCGTACCAGAAAAAAACCCCGCGAACCGTCTCCGGTTAGTGCGCGTCCCCGTTAAACCGCTGATAATGTTCGTGTGTGATAATGTTAAAACCGTGTCCTGGAGGAGGGCCGAAAATCCGGAGACTCAAGGTGGGTGATTTCCTGAAAAATTCGGCGTTGTTTCTTCAATTTTTTCTTCCTCACCGGCCATTTTGATGATTTCAAGCACGGTGGCAACAGCCCTGTTGCAGATATTTTCAATATTTTTTTTTATCTTTAAACCCTTACAATACCGTCATTACCGTCCCATTTGATAAGATTTCTAGTATCCGAGCCTGATATAACTATTATTTACCAATTACTACAATCATTTCCATGATTCATCTCCTTCAATTCCTATCCCGTCAACTCATAACGTCTGGTCTTTACCACACGTTGCACTAAACGATGAAATATTCTCCAGAATAATAATAAATTTTATTGCCCAACGGAAGGTCCAATACAGGGAAACAAATAAACTTGATAATTGATTATACAATTTTTTTTTCACATACTTAACTATCATTCAGAATGCACGGTACAGTATTGTACAGATACATTTGATAGATGTACAAGTCAATTGTTAAAAAATAATAGTGTAAATACTTTTAAATTATTATACATATGCACATACATATATAGTTATCACGATAACAACAAAAACAGATAAAAAAACAGGCTAAAACCCATATAAAATACAATACATCGTACAGAAATTGTTACAAATCACATTGTAAATTACATAACTTAAATAACTAATATAATAGTAATTTATGATACAAGTAAAGTTATGAAGGTTTTTACATTACGAGAGAAAAGTTTGAAAGCACTAGCGACGTAGGAATCTATTTCTATTGTTTTAATTTTAAAAAATGTTTAATGAAGACCGTCAAAAGTGAAATCATGTTTGTTTGCCAGTATCTCCATAGCAACGAGTTGCGTTAAGATAGATATAACAACACTAGTGTTGTTAAAGATACCATAACGTTACTCGTTGGTAAGGAGTTATTGGCATGTTAACATTATAGGATAAAATAAAATCACATAACCCAATTTTTATCGAAAATAAAACCAAATACATACCATTGATTATGCAACAAACATAAATGTATGAACAGGTTAAAATGCACATATTCAGAGCAGTAAATCTGCAGTAGTGAGTAAATGAAAGGATATGGTAACAATGCTTATTGCCGTTTCATTCAACTGTATTTATTTATTTATTTTATCCTATACTGTTATCATGTCAATAACTCCTTAGCAACGAGTAACATTAAGGTACCTTTAACAACACTAGTGTTGTAAGAAATTCTTAACAACACTAGTGTTGTTATATTATCTTAATGCAACTCGTTGCTATGGAGATACTGGCAAACAAACATAACTTCGCTTTTTGACGGATTTCATTAAACATTTTTCAAATTAAAAAAATAGAAATAGGATAAAATAAACAGTGTTACGACAGACGTAACGTTATTTGCTTTTACATTACTCGATTACTCCTACGTCGCTCGTGTTTTCAAACTTTTCTCTCGTAATGTAAAAACCTTCAAAACGTTACTTGTATCGTAAATTACTATTGTGTTTTGCTGGAAACGGTTGTTTGCGACAGTTACTATGTTAAACAGTGTTATTATTTGTTTACTTTAATTAACACTGGCAATTGTGGTATTTTCATGCTTTTGTACGTCCATATGTCCACTGGTCAGGTTTGCGAGTTTTTAAAGGCGGCCAACAACATGGAGTAGGCCAGTGTGGCGTTGGGGGAGGGAGAGGATGATAACCGTAGGAAGGTTTAGGGAAAATATGTCGATTGCTATCATTTTTTATTTTGTTTTACTTTTTATTATTTTGATTATTATTTTTATTGGTAGTTCACATTATTCAAGATATGATTAATTAATTTCTCACTTAACCCGTGGTGAAACATAATTATATAATTTGATTAATTTAAACACTTGGTTTTGTTTCACTGATTTTATTTTTCTCTCCGACTAGTTTCGACCTTAGGTCATTCTCAAGGAGATATTGACCTAAGATCGAAACTAGTCGGAGAGAAAAATAAAATCAGTGAAACAAAACCAAGTTTCGACCTTAGGTCATTCTCAAGGAGATATTGACCTAAGGTCGAAACTAGTCGGAGAGAAAAATAAAATCACTGAAAGAAAACCAAGTGTTTTAATTAATCAAATTATTCAAGATAGTAATATGAAATAGATATTAATTCCATCAAATAAAAACTCAGTTTAGATTCTTTTAGAATTAATATCTACACACACCGGCAAAATTAAAGGAACGGATACAATATTTAATTTTATTCATTAATTTTTTTTTTTTACTGGCTCTGTCTAGACGGCGTATTTTTAATAAGTTATCGTTTTGAATTTGTTTTTTTTTTATTCACTATCATTAATTTTTCTTATTTATTGCATGTTTAAAACAAGTCAAAGTGTATAATTTTTCTATTGCAAAAACGCTAATTTTTGTTTTATTTTTTTTAAGAGGCTTTACAATTGCACATGGCTTTGAAAAAGGAACTGCAATTAGTTAGTTTAACTTGGTTGTACTAGATGCCGCTGAAATTGCCACGAAAAAGTTGCACGGAGAAAAATATATCAAATTTATCTGCGTTCCTTTAATTTTGCCGGTGTGTGTATTTCATATTATTTTGTTTTATTGTTTGCAATTGTTTTTTTTTTATAATTAAATATTTTCTTTTTATTTTCCACAACTGACTCATCTTTCATTTTCATTCCTTTTTCTCAATGTACTTCATTTCTGGCATTTTCACAACCAAAAAATAAACACTTTTTGTTCTATCCTGTACATTCATATCCAGTGACGGCTCGCAGGTTTTCTTCTGGTACGGCCGAGGAACAAGAGGTGGTAATACAGATAGGTAGGGCCAGTTGCAGAGACGGCTGGCTGCGTGACCACACCTATCTGCATTACGACCTCTTGTTCCTCGGCCGTACCAGAAAAAAACCCGCAAACCGTCACTGTTAATATCCATGTACAGGGTGTAGTGGAACAAAACGGAACATAGGATTTTCAATGTTAATTTCTTTATACTGGAATATTATCTTCCCGATCATTTTAGAGGAAACATGTAAATAAATGTTTTGTAGAGTAAAAATTCCTGCATGCAGTCATGCTATTATTTATTTTTTAGCGTTCATAAAAACCCTAAAAAATGATAAAATAAAAATGATAATTTTCACGAAAGTAATGGTTGCCATGAAATTAAACAAAAACGGTGCACTGTTGATTTGTTGGCTTCTGTCAAATTTATTGAATATTTTTTTCATTAAAAATGTATCAAGAAAAAGTTCAAATTGTGAAGTGGTGCTATGCTAGTAGCAGTTTTCGTGAAGTGCGGGTCATCACGTAATATTTCTTGGTGGTACTGGTATTTGTACGAGTGAAAATGATGCTTCTTTAAATACCTCTAGGCAGTCGTACAGTGAATTCCACACTTGTCTCCAGCAATTTGTCTTAAGCTTGTTTGGATCTTCTACTGCAGAAGCTAAGACCATAAACTTCTTATTTATTAAATAAAATAGAAACAACCTTACTTATTGCAGAGAGTATTAAATAAATTCAAAAAAACGAAATATAGCCTGAATATATAAATATTCAACCTGTTCGTAACTCTGCAAGCAAAATTAAGTCTTACTAAGACTATAAACAATAGTTTCAATAAGTTATTTGTTTATAGTCTTAGTAAGACTTAATTTTGCTTGCAGAGTTACGAACAGGTTGAATATTTATATATTCAGGCTATATTTCGTTTTTTTGAATTTATTTCTTATTTATTGATAAACTATTCTGCTCTGCATTTGATGTCCTCTTAGAATTCCGTAATATTGAGGCAGTCGTTTCAAATTTATAAGTCAACCTTTGGATCGTTGCATTGGAGGGTCGGCAAACATATCCCCCACTTCACAAAAACTGCTACCAGCATAGCACCACTTCACAATTTGCACTTTCTCTTGAATAGAATACATTTTTAATGAAAAAACTTATGGAATATTCAATAAATTTGACAGAAGACAACAAATCAACAGTGCACCGTTTTTGTTTAATTTCATGGCAACCATTACTTTTGTGAAAATGATCATTTTTATTTTATCATTTTTTAGGGTTTTTATGAATGCTAAAAAATAAATAATAGCGTGACTGCATGCAGGAATTTTTACTCTATAAAACATTTATTTACATGTTTCCTCTAAAATGATCAGGGAAGATAATATTCCAGTATAAAGGAATTAACATTGAAAATCCTATGTTCCGTTTTGTTCCACTACACCCTGTATAAATTATCTAAGGACCTAGAAGTCCAATCTCTTTTCATTCTGTCCTATTCATTCTTACACTTGAAAGTGCATCAAGTAAGACAAACTATCAAAAAAATAATTGAAGCTCTGGATCTTAAAAAGTTAACTTTTTCCGCAGATTCCGAACTGAAGTGTGTCGAAGGCTGGGATCGGGATCTTCAAGGCTGCCAGACCAGAGTAAGGTAGGCCATCATGTAGATTAAGCACCAGAGGGTTATAATGAATGAAATTATTACGATATGGCCGGTGTCTGCGGGGCGCACTCGAGGTTCCAACAACGACTGGAGATTTCCTCAATGTAGGCCCTGTTTTGAGGTGGATTGGCAATAATCCGTCGATCCATCCCAACGTGGGGCCGGGTGGAGAGGTTGAAGGTCTTGTTTGAATGTCGTGTCGTGATCACATCAGCTACCCAAAACAAAACAAAACAAAGGGGGTAACTATTGCGGTTTTAAAAAATTAACTTTAAAATGAATAAAATCAGTTTTTATTCTTTACACATTTTAATTTAAGAATACATTTAAAGGACGGATGTTGGTGGCGTTATAATTTAAAATATAAACTTTACTACCAACATACACAGTTCTTTCTTAATTTTAAGGATTTGTAATAAAGTATGTTCATTAAAGAAAAACCTCAAGTGTGCCATGATTTTTTATTTTTTTAAATTTAAGTTGGTAACACATATTGAGGTTATGTTACCTGCGGCATGTTTCTACCGATAAATTAATTTTCTGTGATAAACAGCGCAGAGAAGACGTTGGTTCACCTTCCAAAATTCCTTGGGCTGTGTTAATACCATCCTAAGTACGTTTGATTGGTCTACCACTTCCTGGTTTACGGAGAATACTACCCGTGTCATGAAAATGAAATTTCTTCTTGAAACTCTGCTAAAGGTGCGCCCATTCCGTCCTCTTTAGTCCCATTTCGGAAATAACTTTTAACTAGAAAAGTTTTTGCTGGTTGCGTAAACCTTTGTGACCACGGAATAATTGTGATTTTTAGAACGATCTGACGTTTTGTACATCAAATGCTAACATGTGTGCCAACTTAAATTTTTAAAAATAAAAAATCATGGCACACTTGAGGTTTTTTTTTTAATGAACATACGATATTAGACTATACTGTTGTTTTTTGTTTGTTTTTTTTGTCAGTTGCATGCTGATAGTTGCTAAATCTTAATTTGTGGGTTTTCTTGGGAAGTTTATTATCAATTAATTAATTTCTTCAAATACACAACAAGTGTAATAAATGTGTGTGCGGACCACTTTATTGCAGTCTTGTATCCTTCCCAATGTTAGAAAACATGCAAGTGCACTTTATTGAAACTATTTGTATTATTGTTGAATGACAACACTTTCTTGACAACTTATTTATTTACACGTGTACATAGAATATTCCATGCAGAAGGTGCACCCACTGTTTGTTTAATTTGAATTTAAATGATGCACGTTTTATATACACTAATTTATTATTCCAATTTCTGAAGCACAAACCATCACAAATGTGTCTAGGTTATGTTTTTATTTTTAACTCAAACCATGGTGCAAAGATTACACCATCACTCACGATGACTCAAACCCAGGGATTTGTTTAATCAAGTTGAGCGTCTTGAAATGCATTATCGCTGACTATTGTAGTTACTGTGAGTAAAACCTAGGTGGCGCCACTGACATTTGTTTTTTATTTACATAAGAAGAGAATCATTTGATCAATTTTAACATAACTTACAAAACTGAAATTTTTTTATTAAATCATCTTTGCTGTTGAAACTTAAGTAATCACAAAACAACTTTCGTAAGTTAAATTAAAGCTGTGTAACTTTAAAAAAATCACAAGACGCCAAAATTAACAAAATGTACACTGCACTGCATTGGAGATTTCCAGACAGCCAATATAATTTTACTTTAATTATTATCGGGATTTTCAGAAAATGTGCTGCCAACTATTTTCAACTTTCTGATCTCACTGTACTGTAATATATTACATAGAGTAATAGTATGCAGATAAATTGTCTTATCAATATCAATTAAACTAATTTCTACCTTGACTATTTAAATTTCTATAGTCAAAGAGTTTCTACACTTTTATACATCGCCAATATTTCGCCCGCTCTGGTGGTTCATTCGAACTACTCTTTTTTTAATACTGCCAACTTGTCAACAATTGTTGAGTAAGTAGGTGGGTGTAAATGTCCACACAGTTTTATCAACAGTTAAAAGTGTTAAAAAATCACCAAATAGAGGCAGAGTCCCATCATGGACTACTTATTAAAGTTAAATTCAATACAGGTATGTTCATGATTAAAATATGTTATTTTGTAACTTAGGTTATCCCCTTTAGAACCCCAATAAATTACCTTTAAACGAACTGAATTTGGAATATAAGAATTTCAAGAAAACCCGAAAAGTAGATAAATCTCAGGTAAGTGGCTTAACGTAGCAATTGGTACTTAACAAATTTAAGGATTATTCGCTTAGGATTTAGAGGAAGCTGTTGGTGATTTAAAGCGGAATTATGATGTCCGCATTGAGAAAGTTCCAGCACTCGTACGTTACAATCTCCAAGTGTTCAATTCCTAGCGGTATACGGTGTTTGTTTTAGGATCAAAGATGGATAGAAGTGAATCATCCATTTTACTTCTTCCAGCCGTACTTCCCCGAAGTATCCGAGGCAGACAATGAGCTTTTTTTCAGCAAAAATAAGCAATTCCTGGACGGAGTCGAGTTTCTATTGAAGTGCTCGTATCACCAATTTTGGTGCTACGTAACTTGCGATCCGGTTGTCGGGAAAGTCATCAGGAGTTTTATTTACAACGCGCTGCCCTGGTACGAGGTGAAGAATTTGAGCGAAGAAGGTTTCGAACTGTACTCCAAAATACACGATAAAATGTTGTTGCTATTGTGCAAATTATTCACTTACAAACAGTCCGAGGTAAATAATTTTAGGTCGTGGATTATATTCATCAGGTTACATTTAAATTCAATTCTAGGTTGAATACATGCAAGAATCCACCGTTGTTAAACTCCTAGAGAGATCAAATTTGCTATCCTTCACCATTATAGCGAGGCTGTGTTTGCTTTATAAAAACACGGATCAATTTTTTATAAAGAAATTAGTGAACGTTCACTCGAGGAGGAACAAAGATGTGTATAATAAGGATTGTAGGAGGTTTATGGAACAAGCTGTGACGGTGAGTGTGTGTGCTGGATTTTACAAATGAATCTTGCTGATTTTGGTATTTTTAGGTATTCGAAATGATAGGGGGGCACATATTTGGTTTCGATCAAACGGCTGTGATTGTGCCTTTAAGCATTGGCACGAAACCGAAGCTATTCGATCCGTATTGGTATGCTGATGCGATGTTGTTGTTGGCTGATACTGTGTGTAACTTGAATGCGTTCCTTGGTGTGGCTTCGGATCAAATAGGAACGGCTATGGAATTGGATCTACCAAAAAGGTCGGTATCGTTTGTTTGGATTTGAATTTTTGAATGTATTTTTTTCAATCTTTCAAAATAATTTTGGTTTTTGAATGTGCATCAACTTTCAGTCGAGTTATGAATTTTTGAAAATGTGTTTTTTCAATGTCGAACACTCGAGTGCAAAAAATTTAAAATTAATATGCAACGCAAGAATAAAATTCTACAAAAATTCAATTCACTTCACAAGATGTCAATCTTTCAAAATAATTTTGGTTTTTGAATGTGCAGCAATTTTGAGTCGAGTTATGAATTTTTGAAAATGTATTTTTTTCTTGAGTGCAAAAAATTAATATGAAACGCATGAATAAAATTCTGCAAAAATTGAGTTCACTTCACAAGACGTTGATCTTTCAAAATAATTTTGATTTTTGAATGTGCAGCAATTTTGAGTCGAGTTATGAATTTTTGAAAATGTATTTTTTTCTTGGGTGCTAAAAATTAATATGAAACACATGAATAAAATTCTGCAAAAATTCGGTTAACTTCACAAGGCATCGGTCTTTCAAAATAATTTTTGTTTTTAAGTAAGCAGCAATTTTCAGTCGAGTTATGATTTTTTGAAAAAATATGTTTTTTCAATAACGAACACTCAAGTGCAAAAAATTAAAAATCAATATGAAACGTGGCAATAAAATTCTACAAAAATTCAAATTACTTCACAAGACATCAATCTTTCAAATTAATTTTGGTCTTTGAATGTGCAGCAATTTTGAGTCGAGTTATGAATTTTTGAAAATGTATTTTTTTCGATCTTTCAAAATATTTTTTGTTTTTGAATGTGCATCAACTTTCAGTTGAGTTATGAATTTTTGAAAATGTGTTTTTTCAATGTCGAACAATAGAGTGGAAAAAATTAAAAAAATAATATGCAACGCAAGAATAAAATTCTACAAAAATTCAGTTCACTTCACAAGACGTCGATCTTTCAAAATAATTTTGGTTTTTGAATGTGCAGCAATTTTGAGTCGAGTTATGAATTTTTGAAAATGTATTTTTTTTCTTGAGTGCAAAAAATTACTATGAAACGCATGAATAAAATTCTGCAAAAATTGAGTTCACTTCACAAGACGTTGATCTTTCAAAATAATTTTGGTTTTTGAATGTGCAGCAATTTTGAGTAGAGTTATGAATTTTTGAAAATGTATTTTTTTCTTGAGTGCAAAAAATTAATATAAAACACATGAATAAAATTCTGCAAAAATTCAGTTGACTTCACAAGGCATCGGTCTTTCAAAATAATTTTTGTTTTTAAGTAAGCAGCAATTTTCAGTCGAGTTATGATTTTTTGAAAATATATTTTTTTTCAATAACGAACATTCAAGTGCAAAAAATTAAAAATCAATATGAAACGTGGCAATAAAATTCTACAAAAATTCAAATTACTTCACAAGACATCAATCTTTCAAATTAATTTTGGTCTTTGAATGTGCAGCAATTTTGAGTCGAGTTATGAATTTTTGAAAATGTATTTTTTTCTCGAGTGCAAAAAATAAAAAATTAATATAAAACGAAGAGATAAAATTCTACAAAAATTCAGTTCACTTCACAAGACGTCGATCTTTCAAAATAATTTTGTTTTTTTAATGTGCACCAATTTTCAGTCGAGTTATGAATTTTTTTAAATGTATTTTTTTCAATGACGAACACTCGAGTGCAAAAAATTAAAAATTAATGTGAAACGCAGGGATAAAATCTCACAAAAATTCAGTTTACTTCACAATCGTCGATCTTTCAAAATATGTTTGGTTTTTGAATGTGCAGCAATTTTGAGTCGAATTATGAATTTTTGAAAATGTATTTTTTTCTTGAGTGCGAAAAATTAAAAATCAATATAAAACGCAGGAATAAAATTCTACAAAAATTCAGTTCACTTCACAAGATGTTGATCTTTCAAAATAATTTTGATTTTTGAGTATGCAGCAATTTTCAGTCGAGTTATGAATTTTTGCAAATGCATTTTTTCAATGTCGAACACTCGAGTGCAAAAAATTAATATGAAAGCAAGAATAAAATTCTACAAAAATTTAGTACACTTTACAAGACGTCGATCTTTCAAAACAATTTTGGTTTTTGAATTTGCAGCAATCTTCAGTCGAGTTATGAATTTTTGAAAATGTATTTTTTTTCGAGTGCAAAAAATGAAAAATCAATATGAAACGCAGGAATAAAATTCTACAAAAATTCACTTGATTTCACAAAGCGTCGGTCTTTCAAAATAATTTTTGTTTTTGAGTATGCAGCAATTTTCAGTCGAGTTATGATTTTTTGAAAATATATTTTTTTCAATGACGAACACTCAAGTGCAAAAAATTAAAAATTGATATGAATAGCAAGAATAAGATTCTACAAAAATTCATTTCACTTCACAAGCGTCAATCTTTAAAAAAAAATTTGGTTTTTGAATGTGCAGCAATTTTCAGTCGAGCTATGAATTTTTGAAAATGTATTTTTTTCAATGACAAACACTCAAGTGCATAAAATTAAAAATCAATATGAAACGTGGCAATAAAATTCTACAAAAACTTATATCACTTCACAAGATGTCGATCTTTCAAAATTATTTTGGTTTTTGAATGTGCAGCAATTTTGAGTCGAGTTATGAATTTTTGAAAATGTATTTTTTTCTCGAATGCAAAAAATAAAAAAATAATATGAAACGCATGAATACAATTCTGCAAAAATTCAGTTGACTTCACAAGGCGTCGTTTTTTCAAAATAATTTTTGTTTTTGAGTATGCAGCAATTTTCAGTCGAGTTATGATTTTTTGAAAATATATTTTTTCGATGATAAACACTCAAGTGCAAAAAATTAAAAATTGATATAAAAAGCAAGAATAAAATTCTACAAAAATTCAGTTCACTTCACAAGACGTCAATCTTTCAAAATAATTTTGGTTTTTGAGTATGCAGCAATTTTCAGTCGAGTTATGAATTTTTTAAAATGTATTTTTTTCAATGACAAACACTCGAGTGCATAAAATTAAAAATCAATATGAAACGCGGCAATAAAATTCTGCAAAAATTCAAATCACTTCACAAGACGTCGATCTTTCAAAATAATTTTTGTTTTTGAGTATGCAGCAATTTTCACTCAAGTTATGAATTTTTGAAAATGCATTTTTTGAATGTCAACACGAGTGCAAAAAATTAATATGAAACGTAAGAATAAAATTCTACAAAAATTCAGTTCACTTCACAAGACGTCAATCTTTCAAAATAATTTTGGTTTTTGAGTATGCAGCAATTTTCACTTGAGTTATGAATTTTTTAAAATGCATTTTTTCAATGTCGAACACTTGAGTGCAAAAAATTAAAAATTAATATGAAACTTTTCTTTCAGTTTAACATTTTTTTATAATCGGGTTTTTCCACGTTTATACAAAACATTGAACTCGCAGAGAGGCGTCTCGTTCGATTGGTCGAACCTTAAGGACAGAATATTGGACAATATGGCGGTGGCGAGGTCCGAGTTTATAAACTGCTTTGATATTTTTGTAGAAAAGTTTATACACGATGCCATCCACGCTCTGTAAGTATTTTCACATATGAATATACATTATTAACCCCTTAACGTACACTTTTTTAGCGTTCGAATTAACTCGAGCGCGTGTACGTTAAGGGGTTAAACATTTTGACGTGCTTTAACCCAAATTCAATTGATAAAACCCGTATTTTCAGAGATCCTCAAAAACAAGATGAGCATTTGGAAAATTATATTGCGCTGATATCTTCAGCCATGGATGAAGAATATTTTATTGCCGATTATCACCACGTTAAGAATATTGATGTTCAACTGCAATATATTTGTGATTTCTATCCGGGACAGTATCCTTTTCGATAGAGTAATTTGCCAGCGCATCTAATTCTGCTCACTCACATTGTGGGAGTGGTTTTAACACTGCAATATTGTACCTACGAGAAGTTAGCCGTGGATTTTGATAAATAAATTAATTGCTCCGCTTCTTCTAAAGGGCACTATAAACAAATTGTTTTAAGATGCTTTCTACATGTTACTTTATACTATATTTATGTTAAAACCTGGAACGTATCTAGCGCCAAATTTATTATTAGACGTTACTTGTTTTAAAAACTATTTTTCTATTTTGCGTCTAAAACGAAGTCATTAACGCACTCATATGATGGGTTCATTAATGGCTCGCCAAGTGCTTTAAGGTTGGCATCATTGAAATTCAGAGCCGTTAACCTCTGCTAAATTTTCGACGAGATAGTTTTGAGGTTATGTGATGTGTGGAAATCGCAAACTAATTTCAAATTGAAATGTCAATTATTAGTTTTACCAAGCACCATACAATTTTCTAAATATGTATGGCCGATTTTTAAATTTAGAAATGGAATAAAAGGGGCAAAGTAGAAAAAATACTGTAAAAAACTTGTTGAATGTTGAATGAACAGTCACAGAGTTTGAAGGGAATTTTCATGGCCCACTTAGCTACCCAAGATAATGTTCTTTTTTGTGGCTCCTGAGAAATAAACTGTGGCCCCCTCTAGATGACACAAACATGTAAATGATTGTTCCTTAAAATAAATTCAGCGATAAAATGCGAACGAACTACTTGGTCCAATGTTTAACCACCTTACCAAAGCTAAAACCTCTGCAGAACATAGAAGCTCTAATTGAGAATCCAATGCCGAGTGCTTCAAATGCGGCAAAACCGACTGAAAATAAAACGAAATCACCAGAAAAACCGACAGAAATAGAAATTGAAGGCAAAATTCTATTGATTCAAGATACTCTTCCAGACCACGGGGATGGTAAAACATATAATCTAATGAAATATCTATGTATTTGATCGTATTTAATGAAAAATGTAATACTTTAAAGTCTAAATCTTAGGCATTAATGGAACCACATATCTCCGATCGTCTGAAGTTACAATTTATTCCAACGCTAAATTATTACCAATTGTAATACTTTCATAAAAAGAAAACCACCGACTTTCTTGGCAGCGGTAACTGTGGACACATTCAACAGTACTCATTAACTTGTATAGAAATTGGGCACTTTCTTAATTTGTATAAAATTTATATTGCGACCGGTTTCAGCTTACGCCATCTTTGGGTAAAACTGGAATTAACCACTTCGCGCCCATGCTGCTTTGATTTAATCCCAGGTTTGATGAAAAATGACTTCTTTGTTGTTGTTAACTTTTTCTACGAAATATGATTTCACTGTCACAAACTTCCCATTTATGCAAAAAAATATGAAAAAATATTCCATAGATGGCGCTAAAGAAGTAATTTTTTTGTACAATGTTTTTGTTTTCATTTTTTGATTGTTGCCATATGTGGCAACAAGCAAAAAAATAAAATATCTCCCCACACGTTATGTTCGGTTAGAGAATATAACAAATTACATATAAAATTTGTTTTGATTTTGTATGTTCGGAACGTAATTTTTCACTTCTTTTATAACTGTAGCGCAGGAGGATTCAAAAAGCCGCATTTTGTATAAACGTAGCGGAATTTACAAATTCGTGTAATGAATGCGCCATTTGACAGCCACTGTCACTGTCTAGTTTGTATTAGCGCTAGCCTATCAGCGTCCTACATTCGAGTTGTATTTTCAAGGATCAGTTGTATTATCAGTGCCAGCCAATCAGCGTCCTAGATTTGAGTTGTATTATTTCAAATCAGTTATATTCTCAAAAGTATTACATTTTTCATTATTACACTCACTAACTTGAATAATTTTTAGTTCGTATACTCTATCTAATCATAGAATAGACTTTTTTGACATCTTAAGTAGGCTGCCAAACAACTCCTCCCCAAGAAGTATTACTTACGAAACTTTGCGGGAAATGTAAAAATGGTAATTGTAATTTATTACAAAAATCGCACTCAAGAATCTATTATTCCATAAGAATCTAGCTGGCAAAAAGTAGTGAAAACCCAAGAACAAAAACAATAGCAAACAGTCAATACTGTATCTGTTGGCGACTTCGCGTATGAAAATATACCGGTACCAACCAAACGTGCTGTAAAATGACATTTTTTTCATAGCCGTGTTGGTTCTTCTTACTTTCTAGTGTTCATCACTAAAGATGTCAAAAAAGTTTAATCCATGGGTAGATAGGGTATACATCAATGTGCTGTAAAATGACATTTTTTTCATAGCCGTATTGGTTGCTTTTACTTTCTAGTATTCAACACCAAAGATGTCAAAAAAGTTTAATCTATGGGTAGCTAGGGTATACATTAAATTATTTTCAGGCTTCATCTTGAAATGTTTAGAAGCCTACAATTACGACACGGAGTCCGTCATAAGCGCTATATTAGACTGTAACCTACCTCCGCACATACAGAGCGAACCAATTGGACTAATCAGAATCCCCCCAGAACCAGAACCCGAACAACCCATCCTAGCCTACAGAGGCAAGAAACCCAGGCAGAAGGACGCGAAGGACCTGCTAAACGACAAATCCGATTTAAAAGAGGTCAAAGATTTCATTCTGAAATCCTCCAACACGTTCGACATGTACGACGACGATTTCGACGACCGGTACGACTACGAGGCCCCGACCCGCCCCACCGAAGACAAAGACGACCCCTACAAGTACATGGAGAACCGCTTCGAGGGCTACGATCTGGTCAGCGACCCGAGCGAAAGTTCCTCGGACGAACAGCCCCCGCAGAGAGTGGTGGTGAAGGAGAAATCCAAGAACTTCTGCGAGGATCCGGCCCTCGTACGCCAACAGCGCGAGAAGAAGTACGCCAGCAAGGACGTCGTCGGCAAGCCGAAGGGACAGGGGCAGGAGAAGACGGTGTTGAAAAGTAGACATAAGAAGGAGGTCAATAAAAGCACGAGGGGGAACCACAACAGGAAAGGCGGGGCGCAGTGGAAACGGAATAAAGGCATGATGCCGTCTTAGCTTACTTATCTTTATTTAAATAAAAACATTTTTAACTACCACCGCTGTATTAATTTGTGCAATTTAAAAGCATCGTATTCCCTGACCGATTTCTGCGTTTTGCCCGGCGTGGGGACTTGGAAGCTGTATTCGGGTCGGGTCTTGGGCCGGATGAAATCTTTTAAGTCGGGTTCGATGTCTTTGTGTGGCAGTGGAAATCTCGAGGGAGGCGGTTGTAGAACTGTTGTTTTTACGCAGAGCGGGATTAGGTCTTTGAAGATTTGCTGGTCGTAGGGGAAGTTCATTTGTTTCGTAATCTGCAAAAAATTTAATCCGAAACTTATATCCCAAGAAGCATATATTGTACAATAAAACCAATATACAGGGTGTTTCAGAGCTCTGGGAACGGTCAATCACGTGCTTATTTTTCAAAATTTCGAAAAATGTTTTATACAAAAGTTGTGTATAATAGTGAGCTGCACGCCCTAAAAATATTTAAATTTATACAGGGTGTCTCATAACAAAGTTGCAGACCAAACTTATGTTTTTTTTAAATGGAACACCCTGTATTTTTTGTCATTTTTGAATTATATGGGGCAAATAAAGGTGAGTTACTTCAATACTCCCTATACCTATTGTTTGCCGTTTTCGAAATATTTGAAGATTTGTTGAAATACATGGTCTGGGTGAAATTTTATTTTTGCCCCAGTGATTGACGTTGAACGATTAAAATCATTTCTATTATTTGGTTGAAGGTTCGAACTATAGAGCCAACCATGATTTCGTACAAAAAATTATACAGGGTGATAAAAAAAATGCGGTAGAAAAACCGAACTTGTAAAGTTGAATAACTTCGTTTTTTCAAATGGCACACCCTGTATTTAGTAACGTATTCTCAAGTAGAATCGAATTATCTTTCAGATTATAATAATTATTCCTAATATGATAATCGCCGAATACAAGAAAACTATTGAGATTAGGAACAGGGAACCCTTACACAATCTGAAAGATAATTGGATTCTACTTAAGAATACGTTACTAAATACAGGGTGTGCCATTTGAAAAAACGAAGTTATTTAACTTTAAAGTTCGGTTTTTCTACCGCATTTTTTTATCACCCTGTATAATTTTTTGTATGAAATCATAGTTGGCTCTATAGTTCGAACCTTCAACCAAATAATAGAAATAATTTTAATCGTTCAACGTCAATCATTGGGGCAAAAATTAAATTTCACCTAGACCATGCATTTCAACAAATCTTCAAATATTTCGAAAACGGCAAACAATAGGTATAGGGAGTTTTGAAGTAACTCACCTTTATTTGCTCCATATAATTCAAAAATGACAAAAAATACAGGGTGTTCCATTTAAAAAAAACATAAGTTTGGTCTGTAACTTTGTTATGAGACACCCTGTATAAATTTTAATATTTTCAGGGCGTGCAGCTCACTATTATACACAACTTTTGTTTAAAATATTTTTCGAAATTTTGAAAAATAAGCACGTGCTTGACCGTTCCCAGAGCTCTGAAACATCCTGTATTTGTGTTTACCGTATTTAACTCGTTGTTGCATATGGGATTACAATTTGAACTACTAAATTCAAGCAAGTTGTGACACTACTTACAAATCTGTACGTTTGCAACGATGCAAATTATGAACCACCTATCCCCCCTCTTTTTTACACTTCTAGTGCCAACTGAGGGAAGTACACTTAAGCCCTTTAAAACTTGTAAAATCTCGTGCAGCAAAGAGTTAAGCAGTTTACGTAGAAAGGTGTTTTAATAAGTATAAAACTAACCTTTTCCTGCATAGTCATTTTGCTTTCGTTATCAACTTCTAAGACACTTATAGTCTTACGGTGCTTCAAACCCTCCACCTGTTTAATCTTCTCGATAACTGTTTTGCTGGTGTTGATTGTAGGCAAACCTAAATCCACTTGCTTCTTCGATTGTTCCTTCTTTACCGTCTTTTTCTTTTCCGTTTCTGGCTTCTGTGCTGGCTCTTGGGAAACATTCGTTTTCGGAACTCTCTGCTTGGTGTTACGTACCAGTGTTTTACTACAAGGCGCTTGGAATTTACTCATGTTTTAGCTGTTATAAAAAATATATTTGAATTCATTCTAATTGTTGACATTTGCAAGAATATGGTGCATTTGGCCTACCACTGGTATATATTTTGTGCTGGGTAAATGAACTACTACGGTTATTTTGTTATTGTGTTTTAACGCAAGATGGCGTAAGGAGTACGAGCACATTTTGCACCTTGCTGTGCTGTAAACCCATTTAAAATGTGAAAGTACTTTGCCTTTTTACTTTCTCCGTTACGAAGTACGAGAAAGTATTATGATCGTGATTTTTTTTTCAAAAATTTTTTTTACGGAAATATCCGTTTTGGGGTCCCTAGATTCCATTTCAACAATTTCTAGGAAAATTTTTTTTGTGTCTGTGCGCGCTGTATCTCAAAAACTAATAGAGCAATTGATATGAAACTTTGAACATCGGTCTTATTTAATAATCTGAAGAACTGAAAAGCTTTTGGTAAAATTTCGTACACCGGAAGTGGGCCTTTACCTTGACTGTTTTTTGGTTTTTTGCCAATATTTTCTTAAATATGAAAAATATCACAAAAACATTTAAACAAACTTTGAAGACAAAAAAGAAATGAACATCTTTTGCTTGAAAATATTTTTCATAAAATCATTGCTATTCGAGAAAAAAAATTTTTTTTTTTAAATTTTTGGTTTATAATTATGAAACGATAACAGTTACAACAAATTTATGTGAATGATAATTGTAGAGAACGCCAAAATGAACTTCTAAAGAATAAGTTTTTTTCCAAATCTCGTTAGTGTCTGAGTAAACCGAGTTTTTCAATTTGAAGTACAATTTTTCCATGTTTCATAATTTTGACGTTTTAAACGTCAGTTTCATCCGAGTTTACGCAACGCTCGATGTACATTTAAAATATGATTTCAATAAACCATGAAAACGTAAATATAAATGGCTATGATACCATCAAGTCGGAGAAAGTAACATGATGGCCACATCACCATTTTTTTCTATGATTTCGAATTGGTGAAAAAACTACAAAAAATATTAAGCGTTTATAAAAAAACATAATTTCAACAAAACCAAGGAAATGCCATTATTTCAAATAAAGTTCAATTTGTGAAAATTCAATAATTTTTATGAGTTGTGAATTTTTGAGAATGTTTGGTTTCCGGTTGAGGCGTAATTTTTGGTTTTACGTTGAGATAAATCGAAAAAAAAAAAATAAGAAACGCTTATTAAAACAAAACGCAAAAATTAAATTCAACTCACTAAACGCCATTTCTTCAAAGTTTATTTTGTGAAAATTCTATTGTTTTCAAGAAAGTTGTGAATTATTGAAAATCTATGATTTCGAATTGGTGAAAAAACTTCAAAAAAATATTAAGCGTTCATACAGAAAAACACAAAAATTCCATAAAACTCAGGAAATGCCATTCTTTCAAATAAAGTTGAATTTGTCAAAATTCAATAATTTTTATAAGTTGTGAATTTTTGAAAATTTTTGGTTTCGAGTACTTAAATAAACGGCTTAATTTGGATTCAAAATCTGATAATAAATAATTTAATTTGATATTTGAATGGTGCATTGAGCAGCTAATAAATCGAGTAGAATCAACTAATATCTTAATTTAAATTTCAAGATGTATCGCGTAGTAAAGACCTCCAGTATCGATCAGTTTAACCCACATTTGCCAGAAATTTAAATTAAAGGAAAGTAAATGATAAGTTTCTCTAAATCGAGTAATTAAGATTTAAAAACACAGAGGTTAATTTT
The DNA here is from genome assembly GCA_910593695.2 of Ocypus olens. Classification (NCBI taxonomy): domain Eukaryota; kingdom Metazoa; phylum Arthropoda; class Insecta; order Coleoptera; family Staphylinidae; genus Ocypus; species Ocypus olens. The sequence goes on along the minus strand of OU343058.1, from coordinate 9,325,011 downwards.
CGCTTCCTGTCAAGTCTCGATGAATAATCACTGAATGTACTTATTGGAATAAAAAAATTATAGATGGCGCCAACGATATTCTAGATATAATTTTAAGAGGAACGTTAAAATAGTCATCCTACATATAAAACTGTAGGCATCAGTGACGGTTCGCTGGGTTTTTTCTGGTACAGCCGAGGAACAAGAGGTGGTAATACAGATAGGTGCGGTCACGCAGCCAGCCGTCTCTGCAACTGACCCTACCCATCTGTATTGGCACCCTTGTTACCTCGGCCGTACCAGAAAAAAACCCCGCGAACCGTCACTGGTAGGCATATTTGGGTTAATCAACAATAAGTAAAAGTCAAAACTATTACGGATTACCACATTCCATCCTCCATAAAAACAAAAACTGTTTCCTGCAAGTAACGAATAAAATATAAAAAAAAATTGGACAAACTGAAATAAAAACACGTTTCGTTTATTTCGTTTTATATTTTTTGAAAGTTTCTCTTTCTTTTAATGGTTTAACACAGAGAGAGCAAAAACCATACGAATTATGACAGTTTAATGTCATTACACACACTGCCTACCTAACATGTGACCCTTCAAACTGCCAACGGAAGTTAGTGATACCGGTAAAGAAATGAGCGTGAACATCGATTACATGAAGAGACTGTTAAACCGGGGCGGGGGAAAGATGAGGATTTGAAGAATCACATTTTACAATATTCTTAAGTCTAAGCTGTAAACTGTAGAAAATCACCCAATTTTGAACAGCTCCCAAAATCGCTCCAGTCGCAGGTGGGGAAAAAAATTAAAACAACCGAGCAAGGGGTAAACAAAAAATTAATTAACGTCTGCATTCACTGTATATATATTTTTTTTTTTATAAAAAAGAGGAAACAAAATTGTAAATTTCACTTAAAAAATTAACACAGATTCACTTAACGTAAGTACAATAAATTAGCGAATTCCCTTTTCGAGTGGGAAAAATGGGGGTGATGAGATAAGGTGGGTGTTTGTTTATTACATAAAACTCAATAATCAACGTAAATAAAATTTTGAAAACGAATCCTTTTTTGAAATGGCAAAACAAATAAACAATTCTCATTAGTAAGTAAAAAAAAACAGAATGCTTAACAACTCATTATGTAATAAATAAAATAAAATGTGAGCGGGATGAGGGTTTCATTTAGTACGAAAGTTAGTACGGTGACCTAGTTTGACAGTCACCACGAAATGGGAACAATAAAGAGATCAAATAAAACAAAACAAACAAAAATCAGCGAGCTATCCGTATGAAATCAGTACCTTGCTAATAAAAAAAAAAAATAATGAACAGGATTTTGTTTAGGTACGGTCATAATCATAAATAATATATCACATTAAATAAGCTTATAATACAAGACCAAATTCCGATCCGTCACACACTGCACACACACACAACGGAAAACGTTTGTTTCTTGAGACCGTGTCGCCGAAATAAAATCAGTGATAATTCGTACTCATATATATTTGTGCTTTCATTAAACTATAACAAACTTGGAAAACTATACAAATTCAAAGGGCGTCAAGAAACTTGCGATGAACAATTCAATTTTGAGACGAGGTTAGTGCGTGACGAAACCTGGGGTAAGATTTGGGGCGCAGTGTTGTTAATCTTGTTTTACATACTTAAGCTTCGGTGGAGGCGACCAGCGAGCCCTTCGGGGTGTAGGCCGTCGCGTTCGGGTCCAGCGTCGATCCCGGGGGGCTCTCCGCTAGGCGCACGCGCGACATGGCGCTCGACGGCGCCGGCCCGCCGAATGTGTCGTTTGGCATCACCGCGAGTACCTGAGCAATCTTACTTTTAAGTTCTTCGATCTCCTTTTCTTGCGCCCTCAGACATGCTGCAATGAATTAAATTAGCTCTAGAGAATAGATAGGCGCTAAAATGGTGCAAAATATTATGCGCCGAAAGCCGGATTATGACTTTTTCGACCATAGGCAACTATATCATAGCGACCCCTCCCCTTGCTTACTCTCCAACCCGTTAAACACGCCCCAGAGTTTCTACAAAGAAATTCTTTTGTCGAAGCAACAATAAACAGTTTGATACTTCTCTTATCAATTAATTAACAACTGTAAAACCCTCGTTTATGTTCCAAAGATTGGAGGATGGGACACAAATTGGTTTGAATCCATTGTTTCAGAAGTATTAAAAGTAGTGTCACTTAAACTATGCCCTGGGCGCTTCTTACAAATTAAATTGTTCGCATTACAGCTTTCGCCCCAGGGCCACCGGATGGCGCAGTATCACAAAGTTTAAAAACAAGCAGAAAATTGTTACATAAATTAACGCTCGATGGTACAACCTGCTAATTTAGTTGGAAAATCTGGTCTGTCTGAATAACAGTGACGGTTCCTGTAACTCCTAATCTGAACATCTGTTTGTCATGAAATTTTGACATATACTACCGTGGACAAAAAAAATGACACCCCTAATTTGTCATGTGTGTATTATTTCTTATTTTTTAGTGTTGTGAATTTGACTTAAGTAACCTTAATATTTGACAGTGACAGTAATAATTAGCAATATGGTAAATCTGAACGCGATAATAATGTTCATTAAATTAATATTTTGTAACATTTCCTCTATTATCTATAACACTATTTAGACGCCTAGGCATAGATGCTATTAAATTTGTAATGTAGAAAAAAGGTATTGCCTTCCAACATGCTTTGATTTCGTGCCAGAGTTCATCCGCATTTCTGGGTCTGAAATTTGCGTTGTACATACGTTTTGTAATAAACCCCCACACATTTTCCATCGGGTTTCAATCTGGACTTACTGCTGGCCAGGGTAATACATTAATATGGTTCTTCAAGAACCATTCTCGAACAATCACAGAAGTATGCGCAGGACAGTTATCCTGTTGAAACACAAAGCTGTGTTCGGGAAATATAATAGATACTGAAGGGATCATAACATCTTCCAGTATAATATCTCTGTATACCACACCATTTAAAGTCTGGTCTAGAAGACAAAGTATACCAATCCCTGCCGAAGAAATCCATCCCCATGTATTCACAGAGAACTTTCTATGAAGTTTGTGGAGGTAGGATTCTTCGAATCGTGCATTTCGTGGCCGGTATACTTTCGTTCTTCCATTATAGGATGATTGCAACGTTTTGTCATCTGAAAATATCACTTTACTCCAAAAGTCTTCTTGCCTCGGAAGACATTCCAGTGCAAAACCAATTCTGCTGTCCTTATTAATTTGAGTCAATAGAGGTTTTCTGGTTGCGGCATGACAAGATAACCCACTTAACTTTATACATCTGCGAGCTGTTCGGGAACTTCCAGGAAAATTTGTTATGAATGCGGCATTTGTAGCATTTTCAAACTGATTTTCTATTAAATAGTTAATAACAGCATCATCTTCTTCTTTATTATTTGAAATGTTTGGGCGGCCCGAACCTTTAATCTGCTGCAATCGCCTTTCATTCCTCCACATTTTTGAAATTCTTTGCACTGTACGTCTACTTACATTAAATTCAGCTGCTACATCATTGATATATTTGCCACATTTGACCTGCATAGCAATTTGTGCTTTCTGTGTGCTACTTAAGTGTGGCATATTCAATTTATGTACATATATCTATATGATTAACATATATCTGACAAGATTGACATTTGCCGGTTTGTCAAATGAAAAGTCATATTTACATTAATCAAATTAGGGGTGTCATTTTTTTTTGTCCACGGTAGTATCTTTTGAAGGTGACTATTGAAATATACGGATATTTAATTAGAGACGCCATCTAGTGGTTAGGCCTGGGACTTTTTGATCGCAAGCGGTATATTTCATACAGAAAAAAATTATTACTTACTTTCTTTAATTTCAAGCTGTCGCTTGGCTTCGCCGAGGGCGCTGAAAAGGTCCAGTTTTATCCTCGTCTCCGCCGACAGCGAGTTCTCGAGGTGCTGGTTCTTCTCCTGCATCGCATTCAATGCGGACACAAGAAGATCCGTGTCTCGGAGCTGTTCCGCCAGCGTGCTGTTGTCCCTCTCCAAGACGGAGACTTTCTCGTCGGACCAGCTCTGCGACGAGCGCAGATTGCCGATTTCCGATTCGAGCTCTCGGCGCCGCTGTCTGCAGGCTTCTGTACACTCGCCCCGAACGTTCTGTGCCGCAACCTACCGGCACAAAAAAAAAACACAAAAGTGCAACAGAGTTTAATGAATCCACGGGGTTGAGATTACCTGCGCAGCTCGGACCTCGTCCTGTTTTCTGCTTTTCCTCTCTTGTGTTAACTGCGTTTCCGCGCTCGCCCGCGCCCTCCTCTCTTCGGCCACCCGTCTTTCTAAATTGTTGATGTTCTGTTTGTCTTGTGACTTTGAACTGTTGCAGCTCTGTAGTTTACTCTGTAGCTCCTCGACTTCCCTTTGCATGGCGAGCAACTCGCCCCGCGAAACCTTATCACTAGTCGTTAATGATGCAACCTATAAACATTTGATGTTGTCAGGTTTTTATTAATTTCCTAGACGAGTTCTGCACCAAATGTTTGTCTTATCAAACACTATACTCGGCGCACCAAACCGGTGGTATTATGGGTGTGTGTGATGTTCGCTGATTGGTCAGTGCAAACGCATGTGAAGCGTATGTCACGCAGCCGAAATTTGTAATTACGCCCGTTGTATGCCATGTGTTCTCGTTTTTCTGTCTTATTTAAATGTAGTGATTACGTTCTATCCTTAAATCAGCCTTTTTCAATTACATTTAATTAGGAAGTGGTAAATAGTTAGATTTTGTGGGTTAAAGTAGAAAGATTTATATTTCCGGCACAGAACTAAAATGTGGTAAGGCTGTGTGAATCAGGCTTTTCATAACGTCTCGACAAACTATCACGAGGATGAGGGGTGAACGCAAAGTGACCATACCATCTATTCGATGCGCCGAGTATAGGTAAAGCAGAAAACTTTATTTCGTTTTATTATAATTTTTTGTAGATAAAGGGCCTAAAGAGATTTAGTCTATTTGACAAGAAACATGTACCATACCTGTAAGCGTAACTCCTGTTCACTAGCTCGACTATTCTGCAGATCAACCCTCAACCGTTTGACGTCCATCTCGAGCCGCTGCAGATACTCGGCCGCCTCCCTCTCCTTGTCTTGTTCCTTCTTCTCTCTTCTTCGGTTAATGGGACGTGGCTCGGGGTCTGGGGGCGCGGCCTCCTCCAGCCCCGCCCCCACTATCGTACCGTTACCGATTTTCTGTTTGTCCGTGTGCCTCTCCCTGTGCTCTTGCTCCTCTTTCACCTTGTCCACGGACTTTCTGTGAGACTTCTGACTGTTACTATGGCCCGCGTGCACGCCATTCGGCACCCCGTTGGGCACGTGCCCGTTTCTCTCCTGGACCTGCTTGTGTATCTTCGCATTCGGCGTGTGATTGTGTGCTGTAACGCTGCTCTGCACGCTCTCCTGGACCTGGAGCGTGGAGTTCGTTTCGAGGGGAAGCGCCTGCTGCATCAGCTGCAGGTAGAACTCGTTCTCCTTGGCGACGTCCCGCTGCTTCCTCTGCCGCATTCGGAACCCTATGTACGACTTGAAGCCGAAACCTAACGTCACGACCGGGTACCCTATGCAGTGCGCCGCGAACGGCCTGCACAGGTCCAAGTGTCCCGGCATGTGTTTGACGTCCCTGAGACGGACGGCCGCCTCCAAATACACAAATAACATCCAAAGCACTATGGTCGGCGCACATATGCCCTTATCCGTGTGCCACACGTACTGCACCCAGACGTAAGTACTCGCCGCGAAGAACAGCCAGTGCACCGGTATGAAAAAGAAACACAACATATCGGACGTGAGCGCCACGCACACAAAGAACACCGAGAACGCCAGGCCCTGGTACTTAAACGAGTCGTAGACCGAGCGCAGCAGCAGGTAGAAGGGCCATAAGAACTCGAAACGGAACTCCAGAATGAAATCGGCTAGGATGACCAGTGCCCACAAAATCAGGAACTTTAAATACAGCACGGTGCTGGAACAAATAAAGACAATGTATCAATGACTATTCAGGTTCACTCAAAATTAAAAAAACCTAGTGATCTTTGGATAATATGATTCTTCTGTTTGTACAGCAGGATTTTACTGGGGACGTCATGGCCTAGATTTTGGATTTTGGGTCCATATACTGTGACCTCGTCAATCCACGTCAGTTCACCCAGGCCATGTCACCCATCACTTCAGATTTTGATGATTTTTTTTGTTGTTATGACCAAATTATAAAGCCATACAAAATATTGTTGCCCTAAGTCAAGTACATTCCAAGATATTAAGGTTGAAAATTTATGGGAAAAAGGTGTTTTGCTTTTCTTGTGACTCCGCGGCAGTCTTGCAGCTAGTACGAAAAAAATTAATAACTCAGTAAGTTATGAATATTCTGATGCCAAATTTTTACCATTTATTCAGTGAAATATGCAGATACTGTAAAAAATTGTTTCAATGTATTATATTGCTTTGAATCATGGTAAAAAAATATAACTATATATATTTTCAACATTTTGAGGTAACAAAGTCTATAAAGATAATTAATCAGAAAATGCACTGGAAAAATAATGAACTGGTAACGAATCTGTTAAATAATTAAGGGTTTTTACAAAAGTTAAACAACTTATAAAATAAATAAGGTACCACACTTGACACATAAAAACGTAAAACTATTACTTATTATTATTATTATTATTGGCAGCTAAAATCCCATACATTTTATTACATATTCTGTTAGATCATACTTTTAGGTACATTTAAAACAAATAGTTGGCTTGGTAACTCCACTGCCTCACCTCTTTATCTAATTTTGAAAAAGTCATGTTTTGTTACCTTAAAATTTTGAAAGTATAAATAGTTATATTTTTTACTATGATTCAAAGTAATATAATACATTGAAACTATTTTTTACAGCATCTGAACATTTCACAGAATAAATGGTAAAAATTTGGCATTGAAATATTTATAACTTATTGAGTTTTTTCTCATTAGCTGCAATTCTGCCACGGAGCCACAAGTTCGGCAAAACACCTTTTTCCCATAAACTTTCAACCTCAATATCTTGGAATGTACTTGACTTAGGGCAACCATATTTTGTGTGGCTTTATAATTTGGCTTTACCAACGTGTAAAAAAATATATCATGAAAATCTGAAGTGATGGGTGACATTTAATTATTTTTTGGTTGATTTGACGTGAAATGACCCAGTTATGAACTTTTGATCTGAGAGTTCTTAATAAGCTAACCATTTATTTGTTATATCACAAATTTTGAATAATGCTAAACACAGGATAATCTCAAATTAAAGGGCAGAAAGACCTTTGGTCGGTAGCCCAGACAGACAGACCAATCAAATTTATTGTAAACCCAAACAAATTACTGTTAAAAATTGGTCTAAATAAAGATATATCTCAAATTAAAAAACACCATTGTACTCAAGCGAGTACAACAAACATCATAGGTTTCAATGACACCTAGTGGCAGCGTTATTTACTTTAGATAACGTATCTGTGATACAAACTCTTCTTTATTAATGATAGACCAATATTTAGCAGTGATTCTATTCGGTTATTCCAAATTGATTTTTAATAGACATCTAAGAATTTGAAATTCTTTGGAAAAAATTGTATATCACGGAATGTAATGGATTCCATTCTTCAGCATGGTGTCAAACCATTGTTTTCCAGAGACCACTCTGTTTTTTTCTTCTTCATAGAATAGATTATAGGAGTAGTACTTAACCCTCTAACAGGCACGCCTGTCTTAAGGCGGGCAACAATCAAATCTCATTTACGTTCACATTATACATGATATGGACCTAAACAGGTGAACCTGCCTTTTGGCTAATATCTAGTGTACCGACAATTTGTGCAATTTTACACGCCCTTCCTCCCAAAGCATAGGACGAGCTATGTTCTGTGAAGAAGGCCCTAAAACGTATCACATAATTATTGTGTTGCGTTGTGTGTTTTTAATGTCAATATATAAATACTTTGAGAGTTATTAAAAAAAAAGAACCTTTATTGGCATAGACTGCATTTTCTATTTCATCACTTCCTCTCCATTCTCTTCTCTTTTTCCCACCCCAATCTCATCTTCACCCCGGCTCCGTCCTCTCTCATTCATTCACTCTTTTTCCCTCTCCCACCCATTCCTCACACACTCCTCTACCAAATGTCTCCATGTATCCCTCCCCCATTCATACATTACACATTTCCCATACTCTACACCCATCCATCTTTTCCTCCCTCTCTCTCCTGATCCACACCTGGCTCTTGCCGGTGTCACCATTTCCTCCCTTCCCAACCCCCTCTCACTCAAATACCTCGGCAGCCTCCCATGCACCTGCCACCTCTCATACATATCATTATATTCACTCTTTGCGATACATCCCTGCCTCTCCTGAATTTCCACTTGCTTCTGCTTCTCTTTCATCCACGTCGCCGCATTAACTCCACTCTATCCATTCTTTCGCTTTAGCTTCCGACCACCCCACCCTCTCATACATTCTCCTTTGCTCCATTCTCGACTTGTACTGTCCTACACTCACACATGCCAATCTCTCCTAATTTAATTCACACAACTTCATCTCATATCTGACCACTCTCTCCATTCCCACACTCTGTAGATGAGAGTTATTATTAGTTTGGAAAAATTATAGTAAGTAATACATAGTTTGGAGTATTTGAAGTCTGAAAATAAACTGCATAGCACACAGCGATTTGGTAATATCAGCTGATAACCTCAACCCGCCTAAAGGCGGACTTACCGGTTCATGAAAAAGACGTTTTTATGTATAAATTACTTACAGATATAACATATTTCTTCTAGTTATAGCTTCAAAAGAGAAAGGAAAACCAAAAATAGCATTTGATAGTAAAGTTAAGTACTATTTATCTAACATGACATCAGATGTATCTGAACGGGACTTTGACGATGAATTTTGTGTTATTGAACAGAAAGATAACTTATACGATGAACAACCTTAGGCTTCCAGAACTCAGCTTTATTATAATACTAGCTAACATAAAGTGTGAGCCACAGAATTTTGTTTCTGAGTTGGCCATGCCTGAGAGAGAGAAATAGAGCAGTCAAGTCTGAGATTAATTCATTTTTTTAAATCTAATTCTAGTTTCATGTCATAATAATATGCGGCATACAGGACGGCAAACGTAACTCGCCGTTGCGCAGTGGCAAAATTGTGGGCGGACCCTTCGAAGGGCACTCTCGATAGATTTTGTGAAGAGTTCGCGCGCCTGGTACATTCATTTTGTGACAGCGCCCGATAGAGTTGTAAATGAATAGCGCACGCGAAGAATATGTGCTTGCTTATTACAGAGACTGTACTTGGCCGGCTGTAGAGAGAGAGCTTTCGCTTGCTCTCTGCGCGTCTGGCCAACTTAGATTTGCCGTCCTGTACCTCATTTATCTCACAGCCAACTCTGAAACAGAGTGGCTCACACGATATTTTGCTGAGGTAACAGAAAGTACAACAAAATGGTTTTCTGAAACCACTCTAGGGGGCGCTCTATACCCAAAGCATCTTAAAACCGCCGTCAGGTGGTACATTTTATTCACGAATATTTGGTTTGTGGTCAAATTAGGTATTTTGCTTTTTATTTTTTTTGTACAGTTTACAGAAACAATCTTGGCAACTGAATTCTTGGGGAAATCTTTGTCATGAACATTAATAGCAGTCCAAAATATAGTTTTGTCGCTATATTAAAACAAATACTCTCATTGTTCACAAATTTGTAATAATTACTATTATAAATGAAAGTAAATTGAAATTACACCGATTCATAGTGCACCGCTCAGCACGCGTATTTTGGGTGGCCTAATCTACAAGATTACCTAGTTTTGAACAATATTATGTAATTAAATGGAATTCTGTTTTTAACCAGAATCTGGAAAATTAACGCAGTCAACGTGTTAAAAATGCCCTGATAATGGACTCTAAAATGGTAGTATTAATATCTACTTCATATTCCTGTTCTTCACAATTTCTCTTACTTTGGTACTGATTACAGAAAAAAATGATTTTGGTTGTAACATCACTGATTTCACTATCTACAGGAAAAGTATGTGGGAGTATGTGAACTGATTGAAAGAGTCAATTAAACAGTTACACGAGGTGTATTTTAACTCGTATTGTTAGATGGAATGTCAGTCTAAAAATAATTCAGAATCCAAACGTTACAACGAAAGGATTACATAAAGCAATGTTATACAACTTAAACGAAGATGTTAATGTAAATACCCAGACATATGTGCTAGAAAGTTGACTGAAAATAAGTGGTCTTATTGGAATTGGACGGAGCACGGGGCACAAATAGATGTTTCGAAGCCGCGGCGACGAATTGCCGCGAGGAGGGTATGAAAATAGAGTGTGCAAAAGGGTTTCAATTGTTTTGTTTTGACAGTTGTTCAACCTAACCTAACAGACTGTTGCAATGTTTTGTTTTAGAATTCATCAGTTAAAACGGTGAACGAATGAAGGGCCGGTGGGCCAGCCGGCCGTCTCGCGGACGGTGCCGCCTCGTACGCTCGAAATTTCAGCGTATTTCAGTGAATACAGCCATTTTGAACGGTGCACAGTTGAAATTTCGGTCAGATTGTGACCGGCTGGTGCCGTCTTGGCGCGCGTACGTTCACATTCTAACCGCATACCTTCCGTAAAATCCTTCGGCAATTTTGTTCCGTTTCATGGGTCTTCTCATTTTACCGACTTCAGCATTTCGCCTCTTCATAATTCACGGAAAACCAATGCACAGAGCGGCCCTTTGAAGTCAGTCCGCGTAACCGCTCGACGAAAAACGCGGCTGTCTCATGGATTTATCGTCACCGAAACCTCGCTTTTTGCGGTTAAATGTCTCTCTTTTGTTGTCAACGGTTTGCTAGCCCGCGACTGCAGAGGGCAGCACCCGCGGCCCGCACATTTTGTTTGTTTACCCGCCAAAAATAAACCACTCGGCGCGGGGAAATATAATTAACTCGGCGCTTGCAACACCGTTTACTTCTAAACTTATCGCCTTGGAAGTAATTTGTAGTTTGGAAAATAAATCTATAACATGTGTTGGATCGTAACGAGTTGAACTTCTAATCAAATTATCTAATAGCTAACTGTACACAATAAACTTAAATGGATGCCAGTTAACTTTACTACATGATTTTATGATGAAACATAAAATTTGCTTTGACCACCCCCTCCACAAAACACAGTGAGATCAAAAAGTCAAAAATAGTTGGCAGCCATTAAAACATAACCTTACAGTAATTCAGTGGCGTCACTAAGAATTTTGGCATGTAAAAACCTGATACTCAAATAAAATAAATAGATACTGAATCTAAAATGTATTATTAATACTTATTTTCTTTTACAAATTGTGCAACTTGTAGAAACACTGTTTTGTGTTTAACCAGTTGGAGAATAGGCCCACCCATTGCCCTTTGAATCGACTTTAATTTAAAACAAAAAATATGGTTTTTTCTGATTGAAACAATATTGAGTGATATTACCTTAGTTACGATATGTCATAACACACTTATATTTCCCTAGGAAAATATGAAGTGCTCATATTTCCTTAGGGAAATATAGACATCAAACAATTGTCATTAGGAGCTTCTCACAAGAATGGTTTTAATTGCTCTCGGGACAACACCTCCGATTTCTTAGGAAGGTATCCTTTATGGATTTTACGGGAACCAAACATTCATGGTCTTTCGTTGCTTGCGTTAACACATAGTTTGACATTTCACCAATTTATGAAACAACGCAACTACCAAAACAAGTCAACCATGATATTTACAAACAAGGCCCTTAGCAACGTTACCAATCCGATGAATTCAATCATTTACAATCCAATATTTTCCCATTTACAGAACAATATTCTGTCAATCAGAAAAAAACTATTGATTACAACACGGGAAATATGAATACAATATACTATTCATATTTCTCTAATTGTAATAATAGCTATTAAGTTAAACACACCTCCATTGTTTTATTAGAAAACATGGATTAATAAGAACATTATACAATTTGTAAAAACCGTTTTATATATAAACGGTTGTAGAGTAGGATAGGCAATTAAAGACCATTTTTTTAAGTGTTTGAATGTTGTGGTATTCAAATTAACTAGCAGCAACACCTCTATTTAAAAATAGAACATAGATACATTTTTTAAGCCACTTCAAACCAATTTAAAAAAAATTCTGACAAACACTTTTTTAGTATTAAAGGATTCTAGATTTAAAATTAATTACTAAAGCCGAAGTTGTCTTGTAATTTTATTATTTTCTAGATGAATTTCTTTGTAATCTATACATAATTATTTTGGATATAAAAAAACACAATCAGAGTTAAATGTTTTAATTAAAATCACAAATTATACAAACCTTAAACATTTCTCAGACATAGATGCAAGGTCCTATTGTTCAGCACAACAAGAGACAATATCACTTGTAAAGGATAATCGATGTGAAAACACGAACAGCCCCAAAACGTAGGCGACTCCCTTGCCATAACAACAGTGCAATATTAAAAAATACATCATCATCTGTACACATGATTAATAAATGGGTTGGCCGTAATAGTTCACAATGGGTTTCTAGTTAAGGAACAAGACTCGGAAAACTACGTTTGCCACCGATCGAACATTATAAATAAACCAAAATAAGAATCTCTTAAAAATTTCCTAACATAACAAAATGTTGTATAATTGATTAAAATAAAATATAAAATTGATTCTAAGCATTAAATCACCCTTAACATTACAAAATACGCTCGTAGAAAAGCAAATACGCGTAGGCGCTAAGTACTTTCGATTCCGACACTTCGGACGAGTGCGAGTCGCTGATGTAATACCACTTGCCGGGCGGCGCCTCGCCGTCTCGGGCCTCCTCCGGCTTCTCAATCTTGGCGTCCTTCCTCTGGTTCTTCGGCAGGAACTGCCACCGGTAGCTGTCCTCGGCCAGCTCGGGTCGCACCTTGACGTAGGCGACGTAGTGGCCGCCGTGCATCGACCCGTGGTGCTCCACGACTCCGTACAACGAGTACAGCACCTTGGTCTGGCCCGCCTCGAAGGTCGGGAGGTTCTTTGATCGCTTCGAGCAGAAGGGGGCTATGTCTAGTATGGTGGGGAACTTTACGTATTTGGAGACCTTTGCCGGACGGAAGTGGTATACCTTGAAATTTATTAAGGAATGTTTTTGCATGAGAAAAATTTTTTTAGTGGTATGCCATATCTACCCATAGATTAGACTTTTTTGACATATACAGGATGCCCGGATTTTGGAGGGACAACATGAGCAACTTCTGCTAGGATACTAAAAATTTGCACAAATCAAATTGGTTTTATGAAGTGCCAATGAAAGTGTTCAAATTGCCATGCAAATTGGTTCAAGCCGCATCTCGGTATCTTGGATAGCAGGGAATGTACCCCTGTACGTCAAATGAAAGAAATTTTGTTTTTATTTTTATATTGAACAAGTGGGCCATGGCAAGTGAGATTTGGCGGTGGATTCATAATGAGCTCTCAAACCTGCACATTTTTGCTAATTTGACCATCTCTCTATCTCTTCAAATGCAGAAGTTGCCCATGTTGTCCCTACGAAATCCAGGCACCCTGTATGGTGACAAGCACTAGAAATTGAAGAGTACCAACACGACTATGAATAAAATGCAATTTTGCAGCGCTTTAGGTTGGTAATATTTCAGAATTTAGATGATTTTTTTGGCTTTTCACACCAAAAAGATCCAGCAAATGCTCAGCACTGGATTCAATTCCGGTGAATTAGCAAGTTTTCTTTTTGTTATGAATTCAAACGACCTTTTTTGGTTCTTTTCAAAAATCCGGACATTTTGATAATCCGGACAGAGTTTGGTCACAATTAATTTGGATTATCGATGCTCTACTGTATTCGTTTGCCGAGATGGAGGAATGAAGGAGGACTAGCGGTCCTTACTTATACAATCAAAGGTTTCGACTTAGCTAAACTGGTGATGATCTTGCATTAAATACTCATTAATAATTTGAAATTACCTGAAACCGTTTTAGGTGTAATATCAATACAGCTGGTGGGTTGTAAATTAGGAGTTGCTTCCTAGCGTTTGTGTAAACCGTTTTCCTGTCCGCTCCGCCGTGCCTCTTGGTGCAAACCTCACAGCTCACCTTGTTGTTGGCGGTCATCAGTTCGGACGTGGTAAACTGATTCAAACACGACTGCACCGAACACTCACCGTCCTCAATGTTGTACCTCGCCGATATGGTACCTTCCCACATATCATTATCTACATCCATCTATAAGGCAACATTGCTTTTATTAATGATACAATTAGATGCGGTTTTAATGGGCGGAATATTTTTACGTTTCTTAAAATTTGAGGTTATGTGCGCAGCTAATCTGAAAAAATTGGGATAAGTATAGTGTGTCCCCAGATGGAGTTGACCAGAGGAAAAAAATTCTTATTATTGATTTTACGACAAAAAGTCATTCATCATAAAAAGTTCTGCTTGTTGCATAAATAGGTTTACCATCAGAAAATCTAAGATTAAATTTAAAAACGAATCCAATTCTAAATTTCGATTGTTATGGTTTTATGTTATTAAGTTCAATTACGATAACGTGCTCTCTTGAATTTAATTTAGATATTAATAAATTAATTTTGTCGATCAAAGTATGTTGTCTTGCCTAAAAATATTGAACTGTCAAACGTCATAGATTATTCAATTAAGTTACTTCGCGTTAGTTTAACAAAATTTAACCATTGAAGAACATATTTATTTGGTTAAATGTTATGGCATTGGAAATGTATCTTATCGATAGGCTATAGACCTGTTTTATAAAAAATATCCAAACACTGCATTATCACGCGAGTCACTGCCTAAACTTTCTTATGGTAAACCTATTTATGCAACAAGCAGAACTTTTTATAAAGAATAACTTTTTGTCCTAAAATCAATAATATTTTTCTTCCTCTTGTCAACTCCATCCGGGGACACACTGTATACTCTGTTCACATTTTATCCTCACTGTAGTAGGCTTTGTTGGGGTGACATTTTTGTTGGTAGTAAAAAAGTTACTAACAATTTTTGGTTGTCTACCTACTACTACCTACTACTACTACTACTACTACTACCAACTACTTACTACTACCAACTACCTACTACTACCAACTACCTACTACTAATAAGTACCTTGTCATCTTCATCATCATCATCATCTTCTTCTATCCCACCATAGGCTCCATCTTGTATCCGGCTATCCAAGTCGACATTCTTAATATCATTCTTCAATGAGAGCTTCTCGAGGTCAACTTTTAGGTCATTGCTTTTACTATGAACGAAGGACAGTCTTGACTCGGGTCTTTCGTATTCTTCGTTGAGCCTATTCAAAATCATGGCACTTAGTTTTTGTTGATGCATTATTACAACGGGTGGCCGATTTATCTGAAGACAATGAAATATCTCGAAAACTACTCATCTGATTTCTAAATAAAATTTGTCCGTCTAGAAGAGGGTCATCTAATGATACGAAAGTCGAGTTCCATTTAAGATTTCAAAGTTGCCCCAACCTCCACACCAGAGGGTGGGAGTGAGTGGGTAGTCGACTTCGGTATCACCCTCTTCCAGGAGAACATATTTTATTCAGAATTTTTTTTGACTGATACATAGTTTTTGAGATATTTCAATGTCTTCAAGTAAATCGGCCACCCTATATTGTATTTTAAAGACAGTTGCAAAATAGTTATTTAACCAACAGGTGTGTTAATGATGGCGATTAATGATCGAGACATTTTCACGCACGAGCGCTTGCGCGAGTGCGTTAATTGTTGAGATCATTAATCGCCAATTAACACACGAATTGGTTACAAGATTTTTCGGTTGATCGTAACTTAGATTTACATTAGAAATTAGATTAGAGAAAATCCAAACAAAACAAACAAATAAACTTGCTATTAAGCCCTTTGCAGCAATATCCGCAACACATGCGAATAGCGCAGATTCCGAATGACGTCTTACCTGTTACTCCTCGCACCAGGAAATAAATTCTATGTTTTTTCGTAAAAATGTGTACTCTTTCCCGGAAGCAAATTTAATGTTGCATTATTTGCGATGGCTAGTACTTTTGGCGGTGTTAATTTAAACTCGATACTATCCATAATAGAAGACATTCACTCGATACACGCGTTTTATAAATTTGACGTTTCACACTTTGACATTATTGTATAACAAAATCGAAGGCGGTTCGCCGCTAATTTGTTTCTAACGCAGAGAATTGATACACTTTTGCATTTACATGTGAAACAAATTATAGATCATTTTCTTGCTATTATCAGTTACATTTCCAGTAATTATGAGTAATTAGTCACTCACGAATCTATTTAATGCTTAACTAGAAATCCAAAATTCATTCATTCGAGTTAGGGAATCGAGGATGATAGGGAATTGGCTTAGCCAGCTAGGGCTTTCAGCCACAACCGATGTATAGTATTTAATAATTCGTTTAAGTGAAATGAGGACAAAGACTAAATATATCCAGGGACCCGCACGGCAATTTTTCGTGTTAAAAAAGTAAAAAAAAGTGACCGCCCGGACGGGACTCGAACCCGCACCAGCGGGGTCTAGAGGCCAGACCTCTACCCACTAGACCACCGCGGCCCTAGAAATCGTTCACTAATGAAAAATCGTTTATTAATGCAAAATCGTTCATTAATATGGGTCATTAATAAACGATTTTTGATACATTTGGGTACATTAAAGTTAGCCGTTAATCAACGAGCAACGGAAAACAGGTTTTATAAATTAAATCGAAAACATTCTCTATACCATGTGGAAAGAATAGATCACATCAACATGCAAAGGTCATTGGCCCCAATCATGGATTATGACATATTTACTTACTCATCATTAGGTGTCGTTCGGCCACAAATTGGACTTCCCATATCGATGTTGGTTTCACTAGATGCAGGACTGTTATCAGGGCTGCCGGGCCCTAACGGGGAAACGCTGAGCATACCGACTGTCGGACTGGGAACGCCGCTGTCATCGACGCACATATCTGGCGTTACATTATCGGGGCTACCGTTTTTATCGGAATTATAACCGGATTCGGTGCCTTTCGATGGGCCGTCTTCGGGGGTGTGTACGTTGTTGGATGAATCCTGAAAAATACGTCGAGGAAAATGTTACGATGGTTGCCAGGATTCGGGTGTCAAAAAACAAGGATTTTTTTATGAAGCCGAGTTTAAATGTTTTTTGACAATTCCTTTTTTATTTGAATAGTACACATTTCAAGTTATTGCAATAGGAAAATGTTACGATGGTTGCCAGGATTCGGGTGTCAAAAAATAAGGATTTTTTTATGAAGCCGAGTTTAAATGTTTTTTGACAACTCCTTTTTTATTCGATTAGTACACATTTCAAGTTATTGCAATATTTTTTACATCACAAAATAGTCATAAACAAGCGAGTTTGAAGTAATTCCGCAAAGGGCCAACAAAAAAGAGACCTTGTGGTGCCAATCGCCATTTTGGACTGGATCATCTCGGATCAAAAAAAGGGACGGGAATCTTTAGTAAATTGCATTGATGTGTGCTGAATCGGAGCTTTTGTAACATTTCAATTTTTAACAAAATGGCGGACAGTTAACCCTTTCATGTCCAGGTCGCCACATGTAGCGACAAGCAAAAAAAGAAAAGATAAAATATTTGTAAAAATCATGTTTACTCCTTTAGCGCCATCTATGGAATATTTTTTTCACAATTTTTCATAAATGAGTAAGTTTGTGGAATATTTCGTAGAAAAAGGTAACAACAAAAAAGTATTTTCATAGTAAACCTGGGATTATGCTATAGATCAGGGGTCTCCAAACTTTTTCCATCTCGGGCCATATATACAATTCTTCATAACCTAGTGTGCCATGATATAATCAGTTTTATAACTAATTTCAAAACCTATAACAAAAAATCGTTATAGAAGTTTCAAATGTGACATTTACGGAAAGTGTAACTGCTTGTCGCGGGCCGGACTCGTTGAGATCGCGGGCCGCATTTGGCCCGCGGGCCGTAGTTTGGAGACCCCTGCTATAGATAGTCCTAAAAAGCAACATAGGCGTGAAGTGGTTAAACAAAAAAATTTTTTTTTTGCAAGACGTTCGTTTTTTGGCTGTATAAAAAAAATTACTTAACACGCACATAATTTAACACAAAAACCTCCTTAAAATGTAAATGAAACTCAATAGGAATCGAATTGACACAATAGAGGAGATCCAAAAGGTAATACAAAAATTGATGAAGAGGCCGACAAAAAATTTAAATCAATGCAGAAGACGATTACATTGTAGGAGATCGGCAACACCTCGCGCAACGTATAAAAGCTTGGTTTCAATTACAACTTACTTCAACATTATCTTCGACATCAGCATCAGACTCACTGTCACTGTTGTTTTCGATGTTCTGGTCATCCATGGGAGTATCGCACGCAGTAGAGCTACTAACAGTTTCCATGTTCAAGGTCCGGTACCCCTTGACCTTCTTGTTTTTCTTCGCCTGCTGCTTCTTCTCCTTCTTAATTTGATGCTTCGACATTTTATTGTCATCGATGTCGTCGGCTTTCCTACGTAATATAGGCGGCGTCTGCTTCTCAGAAATGGGTAGACTGAAATTAAAACATTACTGCAAAATCCTTTCGGCTGGACAAACTTTAGATCACTATGGGTAACCTGTTTTTTAAATCATAGGTGGCGCTCTACCAACATCGTTTGTGTTAAGAGAACATAAGAAAAGTTGTAAGTTGACCCACATTTGTCCGAGATTTAAATTATAGGAAAGTAAATGATGGGTGTCTCTAAATCAAGTAGTTAACCTCTTCACGCCCAGGTTGCCACATGTGGCAACAAGCAAAAAAAGAAAATAAAAACATTGTACAAAAAAATTACTCCTTTAGCGCCATCTATGGAATATTTTTTTCATATTTTTTTGCATAAATGGGTAAGTTTGTGACAGTGAAATAATATTTCTTAGAAAAAGGTAACAACAACAAAGAAGTAATTTTTCATCAACTCTGCGATTAAATCAAAGCAGCATGGGCGCGAAGTGGTTAAGACTTAAAAACACGGAGAGGTTATCTTTCACTTCCTGTCAAATGTCAATGAATAATCACTGAACGTACAGGCCGCGCCCTTTAGGATGGCGAGAGACTTGGGTGCGCAGCGGTGTAGTGCTGCCACTAAATTAAAAAAATCTCAGGGGCGGTGAACCATTATAACCATTTACGTGGTAGGTACACCATGCATACGTGATTAAAATAATAAATCAATTGTAAACCAATTTTATATACAAGATATATTTTATTTATATTCATTTCATTATAAATTAACACAATGACCAAAAAATGGTTCCCTTATCCTCTATATTACTAGTATGCGCCGAGCAGAAACGTTTAAATCTGCCGAACGACGGTAAACGGCGCATTCTCGCCATCCTAAAAGGCCCGGCCTGTACTTATTGGAATAAAAAAATGATAGATGGCGCTGACGATTTAATACGAACTCTAAAATAGTCGTCTTACATATATACTCCATCTACTCATAGATCAGACTTTTTTGACATTTTGAGTGACAGAAATCTCAGTCGGTTGCCGAACAACTCTCGCCACAAAAAGTAGTACTTATGAAACTTAATTTATTACGAAAATTGCACTCAAGAATCTTACCGCGTGGGTGTTTAGTTGGTTCATCAAATAATTTAGAACGTTATACATTGTGGAAATCAAGAACAATAACAACAACAAACTGTCAATAATTTGTCCATTGGAGACATCGCGTATGAATATGTTGGAAGTATACCGGTACAGTACCAACCTAACTTGCTGTAAAATTACATTTTTCTCATAGCTGCGTTGGTACTTTTCATTTTCTAGTGTTTGTCACTAAAGATGTCAAAAAAGTCTAATCTATGAGTAGATGGAGCATAGAACTGTGGGCATATCTGGGTTAAAGCTTAAAATAACTAATTTGAGACAACTCTATTCCCCATTTTAATTTTTAACCAAGTTGGCTCTGTTAGGGTGACAGTTTTGTTGGCCAATGTAAAAAATCACTAGGCTTGAAATAATTAAAAAAAAGAGGTTATATTTTATGACAGTGGGCAATGTTGCCATCAGCACACTTGAATGATTGAGGCATTAATTGAATTAATGTAATACAGGGTGTATTTGAAATAACGAACAGGCATTTAAGGGCACATACACAAAATATTTGTGGACGTATTTCCGTCAAAATTTATTCGAAAAAAAAATAATTTTTCGAGGTTTTTTAAACATTTTGAGAACCGATGCTTTTCTCATTTAATTAGGTCTGCATGGAATGTGTGTTTGTTTATTTAAAACGCGAGATACGATTTCTTGCCTCCGAAATTTGAAGTGTTATCGCAACGTTTTTTTTTGTAAAAGATAAACAGTCCTCAAGTTCATTGACGCTTCTCATTGAGCACTCAGATATTTCCTACGCGTTTGTAATTCGATATCTAAAGCCGATGCAGTTTAAAAAATTAGGTCACATTACGACTGCCCCCAAACATGTTGCGTATTTTCACTCATTAACTTTAATAATTAATTGCGGGCTTTTTATTACAGTTATAAACAAAATAATTGCGAATATTGTTTAAAAATAATATAATCTCTTTGTGGTTACGAGCCTGTTCGCTATTTCAAATACACCCTGTATATGAATTAGGCAAAAATCTGACATTTAATAATTTTTTCACTGTAAGCTCATTTTTGTTGGTGTTCATGTGTAAAACTTAATAAAGTGAAACCACAGCCTTCTTAGTTAAAAATAAAAATAAAAGAGTACACATACGAGACAGGCGGGCGACTAAGAATAGTCGACGCTTTGACCATTTAGAACTTACCTTAGATCCAGGAAGTACTCATCGCGGTGCGAAGTGTGCTCGCAGTCCTGGCACTGAAGCGTGCTGACGAGAACACCCCTGAAGACTTGTTCGGTGGGAAGCAGCAGCTCGGAGGCCTGCGCCCCGTAAAACTTGACTATTTTCTTCTTGTCGCCCTCGACGGTGGTGGGGGAGGTCTTCGTGCTCAGGCCCAGCTTGTCCAGGATGATCGCCTGGTAGCGGCGCAGGTCCTCCTCGCGGACCGCTTCGAGCAGGTGCCTGAGCAGTTCGTGGGAGTCGTGCTGGTCGCCGCCGCCGAACTGGGGCATGCGCTGGGTCAGGCGCGAGAGCAGCAAGCGCGGGTTCAGGACCTCGGGACGGCCGCTCTGAAGTTCTCGCAGCGTGTCCGCCAGGACTTTCGGTAGGGGTTTCCATTCCTCCAATGTACCTAGAATTATAAAAATTATTATTATTATTATAAAAAAAAGAAAGATGATTTTTAAAAGCAGCCATCATCTTGGAAATTTATCTACATATACTCAGTTTTTTTTATTAACCAACCAGATCTGGTGGTTTTTTTATAATGTTGGATGCTCTAATTGTAATTCTGACTTTTGCTTGATTTAATTGACCTATGACTTGGATCTTACTTCTTTCTTAACCAGTTCGCGCCCATGCTACTTTGATTGCGTTATAGCATAATCCAGGGTTTATTGAAAAATTACTTTTTTGTTGTTGTTACGGTTTACTACGAAATATTATTCCACTGTCATTAACTCAATTTTGTAAAAAAATATGAAAAAATATTCCATAGATGGCGCTAAAGCACTAAATTTATTTTTTTTTGCTTGTCACCACTTGTGGCGACCTGGGCATGAAGAGGTTAATATACATTTTTGCATTAACTGTAACCGAATGTACAATTTTACTATACAGGGTGTTTCAGAGCTCTGGGAACGGTCATCACGCACTTATTTTTCAAAATTTCGAAAAATGTTTTATACAAAAGTTGTGTATAATAGTGAGCTGCACGCCCTAAAAATATTTAAATTTATATAGGGTGTCCCATAACAAAGTTACAGACCAAACTTTTGTTTTTTTTAAATGGAACACCCTGTATTTTTTGTCATTTTTGAATTATATGGAGCAAATAAAGGTAAGTTACTTCAATACTTACTATACCTATTGTTTGCCGTTTTCGAAATATTTGAAGATTTGTTGAAATGCATGGTCTGGGTGAAATTTTATTTTTGCCTCAGTGATTGATGTTGAACAATTAAAATCATTTTAATTATTTGCTTGAAGGCTCGAACTTTAGAGCCAACCATGATTTCGTACAAAAAATTATACAGGGTGATAAAAAAAATGCGGTAGAAAAACCGAACCTATAAAGTTAAATAACGTCATTTTTTCAAATGGCCCACCCTGTATTTTAGTAACGTATTCTTAAGTAGAATCCAATTATCTTTCAGATTGTATAAGGGTTCCATGTTCCTAATCTCAATAGTTTTCTTGTATTCGGCGATTATCATATCAGGAATAATTATTATAATCTGAAAGATAATTGGATTCTACTTGAGTAACGTATTCTCAAGTTATCTCAACTATTGAGATTAGGAACAGGGAACCCTTATACAATCTAATTATATTCTACTTAAGAATATGTTACTAAATACAGGGTGTGCCATTTGAAAAAACGAAGTTATTCAACTTTATAAGTTGGGTTTTTCTACCGCATTTTCTTTATCACCCTGTATAATTTTTTGTATGAAATCATGGTTGGCTCTATAGTTCGAACCTTCAACCAAATAATTAAAATGATTTTAATCGTTCAACGTCAATCACTGGGGCAAAAATAAAATTTCACCCAAACCATGCATTTCAACAAATCTTCAAATATTTCGAAAACGGCAAACAATAGGTATAGGGAGTATTGAAGTAACTCACCGTTATTTGCTCCATATAATTCAAAAATGACAAAAAATACAGGGTGTTCCATTTAAAAAAACATAAGTTTGGTCTGTAACTTTGTTATGAGACATCCTATATAAATTTAAATATTTTTAGGGTGTGCAGCTCACTATTATACACAACTTTTGTATAAAACATTTTTCAAAATTTTGAAAAATAAGCACGTGACCGTTCCCAGACCTCTGAAACACCCTGTATAAGCAAAAATATTTTTCTTCTATACCATTCCTACATAATGATGTAAAAATCGAAACTAGTCGGAATAAATAGTATAAAATTGTGAAACCAACCAAGTGCCTCATTTTAACAACCCTTAATATTAAAAACGTTTCACCAAATTCAACAAATATCAACTGTTGCCATTTAACTGGCAAAATGTACATTGAAAAAAAACAAATAGCACCGTTCGCCATTTACCGATCGATTTATTCAACCATAAACAATAGTGTCTTCAAACTGAACTCACCGTCCAACGGTTCCAATTCGATGTGCCTCTTCTCTTTCTCGTCCAGGCAAAGCTTCCCTCCCGGCAGCTTAAAGTACTGTCCCGGAGTCTTGGTCTCTTCCAGCAGTTGCAGCAAATAGGGCGTCTGCCCCAGGCACTGCATCACCGAATTGAAGAAACAAGTGTTGCCCAAGTTCGCAAGACCTCTGGCCTTCGGTAGTTTCAAGGTGGTGGATACTTGGTTCAGAATTATGGGTGATTTTGTTGTTTCAATAATGTCAGTGATCTATGAATGTTAAAAAAACGGTTTATTTATTCAATCCTTTAAAGTCGGGCCGAGTCAATAGACGTGTATACGGAATTTAACCGCAGGATGGGTCAATGAGCCTTTTTCAAAATTATTGACAGATGACTTGAAATAAACTAATCGTGAATTACCTAAAAAAAATTGTCTCACGTGTTTACTAAGCGCATATACAGGGTGTTTCTAAATTGATGCGAAAGATTTTGAAGGGTGATTTTTCAACAAAAATGAAGGGAGGTCTTTTATATATTTTTTTGTTCAAAAGCCTTTCCTCTCCAAGTTGAAGCCCTCTGAAGTGTAATCGCCCTTGAAGTTAATTTTTGATATAAAATAATCACATTTCCACAAATAAATCAAAATTACTCAAAAACCAATTTTGGTTTTAGATTAAATTTTTCAAATAAAATTAAATTCTTAATCTGTGTGTCAAATTTAGTGATGTTCTAATGCACTCGAAATTAATTAGATAGTACCTATATTAGTGACAAGATTAAGAATTTTTATTTAGTTGTGGCTGATTGCAAACTTCGTCAAAAACCGAGATTAATATTGCTAGGTATGGATTTCTTCGAATGACGGAAGAAATATTTTTTTTTTTTGGTTGAAGGAGTGCCCATAATGCTTTTTGACTCTTGATTATGAATGTAGATAGATTAGTGATAAGAATAAGATTTTTTTATTTAGTTGTGGCTGAAACTTTGTCAAAAATTGAGATTTATATCGTGAGGTATGGGCCTTACAGATAAATATTTTTTTTTTTGTTGAAGGAGTGCCTGTAACGTTTATTTTGACTCTTGATTATTAAAGTACTGGTATTAGTGATAAGAAAAAGCATTTTTATTTACTTATGGCTGATTGCAATCTTAAAAAAAAACAATTTTTTTTTGAAAAGGGTAAAAAAATATAAACTGTTAAAATTAAGAGTCGATTCTTTTTGTAGTATTAATTAAGACCTTTCCTAATGGTATAGTTAACTTTTTTTTCAATTCGCTTTTCTTTTCTCGGAGATATGGATTTTTTAATGCCCACTTGCACCGCAGCTACTTAATCATGATTAAAAATTTAATCAATGGTTAGCGGAGAATTGGCTTGCACCGCAACTTAATCATGATTAAAGTCCCCAAGAAACGTCAAATATTTAATCAGCCGATTTTGGCCGATTAACTCAAAAACTGATAACTTCACGACGAATATAGTCGTAAAGTTATTTACATTTGGCAGACGATTTTGAAATTAAAAACCTTTGTTTTGTATTTGTTATTAAAAACGATGGATTTGGGAATAGTTGAGCAGATTGATGAAATCGATGGTTTGGACGTTAATGATTTTATTAATTTTGGTTTGTTTACCTCGTCCAATAATAAGAAATAATAATAATAGTATAAGTTAGTTAGCATTTAGTATTCATATTTACCGCGCATTTGTTTCCTGTGTTCTCAATAGAACAACGTAAAACAACCAAAAAAGAACTTAAAATCCCTAGAAAAATGTGTGCTCTCTATAATAATACTCCGTGGTCGATAGATGCTTAATCAGCCGACGGTGCAACAGAAATACTCTGATTAAAGTTAATCATGATTAAAATTTAATCATGATTAAGTTCTGCAGTGCAAGTGGGCATAAATCTATTGCTAACTTCACACCAGTCAGAGTATACAGTATGTTGTTTTTATCGTGGGCCATAGGATTTTACATGCTAAAAATTATACCTTGTGTTAATGTATATTTTAACATGTAATTTTAAAGCAAATTTTAGTTAGTAATAAATCAATTACTTTTCTACATGATGCGCTTAATTAGATTAACTTAAAGATGTTTTATTCCATTAAAAAATGAAATTAATTCACTAATCAATCTGACATTTCAGAAATTCAAGGTACTTTGATTATTTTTGCTCAGTTATTTATTTTAAATAATTTTATTTTTTAATGGAATAAAACATGTTTAAATTATTCTGACTAAGCGCATCATGTGGAAAAACAATTGATTTATTACTAACTAAAATTTTATGATGTATAATTTTTAGCATGTAAAATCCTATGGCCCACGATAAAAAAAATACCCTGTATATAGCAAATGCAGGATATGGGTAAAACGGAGGATGATAAGAACACAGTATATAGGGGCTAGTATAACCAGCATTTGTTGAAAGAACTAGCTCTCCATCCACCCTACCCTTTTTATAAAGTTTATGATTTTGCTTGAAGGCAGACCTCCCATTGTCCATGTTGTCCCAACAGGATTTTCCTTGTATTTGCCAGAGTGGGATAGTGACATAAGACAACTCTATCGCATCACCTCCGCAGGTGGTGTCTCTAGAAACTTTCAGCATACGAAGGTGTTTATTTAGTTAGCAAAATACCGTGAGATCACACATTTTCTGAAGACAGGTATATTAATTCAAGTAATATTATGTTGTCTGTCTGGAATTTTCCAGTGCAGTACATTTTGTTTATTTTGACAGCTTGTGGTTTTTTGAGGTTACTCGTTTTAAAAATGGTTTTGTGTTCCTCGAAAAACCACAAGATGTCCAAAAAAATAAAACGCACATACACGGCACTGGAGAATTCAAGACAGCCAATATAATATTACTTGAATGATTATAAGGATTTTCAGAAAATGTGCTGCCAACTATTTTTTACTCTGATCTCACGGCACAGCTAGGATAGTAGTTTATATTTTCAAGCTAGTCCTTGATAGATTTATACATTATCTAGGAACTTTACATACGAATATTAATTCAAAAGACAGATTACCCTCTCCTCCCTTGTTGCCGGCTCGTTCCTTTTCCTAGCACTCTCCGAACACTTCTTCAAGTACTCAACACACTCGAGCAACTTCTTTTTGCTAGTAACGTTCACCTCATCGTCGCACACGTAACACCAGACACTCCACGTGCTCGTGTTCAGGCACAGGGCGTGCGAGTCGGAATGGGGCGTGTTGTAGTGCTGCAGGGCGTGCTTGTTCTTCATGCGGCCGCACGCCTGGTTGCCGCACTTCAGGCATATCCACAGCGACATATCCATCTCGTAGAGGCCGTTCTCGGTGGGTATCTCGGGCGACGAGCACTTCTTGCAGTCCTCGCACTCCGCCTGCAGCTTGTTCTTGGCGATGATCTTCTTCAGCCTGGTGAGGTCCACGGACTTGTTGATGTGCACACATTCCGGCAAGTTCCTGTAATCGTCCGAGCTCTCGGTGGAGTCGTCGGAGTTGGCGTTCGGCTCGCCCTGCCGTTTTTTCTTGCCCATTACGTCCGCGGGGTCGAGTTTTCTTTTTCGTTGAATGTGTGATGTCGTGAGGAACACGTTTTAACCTTCATGCACCTTCGTCACTTTGACACACGCAGGGGTGATCCGGGGGTTGGTGGCGGGGTCGTGCACCGGTCGAGGTTGGATGGGGTCGGGGGGGCTCGCGTTTCGCTTATGTAAATGAAAATTCGCCGATTAAAGTGGACTGACGGTGGATGATTTTTCTAATTTCCTAGTTGCAAAATCAAAATTACTAAATCAGTGACAACGAAAATACACGAAGTGAAACAGAGCTTGGCCGCACAAAGGACGGAGAGAAAGTTGAAGATGCTCTTCAAAATTAGTGACAGGCGCGGGAAATTTGAAATTTGAAGGTTCGATCATTTTTGTCCGAGTGGTGCCATCTTTTACCAAAATTTATAAAAAATGTAATAATAATAATCTTTATTTAGCAATATTGTTATCTAATATACCGTCTGTCTCAAAAATAAAGTTGCAAAGCTTGGGGTCTTAAATATAATATTAAATCGCATCTCGATTGCAACAATCTGCTTGTAACAGATTTTTTTAGAGAGCGGCCATCTTGGCGTCATCGACCATTTTTTATTTTCAAACATTTTTATTGATAGTTGAAATTACCTGCAATGGGGCCAATTCCAGCGTTGTAGGCCTTTTTCTGACCCCGGATTCGGATTCAGTGATGAAAAATACATAAGAATGCACATGTCTGATCTACAGATCCGGACTTTTTTTTTGAGCGGCTGTTTTATAGCGTCGTGTCACGAATAAAAAAAAAATCAGATAAAACTTTCCAATTTTTTTCTGGAGTATTCAAATCCGTATAAAAAAATGGGGGTTCCTATTTAACGTTTCTATTTGTCACCCCCTAACCCCTAGGGGGTTGAGGGTAGTGGGGAGAGTTTCGGATCATTAGATGTCCCCATCCGAGGTGAACAAATTTTAATTATAATTTTTTTTTATTCGATGTGTAGTTTTCGAAATATTTCAATGTCTTCACTTACATTGAACACCCTGTATACAACCTCTTTGACATAGACGATATCAAAATACTTTCTTCTTCTTCTTGCATAGTTGATGGCCCCGGTTTTTAGTTGACCAATAAAAGTACTTTAAATTTATTTAATACAGGTAAAACCAAGGTTACCAATCAAATCAGTTTGCAAACTAAAATAAAAATAAAAGGCAGTAAAATGAGTTAGTAGGATTTTTGAGATGAATTGTACAGATGATTATGTAATGGCCGCTCACAAATATTTATTTGTTTTTAGTTTGAATATTGGCGGCGTTTACTTGGTCGTGCATCTTGATGTTACTTCGAAAGAAAACACTTAAAATTTTGTTTTTTTCTGATTGAAATAATATCGAGTAATATTCCCTTAGTTACGATATGTCATAACACACTAATATTTCCCTAGGGAAATATGAAGTGCTCATATTTCCTTAGGAAAATATAAACATCAAAAAAATGTCATTAGGAGCTTCTCGCAAGAATTGTTTTAATTGCTCTCGGGACAACACCTACAATTTCTTAGGAAGGTATCCTTTATGGATTTTACAGCTTTGGATTTTACCGGAACCAAAAATTCACGGTCTTTCGTCGCTTGCGTTAACACATAGTTTGACATTTCACCAATTTATGAAACAACGCAAATACCAAAACAAGTCAACCATGATATTTACAAAAGAGGCCCTTAGCAACGTTACCAATCGGATAAATTCAAAAATTTACAATCCAATATCTTCCCATTTACAGAACAATATTCTTTCAATCAGAAAAAAAACTATTGATTACAACACGGGAAATATGAAAACATTTCCTTTGGTTGTCTATACAATTAGCCAACCTCGGGAAATATATTATTCATATTTCCCTAGTTGTAATAATAGCTATAGTAGGATTTTTGAGATGAATTCTACTGATGATTATGTAATGGCTGCTAACAAATATGTATTTGTTTTTTGTTTGAATATTGGCGGCGTTTACTTGGTCATGCATCTTGATGTTACTTCGAAAAAACACTTAAAATTTTGTTTTACCACTGCATATTGTATTCCATATACAATGGTAAAACAAAGTTTTAAGTGTTTTATTTCAAAAATGTTTTTTTGTTTGTCACAAAGCACCCAAAATAAACCCACCTGTTTAGGAAAGGATCACGAGCTAGAATAGAAATAAAAGGCGGTAAAGTAATAATATTTGTTTACTTCACGACATACAGTTTTACATCAAGTAGGCAATAAATTCATATAAAAATGGTGTATAGTTATTCCAGTTACAATAACAATAACAAATATAGATTTTTCTCATTATACATAATTCTTCTTATATACAGATAGAACCCTACGTAGAAACAGTACCAAATTTATACAAATATACAACAATGAAACGTTAAACGAGTTACATCTCGGAAATAGGCCGGTGCACTACTACACGTATGCAGAAACATTTCTCTTAAAAGTTTAAAATAAAATTTGTAACCGTTAACTATAAATAAAGGATTACATTATTCTTGCTAAGATATTTCATTTATCTCTTAATTATGGTGGTGAATCCTGGCATCTGACAAATAATGGTAATGACAGATCACTGGCTTTAGTGTACTTTTGAGATAAGAGTAGAATGAGCGTTAGGAAAATCCGGGACTGATCCGTTGCTGCTGCGCAACCGATCGAACAATAAAACCCGAATTTTGGCAGCTAAGATAATTTGTGTTAAACAGTTACTGCCATAACTAAAGTTTGGTCCATAGAATAATCTAAATTGCTTGATTATTCTACGTACTGAAGTGTGGTTTAGTTTACCCTGTATAATAGGCAGCTAAGATAATTTGTGTCAAACAGTCACCGCCGTAACTAAAGTTTAATCCATAGAATAATCTAAATTGCTTGATTATTCTACGTACTGAAGTGTGGTTTAGTTTACCCTGTATAATAGAGACAGCTTGCGCTTCTGTGCATACTTCTCGCCACAAGAAATGACTGAAGCAAGCCATCTCTACATTATTCCATGTACTGAACTGTAGTTTAGTGTACTTTAGATAATAAAAATTTTGGCAGCTAAGATAATTTGCGTTAAGCAGTCAGATGCCCAAAGTCACCGCCGTAACTACAGTTTAATCCACAGAAGAATCTAAATTCTATGTACTAAAGTGTGGTTTAGTGCCCAGGTAGCAGTAACATATCTGCTCAGATATGTTAGTGATACAAGTGTGCCAACTGGGTTGTACCCTGTATAATAGTGACAGCTTGCACTTCTGCGTATACTCATCACCACAAGAAATGACTGAAGCAAGCCATCTCTACATTATTCTGTGTACTAAACTGTAGTTTAGTGTACTTTAGATAATAGTGACAGCTTGCGCTTCTGCGCATACACCTCGCCACCAGAAATGAAGCAAGCCATCACTATCAACAAACACTTTAATAGATTAATTCCTTGCCTGAAATTGCAATAAAAATTCTTATACAAATAATTTTATTTTTTTAGGTTGACAGCAGTGGCTTCGTTACGGTAAGTTATAATTTACATCTTTTTTATAAAAGTTCATGAACTGCTACTGATCCTGATGTCTTGCGGAGAATAAAATATTTTAAAACTTTGATGTGAAGGACTTTCAATACACAGTATTATTTTCTTCGCGCGCCTGGGGACAATTGCAATAGCGGGCCAGCACAGCCTACTACATTTTGATCATATTTTATATGAAATATTTTCAAGAATAATGTATTATTAACTATGTCTAAAATTAACAACACGTAAGTAGAAACCTATGAAAAGCGGCAATAAATAAAAAAATAGAAAAATTAAGTACGAATTGACGAGTAAGTAAAAAAATAAATATCTAACGTAGCAAAATAATGGAAAACGAACGAAATTATAATACTATTCACTGGACTCGCCTGCAGTAGAACCCGAGTTCCTTGCACTTCTGGCATAGGTGCTGCGGATGGACTTTGGATTGATCTGATACATCTAATCCGTCGGGCTTTTCCAAAGGCCTCTAAAACAAAACATAAAAAAAAATTGAATAAAGCGGCCATTAGCGTTTATAATGATAATATTTATTTTCTCCAATGAACAGTATTTACAAATACAAATATAAATTACAATACAGATAAAAAAATTAACAACAATAACAATATCTATTTAAATATTGGATTGATGAGGCTGTTACTTGGTGAAAGTCCACAATATATGTGGTAAATAAAACACGTGTGTTGAGAATTTTCACAAATTTTTAATGTCGAAACACTGCAACATATGTTTCACCACACAGAGGCTTCATCAGACAGATGATTTATCATATATGTCGCAGTGTTTCGACATTTAAAATTTGTAAAAATTCTCAACACACGTGTTTTATTTACCACAAATATTCATTTAGGGAAAAAGGGCGGAGTTCAGCGTAATGGCCCATTGGGGCACTGCTGATCCACCACTCAACCTGTATACATTTATGTGCAAGTTCTAAGTTTGCAGCATACTAGTTAACCTTTTAAAAATCATATGCAGCAGTGAAAGGGTTAATTAGTAACGTAGATTGTTGACGGACGCTTTGGTGTTCTTTTAGTTCAAGGGAACACGTCCGCTGTTTATGCTGCTCACGCGGAATTTGCGACAACTTGTTTTAGTTGTTCGATCCGAGTGAATAAAATTGTCACACTTGTGATCAATTAAAGTAGACTTTTTGCAATAGAAGTAGTATATTGAGTACAACGTAATGGAAGGAGAGGAACTGACTAAATATTTTCAAATTTACAAAAACTAAAAATATTTACAATAAATGGGGGCGCATTGGTGATGGTAACTTGTAAGGGAAGGCGAGATATCGCGGTCCCTTTTCTTGGGATTAAAAATTTCCTAATTTGCCAAATTCCAAGCATGCCAGATGGTCATCTTCCTGGCGCAAAAGCGATTACCAGTAATCCAACAAACTAACGCGAACGCACGCACCGCCCATTTGTCGGATTATTTAATATGAGGCGCACAATGGGAGTACCATTAGAAAATATGCAAATTTTAGGAAGATTGAATAGTGGTACATCCCAAGAGTAATAAAAATTAAATTATAAAGCAAATTACATTTTGCATCGCAAACATAGATCTTTTAACAGTGCAGGCAAACTATGGCCGGCGAGCGATATCTAGCCCACATGGATAGGTCTCCGATCATGCCCCCAATATTTACTGCTAGATTAATAAAAGTGCAAACTTCCTAGAAAGTATTGTTTCTAATGGCTTTAGAAATAACCGTAAAAATTTTGCGTCTAACGTCAACATAATACATTATTCGCCAATTTAATTGCCGAGTTTTAACGTTTAAAGTTTAGTGATTATTAATTAGTGTCAAGTGCTTGAAGGAAAGATACCATTCATACGAAAATTAAGCATGAAGAATTGCCAAATCTTCTATTCACTATTATTTACATTGTGCATAAATGACATAAATGAATTTTGTCAAGCGTATGAATACATCAGTTTATTTACCGATGAAAAAAACTACAAAAGTGAAGGCTCACAGGGTGACTTATGGTACGGCCGGTATGAGAAGGAAAAGTACAATATATATAAATATGTATAATGTAAGGTTACATGCCAATAAAGGTTTTTTTTTTTTTTTTATTTTTATTATAGAGACTGTACTCGCCTGGCAGTAGAGAGAGAGCTTTCGCTTTCTCTCTGCGCGTCTGGCCAACTTACATTTGCCATCCTGTACTAGATACTTGTTAGTGGCTCACTATTTATATGGCTGCTATAGTTTCATAGATAAGGTGATAAAATATAAACATTTTATACTCACTTGTTTATGCGGATAGACATTTATATGGCACTTAATACATTCTTGGCCCATATTCGACCAAGAATTTCCTGACATCCACTTTCGTTTACATTTCGGACACTTGTATTCTCCGAAACATCTTTTCCGGCCTTGATAGGGGGTTTTTCCCTCGCCTTTTGGACGAGCCTGCAATAAGGGAAGGATTTGATTTTAAACAATTTGTTAACCTTCCACCAAATGGGTGCTACACAGGAGAACGGGTTGGGTCTTTAAGACCCATAAGAAAATAATACCTAAAAAGTTATATGCAAATATAATAAATGTTTAGTGATTTTTTTCAGAACAATAAAAGGAACTAGGGTATGAGGTAACTGAAAAAATATTTTTTTTTTAATTTGTAACAAATTGAACTCATTTTATAAAAAAAAACAACAAATATTATAAAAAATAACGGACGAGACAAGACTGACTAAGACGGGCAGAAAGACCTATGGTCGATAGCCCTTGACAGTTCATCATAAATTAAAGATGTAAAAATTAATGTATAAAAATTATGTCTGTCAATAAATATGTTTCATATATATATATTATAAAAATAAAAAATATATGTATACAGGGTGTATTTGAAATAACGAACAGGCATTTAAGGGCACATATACAAAATATTTGTGAACTCATTTCCGTCAAAATTTATTCGAAAAAAAATTTTGAATTTTCCTAATTTTTCGAGGTTTTTTAAACATTCTGAGAACCGATGCTTTTCTCATTTAATTAGGTCTGCATGGAATGTGTGTTTGTTTATTTAAAACGCGAGATACGATTTCTTGCCTCCGAAATTTGAAGTGTTATCGCAACGTTTTTTTTTGTAAAAGATAAGCAGTCCTCAAGTTCATTGACATTTAAAGAGCACTCGGATATTTCCTACGCGCTTCTTGTAATTCGATATCTAAAGCCGATGCCGTTTAAAAATTAGGTCACATTACCACTGCCCCCAAACATGTTGTGTATTTTCACTCATTAACTTTAATAATTAATTGCGGGCTTTTTGTTACAGTTATAAACAAAATAATTGCGAATATTGTTTAAAAATAATATAATCTCTTTGTGGTTACGAGCCTGTTCGTTATTTCAAATACACCCTGTATAATGCCAAGGTGTTTCTCTAACTAAAATAAGTCAAACCAGATGTTTTGAAAATAGCTATTCAAATATTCTTCGCATTCTGGGCAATAGGGTATAACGTGCTGCAAACATAACCAACACTTTTGCAAAAGTATTTTGTTTTGTGGTCTTTGCAATATGTGCAACTACCCCTTTTATTAAATGAGGTGTCTTCAAAAACCTCAGCAATCCCCGAAAATCTCACCGCCAGTTGATGAATTTTTCTCGGCAGGTGTGCCATAGTCGATCATCATAAAATATTTTCTCCAACTAAATTTATTCCTAAATTCTTTAAAAATAGCCTTCTAGCGCTCCCGTCAGGGTTGTTTAATGCATAGACAATACATGCACTAAAATATCTTCGATATATTTTTATCGTATTAGCTCTATAATAAAAAGCATTTTTTTTGTTATATAATCAAAGAAAAGTTTGGAACGCACTTTTTTTGCTCTGTTAAAAGAAACACGGGCACTCGTGTAGGATAAGCACTTTTTTTGCTCTGAATACATACACAAGCGCGCGGGTTAGGTCTGCGAGACCAAAATGCTCACTCACGCATAAACTAAAATTTGAATTTCTTCAAAAAGTTAAACAAAATGAGAAATACTATACTTTTCGTGTTCTACAGTTTAAGAGTCTCTAAGAGACTACAATTAATAAATCATCTACCGAAACAACTACTTAGTCCCTTAGAGACTCTTAAATTGTAGAAGACGAAAAGTATAGTATTTCTCATTTTATTATATTTATCTACAAGAAGTCGTCTTGGAATTTTTATTTTATTGACTTCAAAAAGTTGTTAATTACGCTGCTTATCATGTTTTAGGAAGGTACATAAATAAAAATGTATAAGGAATATTACTATTTTTCATATGTACCATATGTATAAAAAATTATTTAGATAAAGGGTGGCTTTGTATTTCGGAACGTACGTTGCATGTTTGATACGTCGCATCACGTCTTCGCCACCAGTTGTTCATATGACATAAAGTCAACAACGTGCTAAACTAATCTAAGACCGTGATTTTGTTTATCATGGCCATGCCTTATCTAAATAATTTTTATACATATGGTACTTGGTCTTACAGACTCGAGGGTTAAATCTCCCTCCTCCTAGATTGTCTTAGAAATCATTAGTTATGTGATTCTTTTTTGTTAAGGTTACTTCATAGTATTTCGCAATTTTCTCAAAACAGTAATTTTTGACTTGTGCCACTTTATAGATATATAATACTTAAAAAAGATCAGAAAATGTTCTAAAATACGGCTTGTAACATTTGGGGTCAAAATTTTCATAGTCACCTATGCATCCTATGGTAACCCAGCAACCGAGAAAACAATGTCGAATTTTGTTTGTTTGTTTGTGTCAATCCAGTGAAACTTTCTACGGGCATGGATATTAACGAAGCTGCTAATATTGCATGTCGAACCTGTTGCCAACAAAATCGAAAAAGAGGTACGAGTCGTGTCGTGTTATGACGCTTTTAAGGAGTGGTTATGAAAAAAGGATGCCGATGCTATAGATGAAAATGTGTTGGAGCGATACGTTTCTGTTATTTTATAATTTTCATAGGTCCATAAGTCAAAAATTAAGTTCCGTCGTCAAGGACAACAAACACCACGAATGTTATCAGCCACTTACAGTACCTATAACCATGGATGCTTAGTTACATTGTCGGTAGCGGGAAGACATTATTATTATGAGAATCGAGAGAGGAAGAGAAATAAAAGAAATCTCAGTGGTTCCCAGCTAGGCTTGCCAGACGTACCCCTTTTAGGGGTACAATACCCTTTTCCCTGTATGGAATTTTAGAAATACCCTTTTTCAAAAAATCCGAAAGGGGTACCAAAAATACCCCATTCCATCAAAGCGTTCAAGAAGCGCGTATATAAAAAAAACAATTTTTAAACGCCCTACTACGATAAGTATGAAATTGAGGATTAAACAAGCTACGCGTGCCTTTAGGCTTTATGCGTCACGCTTCTATAAAAAACATTACAAAAAAAAAAAATTCCTTTTATGGAACATGTTTCGCTCCTAAATAAGTTATACAAAAATTTTCAGCTTTCTCACGCCCCTTTAAAAAAAAAAAAAGTCGCCTGTGGCGCTGTAAAGACCTGTACATTTTCATTTTATTTATTT
The DNA here is from genome assembly GCA_910593695.2 of Ocypus olens. NCBI lineage: Eukaryota > Metazoa > Arthropoda > Insecta > Coleoptera > Staphylinidae > Ocypus > Ocypus olens. The sequence goes on along the minus strand of OU343058.1, from coordinate 9,289,025 downwards.
GTTCGTCGAAAACCGATATTACGAAAATATATACCCCTTTTTCGAAATTTATATCTGGCAAGCCTATTCCCAGCCCAAATGAGATCGAGAGGAACACCAAGAAAGACGAAGTAAATGGACTTACTTACCATGAACAAGACAGAATGGTGGAGACTTGTGGATGGCAAAGAAGAATGGAGGTGTATGGCAGAGCAAGCCAAGACCAGGGTTGTAGAGCCAGTAGAAGAAGAAGAGTGTAATCTCCCCTTTTAACCGAGACGAATTTCATACTAATAAAAGCCCAGTAGTCGTCAAACTGTTTATCGTTTACGTTTGTGTTTCTAAGGGACAATCTTACCAGTAGGCGATTGCAACGATTGGTGTTTATGCTTAGGCAAGGGTTAAGCTAAGGCCCCCCTTGGAACGGGTAGCAGTTTTACCAGCAGTAGCTGATTTTAAATCACGTTTGGTTGCCACTGCTTTTTCTTGTGGCCCTCTGGTGTCAAAAATTTCCCCAACGCAAGACCAGATACTAAGGGGAATTACCGTACTCGCGTTTTCGAATGAAAGTAATCCGGGTGGATCCAGGTGGATCTCGGATACTATAGGTAGTATCAAAAAAATAAAATAAGGAAAAATTGGAATGGGTTGTTTATGCTGACGGAGGCGTTTTGGTTCGTTATTAACCAGATGTCTTTATCGTCCAGTTGGATTTTTAATTAGCTAGAAATGCCGGACATCAAAGGCCTTATCAGCAAGGTAAGACAGTTTTTAATAAAATGCACGTGCGCGTGCATACACATACACATTGTGCTGATGTCTGTCTACGTATTTTGTTAATTTCAGTGGTATATTTTTGCCTAAAAATTGTGAAATTTGGTGTGATTACTGTTCAGTGGACTAGCTATATGGTGAGTTAATTTGATTAAAATTAATCAAATATTAAACGGTTTATTTGATAAATTAAATCAGTAAATTTCCGCTCGTGCCTGGTTCACGCAGGGCCACGCCGGAGCGCTTGAAAAAAAAAATTCACTCGATACGCCGAACGTATCTTTTTGGTGTTTATTAATTCAATCGAATTTTAGAATTTAAAAATTGTATTCACCTGGTATTTACCACTTATTAATTCTGTGTTTAACTTTACCCCCTTGATAGTATCATTTATTTTTCGTCCATCCAGTAATCCATACTATTCCGTGGTCTACCGTGTCTGTTTATAAAGTCCTCATAATCGACCCTATGAGGTGAAGAGAGTGTCCATTGTTTTATTTGTTTACCGAGTTCCCATTGTTAATTTAATTTAAATTTTAATAAATAGTTATTCAATATTTATCACAATGGTAATTAGCTGCCACGAGTGCAAATTAAATATAAGCCCACGGTCGGAGTCTCTTAAATGCCATGGCACATGCAGTAAATGGTTTCACGTTGACTGTCTAAATTGTTCAGTAGATGTTATTGATTATTACGTTAATGAATCTAAAAACCGTGTTGGCGATCATTGGATTTGTCACAATTGTCTGCCCAGTGATCCATCAAAAAGAACACGATTGAATAGTTCAACATCATCTATTACTGAAACTATCAAAACGGTTTTAAAAAATGAGCTTGCCACACTTTTCAAGGCGGAATTTCAATCGGCTATGCAAGACATTCTAGTTGAGATTGGTGGCTTAAAGGATCGTTTAGCAGTTCTTGAGAATGTAATTCCAAATCAAAAGCTAAATAATTATACTGAAGCTAACACTGTGGCGGAAATTGAAGATCGTCAAAGGCGAGCATTGAATGTTATGGTATTTAACATTCCTGAATCGTCTGGTTCAGTGGATCAAAAAGTCGAAAATGATACTATAGCAATTAGGTCCATTGTCGGTGCGAGGATTGATAATTTGAGTCCACTCAAGGTTATTCGCATTGGAAAACCATCATCTAAACCAAGGCCAATAAAATTAGTTTTTCAAAATCGGGAGTCGGCAATTAATCTTTTGAAAGCGACCAAAGGAGCGGATATCGGACATGTAAGATTTGTTAATGACAGGACCAAATTACAGCGGGAGCATCTTCAAAATTTAAAACTGGAACTGGAAAAACGCAAGGAAAATGGAGAACAGAATTTAACGATAAAATATGCTAATGGTCACCCATCAATTATTACATATAAGGCAAATTCCAATGCAAAAAACTAAAAATATTTTATCAAAATGTCGGTGGTATACGTTCAACTTCATAATTTAAAATTAAATGTTAATGTAACTCAATACGATATTTTAGTTATTGTTGAAACTTGGTTAGATTCCTCAGTTAATGATAGCGAACTTGGCCTGCAGAATTTTACAATTTATAGATGCGATCGTAGTAGTCAAAACAGCAATAAGACCTGCGGGGGCGGTGTAATGATTGCGGTGCGGTCCCATCTTAAAAGTAATATTATAAATATAATGTCAAATATGGAAGAAATATATGTAAGAGTGTGCGATGAGTTAATAATTTCATCAGTTTATATTCCTCCTGGCTTAACATCATCATCATATATTGATTATTGTTCTTCCATCGATTATATTTGTAGTTTATACCCTAATTGTAGGTTCATCTTCTGTGGTGATTTTAATTTGCCGCATGCGTCGTGGAATTTTAACAGTAATGATGTTTTATCAATTGAAAGTAATTGCTCACGTGCTCTAATTTTAGCCGAGACACTTGAATTTTATAATCTGCGTCAAACTAATACCATACCCAATGATCGTGGAGTATTTCTAGATTTATTTTTTTCAAATATTACGCAAATTACTGTTTCACAGTCGGATGACCCCCTTTTTAATAATAGTAATCATCATATATCCTATACGCTTTCAGTTAATGCCAGCGATGCCACAGATTCTCTTGACTTTGTTAACTTTATATACGATTTTAAAGCTGCAAATTTTAGTGAAATTAATTCGTTTCTTTCTAGTATATCATGGAAAGAGTATTTTGGCGATTCTAACATTAATGTGATTCTTGACAAATTCTATGAAGTTTGTCATTATGCTATACAGAAATATGTACCTATTAAACTTATTAAATCATCGTCATATCCAAAATGGTTCAATCCAGCAATAATAAATTTGATTCATAAGAAAAAGGAAGCTCCTATTCAATTTAAAAAGAGTGGTACATTTCATGATTATGAACAGTTTAAATTTTATCGTTCTCAATGCAAATTGCTTGGTGAGCAATTATATGCTAATTACATAAGTAATATTGAATTAAATATTTCTCGGAATCCTACATCATTTTGGAGCTATGTCAATGAATCCAGAAAAATAGTAGGTTTTCCCAAGTGCATGCATTTTAATAATAAATCCAGCAATACTGGAGAAGACTGTGTTAATTTGTTTGCGGAATATTTCTCTGGCGTTTATACTCCTAACGATAGTTTACCTGTTTCCACTGTGGCACTTAATACATCCTCTTCTGATTATTGTATTAATTTATGTAAATTTACTATTAATATGAGTGATATTTTTAATGCAATAAACTTATTACCCAATTCATGCAATCCTGGCCCTGATGGGTTACCAGCGTTGTTTATAAAACAATGTATTTACTCATTATGTACGCCCTTATACATATTATTTAATACATCGCTAAAAATGTGTGAATTTCCTTCTATCTGGAAACAAAGTTTTGTAAGACCTATCTTTAAAAGCGGCAATAGAGAAAATATTGAGAACTACAGAGGAATATCTATTCAGTCGGTGATTCCGAAAGTTTTTGACAAATTAATTGCTGATCAACTTATTTTTCATTGCAAACATATTATCTGTGATGAGCAACATGGGTTTTCTTTCGGTAGATCGACCCTTACAAATTTACTTGTTTATCAATCTTATATTCTAAATGCTTTTGAGAATAACTGTCAAGTAGACGTGGTGTACACTGACTTCTCCAAAGCCTTTGATCGCGTTTCTCAGCAGATTTTAGTCAATAAACTAGAACGTATGGGCTTTGGACCACAAATTACAAGATGGATTCAAAGTTATTTATCAGATAGGTTGCAATATGTAAAAATTAATGATTATATATCAACAGAAATTAAGGTAACGTCGGGGGTGCCTCAAGGATCTCACTGTGGACCCATACTGTTTTTACTATTCATTAATGACCTGAATACGTATATTAAACATTGTAAATTTCTGTTATTTGCAGATGATCTTAAAATATTCAGAACAATCAGTAATATAACAGACAGCACATATTTGCAGCAGGACTTGGATAATATTTATAAGTGGTGTTTTGACAACAAGCTCTATTTTAATTATGACAAATGTGTATCTATTTCTTTTGGTCGTGGTCGTATTTTAACAAACAGCTATGAAATTGATGGTAATGAACTATCATCAGTTTCTTATGTTAAAGATTTGGGTATAATATTTGATCGTACTTTATCATTCTCCAGGCATATTGATACAATATGCTGTAAAGCATTACAAATACTTGGTTTTATCACTAGATTCGGTAATCACTTTTCTATTAACACGCTAAAATATCTATATATTTCATTGGTAAGATCCCAACTAGAATATGTTTCTTCGGTTTGGTCACCATTTTATAATAATAAAATTGATCAAATTGAAAGGGTACAGAATAAGTTTCTTGCTCATATATCGCGAAAAACTGGAACTACAAGATTCAATTATAGTCGGACTAGCATGTTGTCATTGTTAAGATTAACTTCTCTTAGAGACAGGCGTCGATTTTCAGATTTGTGTGTATTATTTAAAATTGTAAATGGTATAATTAATTGTGGTGAATTACTTTCACGCTTGAATTTTCTAATTCCATGGAAAACAAGGTCTCAGTCAATTTTTCGTGAAACTATTCACCGCAATAATTTTTCAAAAAATAATTCATTAAGTCGAATGATGAAATTCGCAAACGTTCTTAGCAACTCGCCTTATTTTAAATTGTTTGGAACTCCACAAATTTAAAATTAATCGACTTTTCCTTTTATATCGACATCTAACAGTGACTATTGTTTAAGGTTTATTTTTTCATTTATTATTTTTGTTGTTTAATTGTTAATTTAATTTAATTTAATTAAGTATGTTATGTGTATGTGTAATCATATTATTTTTGTAACTAAATGTAAATAGGTTAAAACCGTTTAATAAATAAATAAATAAATAATTACAATGATTGATGTATTAGTGTAATAGCGTTGTAACGTAGGCAACCTAACATACATGCAGGCGGGGAAATTATTACAAAATATTAAGAATATAAATTTTCTTACTCACTTACAGTATTACCGTGCACTCGAGACGTGTGGGAGGTAAATTTTGCGCAGAGTGGGAAAGTAATCGGAGAAGAAGAGAGAACGCGACAACCAATCTCCGAAGACAATTGAATTTAAGATGGTCACTGCGCAACACGCTTGATTGCTTAGTACAATTCTATTTACGTTATTAAGTTGGTTATAATTCCTTCCACCATCACCAGAATACAGTATATTTCAATAATTCAGTCCGATTACAGTCGATGACTTAAAAATCGTATCATTTCCAGTGACGGTTCGCGGGGTTTTTTCTGGTACGGCCGACGTAACAATGGTGGCAATACAGATAGGTAGGGTCAGTTGCAGAGACGGCTGGCTGCGTGACCGCACCTATCTGTATCACCACCTTTTGTTCCTCGGCCGTACCAGAAAAAAAACCGTCACTGATCATTTCCCTTTAGCGCGTCGCAAATATCATTTATCGGGTGCAGATGAGATCATTCGCACGCGTATTTATCAGTCCATGTTTATGAGAGTGCGATCCAGAATGGACGCATTCATTAAAGAGCCTCATCATCAATAGTAGGCTTTCCAAACGAAAAATAAAAGTCCAACTGGATCACGTTTCGTCACGAATTCGCATTCAGGCACGGACAGCTGTTTATAGCGATTATAAATAGTGGCGGTCAAATTTCGGCGTATCTTGACCTCACCGACTAAACATTAGAAGCGTCTGTATGTACAGAACTGAAATCAAGAAGTCGTTACGTATTGTGACCCAGAATGAAGTAGTTCAATCAAATTAGACCAATTTTCGACAAATAAAAACACTAATCGGCAAAGATCTGAATTTTGGTATACATGCTTATTACGGCTTCCCATTGAATATATTGAAAGTCCAAGCCGAAATCTAGTGGGGGCTCGCGCCGCCATCTTGGAAAAAAGGTACAGTTTCAGTTTTTTGCCTATATCTCGGTAACTATAACTGATACGAAAAAATAGTTCAGATAAAAAATATGGTTTATTTAATTTCCTACAAAAATGCTCTTTATCATTTTTTCGTATCTCCAATACTTCAGCTGTAATCTGATATCGAAAAGAAAAGAAAGTCTTCTGAGCTCTTGAACCTGCTTCATGACCCGTAGACTATGAATAAATGACAAATCATTAAATTAGTTGAAAATTGTGCTATTATATCTTAGATTCAGAAAATGTGATTTATTTATAATGTTTTTGAAAATATTACGATTATTAGGTAAAAATAAAAATGCCTCTGTTTCTAACGAAAAAAAAAAGAAGAATTTCGGCTTAAAAATGCACTGATTTTCAGGTGAAGTAAGAATTTTTCAAAATGTTGGGAACATATTGTCACATGTAGCGAAAACGTAAGGGAAAACATTATGAAACGCGGTAATATTCAACAAAACTAGTGTGTAACTAAAAAAAATGTTGGTGTTTTAAAATAACTTTAGTTTTTGAAAATACCTAGATTTTCAGATGAGATATGATTATGAAACAGTTCCGGAGAAAACAATCGGAAAATTATATATAATAAAAATTATATTTTCAGTTTTCAATCAATTTTCATTTTGGTACATTTCCAAGCAAGTTTTGTATTTTTACTTTCTTCATACAAGTTGTTTTCGTGAGTTTTTTTCGAATTTAAAATTTCACCGGAAATTCGCAATTTTACGAAATGTTTTTCACTTCTTCGGATTGTCAAATAAGTCTTACGTTCAAAGTTTCATATTAATTGCTCTATTAGTTTTGAGATACAGCGCGCACAGACACACACACACACACACACACAGAGGCTCAATTTTTTCTTTCAGAAATCTTAGAAATCGCTTTTAGGGATCTCAAAACGAATATTTCCATAAAAAAATATTTTGAAAACAATACTTTACAATACTTTCTCGCACTACCTAACGGAGAAAGTAAAAAGGTGTTATTTCTATACCTATTCACGCGAAATTAAATTAACACACAGCATGAAAAACACTAAACACTAATAGAAATTATAGTTTTTCCTAAAGTTGATGTGAAATAGTGAAATGTGTGATATACATGATATAATGGGATCTATGACATAATAGAACATTATGAAAATATTTCTTAAACACCTTTAGCACCCGCTCTAATTATCATCCAGTTATTATTTTGTTAAAAATATATATTTATTAAATATGTGATATATCGAGATACCGCAAAAACCAATATTTTATTTTTTTGCGTGTTCTGTTTTATAATTCTTCAAGTTACCGATATAGTGATGTACAGTATTACCAAGCACTCGAGACCTGTGGGGGTAAGTTTGCGCAGAGTGAGAAAGTATTCGGAGAACGCGACAACAAATCTCCAAAGTCAATTGAATTTAAGATGACCAATGCGCAACACGCATAGAGTGCTTGGTACAATAAGTAAAATTTATGTAAAATTTATGAGCAATAGCACACTGAGGATTTAATCTTGGGAGGGGCCGAACGGGTGCGACACTGTTTATGAAATATTTTGGTTTAAGAAAATTTTAATTCAAGCAAAAACCAAATCTCCGACTAAAAAACTTTATTTAGATTTTCGGTTCGGAATAAATCTATAACTAATGGGCTGCCATCAAATTTTTAATTAAAAAATAATAATAAACTAAAAAATCGAAAATCTAAAACCGGCCGTATCTCGTAAACGGTGAGATCTACGAAAAAAAAATTAATGGAATCAATTTGATGGAAATTGAAATTTTAAAGAACTTTTGTTTAAGAATGTTTTTGTAGGTTGAAGGGCTACGGCTGTAGAATTTATTATGTAAAATAACTCTTCAAGAGTAACGAGTATACAAAATACGATCAGATATACAGTTAACATCCTTCTTAACTCAATATTTAATCGTATTTTGAATTTCTACAAAACGCATAATTTTTCCGGAGTTTGAATATTCGTTAGGCTTTCCTATCTCAGAAAAAAAATATATACACAATTCTTACAGAGAATAAATACACTTGGCTTCACTTTTTATCTAAAACATTTTTTCGTAGCTCTGATAAATAAGGAGCTACAAATTATTTTTCAAATCATTTTTGATTTGGCCTTTATGGTAATATCTTCTAACGGGGAATAGTTAATTGGCATCTCGAAGAGGACAATTAGATCTTCACTTTTTATTGACAACACTTTTTTGTGACTCTTAAAACTATAGTGTTAGAGAATATTTTATCGTTTTAATAATACTGGGTGTTCCATAAATATACCGACTACTTTTAGGGGTGGTAGGGGACATCAAAATTGTTTTAAACATATGTCCGAAAACGCTTCGTTATCGAGATACAGGGTATTGAACTTAAATAATTTAGATAAATTTTGTAGATTTCATCAATCTCTAGATATTTTATTCATTACATTTTTACGTATCTGTAATGGGTGTGGACATACGACGAATTTAAAAATTCAATAAAATCAATGGACAAGTTAACCAGTATTTATATCGTAATATCTTTCCACCCGTAAGTCTGAGGAAAAAATATCAAATACAAATTTCACAGAAGACATGCGCTTCCACATTTTTTATTTGAAACATTTTTTCGTAACTTTAATAGAAAGGGATATACGGCTCGTTGAGATCGGTTTAAAACATAATCACCAATTTACGTAGTTTTAAAAAAATATATTTCAGAAACGGAAAAAAAATGAAAAGTGTCCCGAGAGAGAGATATTTTCATTAAGATTATTTTAAGATACACCGGAATTTCGTGGTTTCCGAGATCAGGATTTTTTTTAGAAAAAATAAAATTGATAAATCATCCCCTGAGGTGGGGGTGGGACGAAAGAACAGGATGAAGCTTGGAAGCTTACCTAGTTATCTGAGCATCGATATTAGGGCTGGAATTTTTCTTCAAAGATTTCCACTTTCGAAGCTTCGAAGATTCAAAGATTTATAGAAAATCTTCGAAGAGTTTCGAAGAAGCTACGATTTTATTTTAGTTTCAAATTTTCGAAGTTTCGAATTTTTATCAGAACAGGCAGTTTTTGAAAGAAATATTATAACGATAGTAAAAAAAAATAAGAAAGCATGTTAATTGCATTCAATGCATTCAATATCGGAATTGTTGGTTCACAGTGCGAAATACAAACCAAATATTAAAAAATTGTACTAAGCAATAGTTTTGTTTGAAGATACTATTGTATAACTTTATTTAAAATGTAATGTATCATTTCGTGAATATTAATAAGTGAAAATGTTAATTTATATCAGATTATTTAAAAACTAATAGAAATGATTAATTTTGCAAGATATATTATAATTTTTTACCTTGCCAATACATCAGTTTGATGTTACTTCATTATTACTACAACTTATGTTCCGTCTTGGGTTTACGAGGTAAAAATTTTGAAATTGAAGTTCAAATCCCTAACTATTTTGGGTTTTGGGATTGCAAAAATCGAAAACTTGGAAACTGATTTTTCGAAAAATTCAAAAACTTCGACACTTCGTATCTTCGAAACTTCGATTTTCGAAATTCCCTTTGTTTCTTCGGATTATACGAAGCTTCGAATTATTAGAACGCCTACGTCGATATACGTGCAAAAGTGTTATAATGTTGGTAATGAAAAGCCTATATCCGAAGATACCCGATGAGGATTTATTTTTGGAATTATCAAAGTGTTTAAAATTCACATTTAGTCAACTTTAAATCATTTTTGTAGTTGAGTTTTTCTTTCATCTTTCAAATATTTAAAACTAGTCTTAGCACACCACTGAAAAGTATAACTACTAACACCTAGAGAGGAATTGCTAAAAGTCAATAATATTCCGTCGCTTCGATTGCCTAAAACCAGGAATTCAATCAAATATTCCTACTAACCTGTGGACAGTCTTTGATGTAATGGCCCTTTTGGAAGCACAGGTGGCAGAGGTACGTAGCCGGTGGTCGTTTCACGTGGCGCCTCTCGAGGATCGTCAAATCCGCCAGTTGTTCGGACAGCTCGCAAATGGAATCTCCGCCACTGTTTCCTGATGAGAATGTGTTGTACAAGTTGTATCCGTATTGGGCTGTCGAGAAAGGGCTCCATGTTGGCGATAGTAATTTTGGCTGAGAAATGATAAACACGTAATTTTCAGCTCTATTTGCATCAAGAATTGCATTAAATTTAGGATGTGTTTGTTTTAAGAATTATTTATGAAGGTAATTTGCTGGTAAAATTGTTGATTTCTAATTGGAGTTATTTTTGAAATTAACACGCATTGGATTTACGCTTACTAGTAAATACGCTTACCTGGTACTGCTCGTTTCCTTGATCTACTGTCAGATAGGGGAACCAATTGTGCGGCGGGTACGAGGACTGGTAAACGGAGTTGTTGAAATCTTGCTGCCTTTTAATTGGCAAGCTGCTGGTTAAATTAGACGGAGTGGAGATCATCGTTGCCGTTGGAGCCATATCTAACACAAAATAAATTAATGAGAGGATGTTAATTCATCAGGCTGCTCGTAATATATGTGTGTGTGTGTATGTTTATGTGAGAGCGAAATTTCATTGCTCGGCAAATTGATGATTAGCGAACGCTGAAATATTTAAATTATTTCAGCAAGCACGCACACAGAACAGAAGTTTATTTTTGTCGTGGAAATACTGCGTAATTGTTAAGATTTTATTGCGAACTGGCCAACGACCCACGGTTTACTACTAGTTGAAGAATTAGCGTTGTAACTGGTCATCCATTTATACAGGGTTAAAGAGAATTGAAATTTTGGTCGTAAAACCTTGTATTTTTATTCAGATTAAATTATCGCATCGGTTACAGCCATTTTCATGATTATGCCAAATGACATCCTTCGAAAGTTCAGCAGCTTGCTTGCAAATTATTTTTTGCATATGCAGCCGCTCGTGGATCTTCGTTGGAGAGGCTAACAAGTAAACTTACCTTTATTTAAATTGCTAGTTATTGCTATACCTTATTTAATAAACAGGCGGACTAAATCAAATTATATCCGCGAGAATACATTTTTGTGATTGGCCAAACGGGCGCTGTTTTTACACATGCCCAAACTGCTTCAAATAGTAATGGCCGCTCTTATGATCAGCTGATCTCTCGCCGTTCCTTGTGTCACACCGGTTACACGCGTTTCGCCTCAGTTTTTGTGTTTTTAGCCAGTTATTTCTTCCGATCTTGTAAAAATGGATTCCTCTCATCCCGCGATTTTCTTGGAAATAGTTATTTTATTTTTAACTATGGATACATACCCGACACAAGTTTGATGTCTTTTTCGCCCCCTAAGAAACGGAAATGGTTGGATTTTGGAGCATTAACGCTCGAGGAAAACCAATCCAAAATTGTCTTATATAAAACTTTAATACAAGAGGCCTTGAAACCTACTGCCGTCGTACACAAAATTGTCGATTCATTAGGTACACACACACACAATTTTTTTTTACAGAAATTGTTGAAATGGCATCTAGGGACCACAAAACGGATATTTCCGCAAAAAAAAAATATTCACGGTCACAATACTTTCTCGTACTTCGTAACGGAGAAAGTAAAAAAGTTTTCAAATTACGCAACTGAATGAGCTGCTCTAGAAGATTTGACCTTTGTAGTAGTAATTGATGAAGCAGGGAAGATATTGGGCAGACGTAGCATCGGTAATAATGTCAATTGAGGGAATGGTATAAAACAACATCCAATAAACTGTTCCGAGCTGCCGTTTTACGATGAAAATAGCGATGATAATTGCAAACCTCCCGAGAGGAGATGCCACTTAAAGAAGAGAGAAGAATAGTACTTGATGTAGTTAGTAGGAGCGAGTAAAGTGACACTGACAAACTAAAATTTCGTAATCTGACGACCTTTTTCTCATTTCTTTTAGATACATTTAGAAACAAAAAAATATGATGTTTCAAATATAAACCAGCATGGTGGGGTTGGTTGCAGCCAGGGGCGGCTCGTTATATAGCTTGGACTATGAAGATTAATCTTTCTTTCTTCAAAAAAAAAGGCGAGGGCCTCCTCATATTGTAAAAGCACCATCAAAATATTCCACGAGCCGCTACTGAAAGTCATACTAACCAAGTGAAATGTTTTATTTTAATTATTTAAAATGTATCTACTAAATCTAAAGTTGTCGCAACTGCCGGCATAAAAAGTGAAACGATAAGGTGATCCCAACAAAGTTAATTTTTTCAAATTAGTTTCACTTTTTTGGACAATTAAAGCGAAAATTAAAGAAAAATATTTTTCTATTAAAAAAAAGATTGGAAAATGATTTTGAACAATGGAGTGATTTTTGAGACTAATTTAAACCATTTTGTTACTAGAATAGTCTGCATTTTTTATTATTAAGCCTGTATTTTCGATTTGTTTTTTGGCTACATTTTTGATCAATCTTTATTTTGACCTTAATTTTCGATTTCATTGTTAAAATTTTCGACTATTTTGTCCGCATTTTTTATTTCTCCTGACGAATTTTTGGTTTTCAAATTTTTGACCTGTATTTTCGATATTTTTGGTCAAAATATTTTAACTTTTAGCCTAAATAAATATCCTTTGTTTTGACCTTTTGCGATTTAATTGTTTAAATTTTCGACTTTTTAGTCCGCATTTCTGATTTTCCCGCTAAATTTTTAATTTTTAGATTTTTTACCTGTATTTTCGATTCTTTTGGGTCTAAATTTTAAATTCTGGTTCCAAATTATTGACTTGATTTTGGTTAAAATATCTATAACCTGCATTATTGATTTATGTGCGAGATTTCTTTTTATTTTTTCCGGTATTTTCGAGTTTTGTTTGTCTAAATTTTCGACTTTCTGGCCAACATTACAGAAATTTATTATTTTTTTAAATCGTTTGACCTAATTTTTTTTTATTTTGACTTTCTTTTTAACTTTTTGATTTTATTGTTAAAATTTTCGATTTTTTGGCCCCATTTTTGATTTTTCTTTTAGTCTGCCTTTATTATCTTTAAGTCCGAGTTTCGACTTTTTGACCATTGCGGATTTTTTTTTAATCTTTTACCCTAAATTTTTCTGAATGTTTTTCATTTGTCTGTTAAAATTTTTCTTTCCTTGGTTCACTATTTTTATTTTTAGGCCAGAATTTTAGATTTTTGGTCTAAATAATCTTTATTTGGAAGAAAAAATTCGATCGGTTTGTAGAAATTTTGTTTTTTTTTGTTTGCAAGTTTTCGATGTTTTGTCTAAATTTTCACCTTTTTAAGGCCCTATTGTAGGTTTTTACTTTTTTGGCCTATATTTTGTATTTTCGATTATCTTGGTTTCAATTTTTGGTCTTTTGGCCGAAATTTTAGTTATTTCGACTTAAATTTTCGATTCGTTTGTTACAAATTTTGATTTTTTGGTCTACCACTTTGATTTTTGGGTACGAATTTTAGATTTTTGGTCTTATATTTTGTCCCATGTTTTAGATTTTCTTGCGAATTTTTTAAAATTTCTATTTATTCAAACATCTTTATCCGCAGAAATAACATCTAAATACATTATGTTAAAAACTTTAAATCCGCTTTTCGTTGTCTGTGAAAGGGCTATCGATTTTTATTTTTGCTACTATTTTCGAATTTCTCGTTGGAACTTAATTTAAGCTAAAAAGAGTTATTTTTGGGGCTGACAATGGCAAATTATTTTTCTTTTGCTTGTATTTTCAATGTTTTGGTCTGCATTTTTATTTTGAAACTATTTTGACTATTTTGTCCGCATTTTTTATTTCTCCTGACGAATTTTTGGTTTTTAAATTTTTGACCTGTATTTTCGATATTTTTGGTCAAAATATTTTAACTTTTAGCCTAAATAAATATCCTTCGTTTTGACCTTTTGCGATTTAATTGTTTAAATTTTCGACTTTTTAGCCCGCATTTTTGATTTTCCCGCCGAATTTTTAATTTTTAGATTTTTGACCTGTGTTTTCGATTCTTTTGGGTCTAAATTTTAAATTCTGGTTCTCATTTTTTTACTTGATTTTGGTTAGAATATCTATAACCTGAATTATTGATTTATGTGCGAGATTTCTTTTTATTTTTTCCGGTATTTTCGAGTTTTGTTTGTTGAAATTTTCGATTTTTTTAGTCTGCAATTATTATCTTCAGGCCCGAGTTTTCGATATACTGTCTAAATTTTCGACTTTCTGGCCAACATTACAGATATTTATTTATTTTTTTATTTTGACTTTCTTTTTAACTTTTTGATTTTATTGTTAAAATTTTCGATTTTTTGGCCCCATTTTTGATTTTTCTTTTAGTCTGCCTTTATTCTCTTTAGGTCCGAGTTTTCTTTGTTTTGTCTAAAGTTTCGACTTTTTGACCATTGTGGATTTTTTTAAAATATTTTGCCCTAAATTTTTCTGATTTTTTTTTTATTTGTCTGGTAAAATTTTTCTTTCCTTGGTACTATTTTTATTTTTAGGCTAGAATTTTAGATTTTTGGTCTAAATATTCTTTATTTTGAAGAAAAAATTCGATTGGTTTGTAGAAATTTTGTTTTTTTTTTGTTTGCAAGTTTTCGATGTTTTGTCTAAATTTTCACCTTTTGCAGGTTTTTACTTTTTTGGCCTATATTTTGTATTTTCGATTATCTTGGTTTCAATTTTTGGTCTTTTGGCCGAAATTTCGAATTAAATTTTCGATTCGTTTGTTAAAAATTGGATTTTTTGGTCTACCACTTTGATTTTTGGGTACGAATTTTAGATTTTTGGTCTTATTTTTTGTCCCATATTTTAGATTTTCTTGCGAATTTTTTAAAATTTCTATTTATACAAACATCTTTATCCACAGGAATAACATCTAAATACATTATGTTAAAAACTTTAAATCCGCTTTGCGTTGTATGTGAAAGCGCTATCGATTTTTATTACTTTCTCCGTTACGAAGTACGAGAAAGTATTGTGATCGTGATTTTTTTTCAAATTTTTTTTACGGAAATATCCGTTTTGGGGTCCCTAGATGCCATTTCAACAATTTCTGGATTTTTTTTTGTGGCTATGTGTGTGTGTGTGTGTGCGTGTGTGTGTGTCTGGCTGTGTGCGCTGTATCTCAAAAACGAATAGAGCAATTGATATGAAACTTTGAACATCCATCTTATTTGATAATCTGAAGAACTGAAAAGCTTTTGGTAAAATTTCGTAAACCGCAAGTGGGTGTTTACCTCAACAGTTTTTTGTTTTTTACCAATATTTTCTTAAATATGAAAAATATCACAAAAACATTTAAACAAACATTCAAGACACCAAAGAAATGAACATCTTTTGCTTGAAAATATTTTTCATAAAATCATCACTATTCGAGAAATAAATTTATTAATTTTTTTTCAATTTTTGGTTTATAATTATGAAACAACGATAATAGTTACAGCAAATTTGTGTCAATAATAATTGTAGAGAATACCAAAATGAACAAATTCTAAAGAATAAGTTTTTTTCGAAATCTCGTTAGTTTTTGAGTAAACCGTGTTTTTGAATTTGAAGTATAATTTTTCCATGTTTCATAATTTTGACGTTTTAAACGTCAGTTTCATCCGAGTTTAATCAACGCTCGATGTACATTTAAAATATGATTTTAATAAACCATGAAAACGTAAATATAAATGGCTATGATACCATCAAGTCGGAGAAAGTAACATGATGGCCACATCACCATTTTTTACTTTCTCCGTTACGAAGTACGAGAAAGTATTGTGATCGTGATTTTTTTTTTAAAAATTTTTTTTGCGGAAATATCCGTTTTGGGGTCCCTAGATGCCATTTCAACAATTTCTGGAAAAAAAAAAATTGTGTCTGTGTGTGTGTGTGTGTCTGTGTGTGTGTCTGTGTGTGTGTGTGTGTGTGTGTCTGTCTGTGTGCGCTGTATCTCAAAAACTAAAACAGAAATTGATATGAAACTTTGAACATACGTCTTATTTGATAATCCGAAGAACTGAAAAGCTTTTGGTAAAATTTCGTACACCGGAAGTGGGTGTTTACCTTAACTGTTTTTTGTTTTTTGTCAATATTATCTTAAATATAAAAAATATCACAAAAAATTTAAACAACCATTAAAGACAACAAAGAAATGAATAGCTTTTACTTGAAAATATTTTCCATAAAATCATTGCTAATCGAGAAAAAAATTTATTAATTTTTTTAAATTTTTGGTTTATAATTATGAAACGATAATAGTTACAGCAATTTTATGTGAATAATAATTGTAGAGAATGCCAAAATGAACAACTTCTAAAGAATATGTTTTTTTCGAAATCTCGTTAGTTTTCGAGTAAACCTAGTTTTTGAATTTGAAGTATAATTTTTCCATCTTTCATGATTTTGACGTTTTAAACGTCAGTTTCATCCGAGTTTGCGCAACGCTCGCTGTACATTTAAAATATGATTTCAATTGAAAATAAACCTTTGAAAACGTAAATATAAAGTCGGAGAAAGTAACATGATGGCCACATCACCATTTTTTTGCCATTATTTTCGAATTTTTCGTTGGAACTTATTTTAAGCTAAAAAGAGTCATTTTTGGGGCTGACAATGGCAAATTATTTTTCTTTTGCTTGTATTTTCAATTTTTTGGTCTGCATTTTTATTTTGAAACCAGGTTTTTTTATTTTTTTGGCCGATATTTTAGAACTTCGGCTGTTTTGTTGCAAATTTTTGATTTTTTGGCCAAAATATTCGATTGGTCTAGCAAGATAAATGGTTCTTTATTTCTTCAAAAAGGGAGGGGGGATATTGTTTAAGTGGCTCTACCATCAACATGTTCCACGAGCCGCCACTGGTTGCAGCTGTATGGTAATCCATAATTAACCTGAATTTTCAATTCAATTTACAAATTTATAAAACACGTAAATTATTTTCTTGCCAAGCGAATATTATAATTTTGTTTAATAGACGACTATTAAGCTCTATCTTTTGAAGAGGAGGGCCAGGGTCACCAGGATGCACCTTCAAATTTCTAATTTTGTTATATCATATTATTAGTAGTAGTATTATGAATATATATCTTTTTAGGCAATGATTTACAAACAAATTCACATCTGGTCTTGCTAGTCTGTGTGGACCATCGACCTTATTTTAACTACACCCAAATTCTCTTGATAACTCATGATACGTGAAACCTGCCGAGCAATCAAGTTTCTATTGATTATCAATTAAAAACGCAGACTTAAAATTCTTGGCCAGTTTCGCCTATTATGACTTATCAAGAGAACTTTGGAGCAATTAAATAAGAACAGAGGACTACCTCTAGTTGATGGTCCACACAGACTAGCAAAACTGGAAGTGTTTTTGTATGTAAATCATTGTTTGTCTAAAAGGATACAGATGTATCCTTTATCCTAAATTAATTAGATATTCGGCATTGGCCTATGAAGAAGTTAAAAAGCGATTTATTTCTGCATGGTAGTTTTGTGTAACAACCAAAAGTTACTTTTTTGAGTTCGAGTGAGTAACCCATATAAATATTTCATTTCGTATTTAAAGGTAAATCTAACCCACGAGTACGATGACATAAACATGACTCATAACTACGTGCGAATCTCGCCACCGTTTCGACCAGATCAGCCAAAATCTTCGAAACCCAAAACCCACGAAAAAGCCGGGCAAAAATCAGGAAGCGTTTGGCGCATTATCGCGGAGGAGGTTCCGGCCCTTGGCACGGGTTCAAGCCAGTCGTTGGATAATTAGTCTTCGCACAACAATCGCCACGACCCGTTAATTCCTGACCGCTCAGAAAAGTGTAATTTTAAATTCGGGTTGGCCTTACACACCGGCAGAATTTCCGTACAAAAATAAATCCGTCCTATTTGCAACCCGTGAAAACCAGAATCTCCCCGCCCCACCACCCAAAAATCAGATCCACTCACCTGCGACTTTTCCAAAAAAAAAACACACAACAGACACCGACACGAGCACCCGCGACCCGTCCGGAAGGGGAACGTTTTTGTTCGTTTAATGAAATTTTCACACGTTTTTCATGTCACATTTTCGGTTTCGTGCGGACTCGAAGCCGGCCGAATCCCGATTAAGTCCGCTAAGCCAGAGTGGGATAACAGGGAACGCGAGCGGGAGTGGGGGAAGGCTGTGTCTTAAAATACGTCGGGAGAATGCCTGGTGTTATTTTTTATTTTTTTATCTAGAACCAATAAACGTGCTCTTTGTGCGTTCGCGATGGAGATGTGATCGACGCTTTTTAACAACCCCCTGAATTCTGACGGAATTCGAAGTAAACAGAAATGTGATTAATGTCTAAACATTCTCTTGTAACCTTATGTGCGTGAATAGTCACGCGCTCGTAATTGCCTAATGGTTTGAAATTAATATTAAAAAAAAAATGTTTAGTCTAGAATGGTTTCTAATCTAAAAGTGTGGAATATTTACAAGACGAAATTTTCAGTCTAAATTTATACTTTTGTCAAATATTTCAGAGACTATTTAATTTTCCCTGTGGAAAACTATATTGAGGAACTTGCGCATGCGCATGAATACTGTATTCATTAATAATAGTGGTTGCTTTGATGAACATCTGCCATTCATCTGTAATGACAGATAGTGTAAATGCAAAACGTGATGAGTGAATTTACAGATATTTATATTAATAGTTATTTATGTCTTACTGTTACATTATTATGCCATTATTACTAGGATAAAATATACGTTATGTAGTACAAAATACCTTAGGATCTAGAAACTTCAAAAAGGCCCGTTAATTATGTCACCTGTTAAACATTTACAACAGTAATCAAGTCTGAAAATGTGAGATATAACGATTAAACCCCTTGGAACTTTTGTTAAAAAATGCAACTTTCTTAATAATCATCGTAGACTATTAAAGTATACCTTTTTTTATCAGAAAGACGAGAGAAATTGATTGCCGTTAAAAAATTTCAGCTATCTTCAATAGCAAAAAAATTTGCTAGTCACCATGAACATTTTAGAAAATTTAAAAAATAATTGATTTTTCAGACTTTGATCGGCCGTAGCGGCTAAACGAAAACTCAAAATTGAACGCGGTTTGCAAATCTGAGCTCCTCGTACGTCAATTAGTCGGATTCAGTAAAAATTGGAGATTTTTAATTTTCGACGAAAAATTGAAAAACTACCCTGAAAAGAGCCGTGAAAAGAGTCTTGAAAAAATGTCCTGTAAAACAGGTCGTTGAAAAAGACCTGAAAAAAGTCCTTACAAAGATTTCCTGAAAAAAGTACAATGAAAGTCCAGAAAAATACTTCTGAAAAACCCCAGAATTTCTGATAAAAAATCCTGGAAAAGTCTTGAAAAATGTCCTTAAAAAGAGTCATGACAGAGAACCCAAGAAAAGTCCTGAAAAAATGTCACGAAATTAAGTTTTGCAAAAATGCCCAGAAAAATCATAAAAATGGTCTTGAAAAAGAAGCCCTTAAAAAAGTCCCGAAAATAATGTCAAAAAAGACTTCACAAAGTCCTGAGGGAAAAACTCATGAAAAAGTCCTTAAAAAAGAGTTATGACAGAGAATCCAAGAAAAGTCCTGAAAAAATGTCACGAAATTAAGTTTTACAAAAAATGCCCAGGAAAATCATAAAAATGGTCTTGAAAAAGAAGTCCTTAAAAAAGTCCCGAAAATAATGTCAAAAAAGACTTCACAAGGACCTGAGGAAAAAACTCGTGAAAAAGTCTTGAAAAAGTCCTTAAAAAAGAGTCCTGACAGAGAACCTAAGAAAAGTGCTGAAAAAATGTCACGAAATTAAGTTTTGCAAAAAATGCCCAGAAAAATCATAAAAATGGTCTTGAAAAAGAAGTCCTTGAAAAAGTCTCGAAAATAATGTCAAAAAAATGACTTCACAAAGTCCTGAGGTAAAACTCTTGAGAAAAGAGTTCTAAAAAAAGTCCTAAAAAGCCTGAAAATGGAGTGAAAAATTAATACAATATGTAACTTATAAAAATAGTTTTATTTATATACCGGGCGTAACACAAAACAGGCTAACATCAACCGTTTTTTATTATATCAATTTGAAAGTTAGTAAATCCAAATTGGGGTTTACTGATCATCAAAAAACTTGAGTTGCAGGTTTTGGTTTTAACGGAAGTTTTGATGACAATTCCGTGAGTGATAATGTTTTCAGAATTTTTTGAATCCTTATACGCAAATTTCGCTTTCTCGTATTCAAGTTTCGAATGTCGCTTAAAAATATTAATTATTTCCTACTCATTTTAAAAAATGCATTGTTTCTAAGTAGTTTTAAAAATTTTGAATGCAATTCCATGAGTGATAATGTTTTTTAAACACTTCTAATCCCAAGATGTGAATCTCGCCTACTCGAACTCAAGTTTTGATTGCCGCCATATTGTTTCTGGCTTAAAAATTATTACTAAACAGTTTGAGTAATTTTAAAGGCAATTCCACGAGTAATAAAGCTTTTAGAATTTGACTAATTACAAGATGGAATTTTTTTTACGCCTGGCCTTGGTTCTATGACCATTAGCTATCATCAAATGTTTAATAGATATACTGGGTTCCCCATAATAGGCTATCCATTTTAATACTTGAATTAATTTTTTTTCAGTTAACAAAACAAACTTTTTATTATACTAAATTACAGCTAACCCTTTGGGATTTATGATAACATAAATATTTGGCTAATTTAATTCTAACTTTAAAAAATCACGTCTTCTAAATGACCTCCACCAACTTCAACACATTTTTCAATATTAGATGAAAAGTGGTTCATTACACGACGTAGCAAACCTTTGTCTATTCCTTCAACTTCTTCACGAATTTTGACTTTGAGTTCCTCGATTGTACCTGGACGACTCGCAAACACTTTGGCTTTTAAATATCCCCACAGGAAAAAAATCGGGTGCCGTTAAGTCGGGGGACCTCGAAGGCCAAGGCAAATTTCCGAATCGAGAAATGAGTCGGCCATTAAACGTTTCTCGCAGAACCCGCATTGAGTTTCTGGCGGTATGAGCTGTTGCCCCATCTTGTTGGGATAGTAAGGCATTGTATAGTATTTAATTCTGGAATGAGGAATGTCTCTAGCATGTTTACGTAGCGCTCGGATGTTACTGTTACAGCGCGGTTATTTTCATCCTCAAAAAAATATGTACCAATAATACCAAAAGATCCTACTCCACACCACACAACAACTTTTGGATTATGGAGGTTCTGTGTAAAGATTTCACGAGGATTTTCATTTGACCAGTATCTAAAATTCTGTTTATTAACCATGCCGTTCAAATAAAAATTTGCTTCGTCGCTCATTAAGTGAATTGCTCCTTGATGTAAATTCAAAAATTCTTGACAAAATGCTAACCTTGCTTCTTTATCTTGATTTATAAGTTGCTGTGCCATTTGGTGTTTATAGGGATGAAATTTTAAATCTCTTTGAAGAATTCGATCTAAGCTTCCCTTTGATATTCCTAGGATAAGGGTTTGTCGATTAGCAGACCTTTTAGGACTTCTCGTAAACGCAATTCTAACTCGTTCGATATTTTCTGGTGTACGAACTGTTCTTCGACGTCCAGGCTTCTTCAAATTTTGTACAGAACCATTTTCACGCCAATGACGAACCCATAATTTAACAGTTTTACGATTTGGCGCGTGACCTCTATTGTTGTTATTAAACTGACGGCGGAATGCACGCCTAACTTCTTCTATCGAATTGCTTCTTATGTAAGTTTCTACACAAAACACACGTTGTTGGACTGAATAATCCATGAAAGTTAAATAATTATGATGAAAACTAACAAACTTCTCGTAGAAAAATAACGTTCCACAAAATTATTAATATAAAACTTATTTGTGACAGGTGCCTACTTGATCAATAATTAACTTAAATCCCAAAGACTACAGAACATAATCCCACAGAGATAAACTTATTTAGTTATCTCGTAGGGAATTAATTAATAAAATAAAATGGGTAGTGTATTATGGGGAACCCTGTATAAGCTATAAATTAAATGAATAAATGAACAAATGAATAATGAAAGACAACAACCACGGACCCGAACGAATACTTCTCGAAGCCGAAAAGCCTTTCGTCCTGGCTGGGAATTGAACCCACGCGGCTTGAATTCAAGTTACGAATATCGTTATTTTGTTTCTAGCTTGAAAATATTAATTTTTTTCTGGTTTATAATAATTTATTATTATTGTCAGATCTCCCTCCCCCCCCCCCCCCGTTTTTCGTTGAAAAGGTGCCACCCGATATGCTACAACAGGGGTAGTGGATTGGTGCGAAAAATACATCAAACTTCAGAAAAATTTATTTCATAAAATACGTCCGCACAGTTACTAGAGTTACTTTAAGAAACAAACATATCGATTGTACGAATCTAGGCACAAATCTTTTTTGGTATCAAAAGCTTCACACCTCTTTATCGCATTGATTGACGATTCGCTTAATCGGTCTTGTAGAAAATCGTATAGAATAACACCAGCGTGATCCACGGAACCGAACCCCTGGTAGTAACACAGGAAGAAACATTTCGTTGAATTGTTGGCAACGTGAGGCTTTCCCGAATCGATAGCTGATAATGTTTCATAACTGACATTGTACAACGTCATACATTTCTCACAAGTTTCGATGTTCCGCTGCACCTCTTTTCCTGTCAGCAACTGAAATTAAATATTTGTGTGTAATTATTTATACCAATAGCTATTTATGTAACAGGTCTATAATATAGCACTTTATTATAATGGAGGCGAGTCCATAAAGTGCTATTATGAGCTTTTGTATATAACAAATCTTTATTTACAGAAGTGGGTTTTACACATTACAATACAACATATTAATGATTACTTGGAAAACAAAGAAAACATTTCTGTAAATGGGCTATAGACCATTAGGTCTTTCTGCCCTGCGTTGACCCGATTTACATAAAGAATGTACATAAAGAATGAGGTGAAATGATTAACAAATGTGTTTTCTGGGGTGAAGCGAATGAATGATGATTATTCGTTGTGGTATGTTGATAAGATTTGGTGTTATTTTTTTTTTTATTTGAGGAAAGAAGATCTTCATAGACACCCCTATGGTGGGGTAGTGTTGGATTCGCCGGGATCGCGCCTACCAACTAAAACCTCTCCACATATGCTCGGTGGTAGGGCTGGTCTGGCCGGAGGCCTATTCTAGCACAGTGGGCCAGAATGCTAATTTAGCGGGCCAAAATTAATAACGTCTTAATCCTTTCACTTTTAAAGACGAATTTGTAGATTAGTATTATTTTTGAGGTCGCCGAGTCCGAATTTGTTAAATTCAAAATGGCGGATTTTTTTTGTAAAAATGTTCGGTTTTTAATGAAAATTAATACCATCCTGTATTTGATACCTCCGAATCCAAACTTTCAATAAAAATTTCAAAATTCAAAATGGCGGAACTTTTTTGTAAAAAATATTCAGTTTTCATTCAAAATTAATAACGTTCAGTTTTTGAAATCTCTGAATCCAAGTTTGGAATAAAAAATTCTAAATTCTAAATGGCGGATCCAATATGGCCAATAATATTTTTAAATTAATTTTTAAAGTACTTGTAACTGATGTTATTTTAATGTGTTTAGATTTTAAGTTTATTTATACATTTAGGATTGTATTGATATCTTTCACATGAATGTTTATATTCGTCATAAAATAAATTATTTCATTTGATTTGAACTTCGCGATTTCGTCGAAATTGGTTTCAATGATTCTTCATTTCTCAAATTGTCAAATATATTCATATATGCCAGCTCATTCATGGTCAGGGGCGGCTCGTTATATAGAGCCACGGAGCCATGGCACAACCTGTAGTTTGAAACTCAAAAATGTTTTGCAATTAAAAAAAATAGAAAATTATTTTGAGCAATATAGTGATTTTTGAGACTAATTTACAATTTTCTTACTAAAAAATTCTGCATATTTTATTATATATATGAAACATCTTTATTGACAGACATAATTTTTTATATTAATATTTACATATTACACTTATGATGAACTGTCAAGGGCTATCGAGATATTTAATTATTAAGCCTGTATTTTCGATTTTTTGGAGGTAAATTTTTGATCATTTGGCCTAAATATTTTTTATTTTGACCTAAATTTTCGATTTAATTGTTAAAATTTTCGACGTTTTGGACCGCATTTTTTTATTTTTCCCGCCGAATTTTTAATTTTTAGATTTTTAACGTGTATTTTAATTTTTTGATCTTTTGCCCCAACTATTCTTTATTTTGACCTACATTTTCGAATTCATTCTTAAAATTTTTGATTTTTTGGTCCGCATTTTTGATTTTGCGAGTCAAATTTTTAATTCCAGTTCCAAATTTTTGAATTGATTTAGGTTAAAATATCTATAATCTGAATTATTGATGTATGTGCGAGATTTTTTTTTATTTTTTCCGGTATTTTCGAGTTTTGTTTGTTGAAATTTTCAATTTTTTAGTCTGCATTTATTATCTTTACGCCCAAGTTTTCATGTACTGTCTAAATTTTCCGACTTTCTGACCAACATGACAGATTTTTACCTAAATTTTTCTTTATTTTGACCTAACTTCCTCTTAATAGGAAGCAAATATTTTGCCGCTGAACATCAACGAGCCGCCGCTGGTTCAAGGGTTATCCGAGAAAAACAAACAATTGAAAACAACTGAAGGGCGAATTTAATTTTTGTATCTTATCCACACCAAACCTGAAATTTTTTCGAAATCTAGTCATCCATTCAAGAATTATCCTCTAAAATAATAATAATGATTTCATACAAAAAATTACACAGGGTGATGAAAAAAATAATAATTATTATTCCTGATATGATAATCGCCGAATACAAGAAAACTATTGAGATTAGGAACAGGGAACCCTTATACAATCTGAAAGATAATTGGATTCTACATAAGAATACGTTACTAAATACATGGTGTGCCATTTGAAAAAACGAAGTTATTTAACTTTATAAGTTCGGTTTTTCTACCGCATTTTTTATCACCCTGTATAATTTTTTGTGTGAAATCATGGTTGGCTCTTTAGTTCGAACCTTTAACCAAATAATAGAAATGATTTTAATCGTTCAACGTCAATCACTGGGGCAAAAATAAAATTTCACCCAGACCATGCATTTCAACAAATCTTCAAATATTTCGAAAACGGCAAACAATAGGTATAGGGAGTATTGAAGTAACTCACCTTTATTTGCTCCATATAATTCAAAAATGACAAAAAAACATAAGTTTGGTCTGTAACTTTGTTATGAGACACCCTGTATAAATTTAAATATTTTTAAGGTGTGCAGCTCACTATTATACACAACTTTTGTATTAAACATTTTCCGAAATTTTGAAAAATAAGCACGTGATTGACCGTTCCCAGAGCTCTAAAACACCCTGTATATATTTTTCTCACAATCGTCTCCAAGAATAAATATAATACCATCGCTATAAACCACTACCATAGATGATACTTTAACAGACTGCATGATATTTACTTTATTTTTTTTTATTCCTCACCAATATTTATTGCAGCCATGCAAAAATATTACACCTTTTTTTAAACATTTAAATTACATAAGACATAAACTATAGAAAAGTACTCAAAGCTAAAAACGGAACGGAAACAATCAAGTATTCAAGTACTTTCATTAAGGCCCATATTATGTATAAGCCATTACTTAATTTCGCAACTAGTGACGTTTTACAATTTTCATAAACAGTTGAAAAACTTTGATACGCTTACGTCTTTTTTCCCTTACCTAATAAGGTTCGTTAAAGTGAACTTACCAAGCGAGTGCCAATCACATCTGTCGTACATAATTTTGCATAAGCCAGATATGCACATGCAAATAAAATAGTTATTAAAACCAATTTCATTTTTAACGTGTGTTATATTTCGGTTGTGTTACCCCTTTTATATACGCTTGTGAACTTAGAATTCATTGCTCAATGATTTCGAATTATTGACATTCTGAACACGTGAGTATTTATTAGTGATTTTTACCTAAGTTTATTATTTCAAGAATGTGAATGTTGTTTTTGTTTTCACGTTTTTAGAATTATTAGGATATTTATGTATGCTTGATTTTTTTTTCCATAAAAATGTTTATTAACAAATATTGCAGCCAGAATGTATAACTGTACAGACCTCCCGAGGCGTGTTGAGCAGTGACCATCTTAAATTTTTCCCTATTGATATTGTGAATACGTATTTATTAATAATTGTTACCTACGTTTATTACTTCAAGAATGTGTTTTTGTTTTCACGTTTTTAGAATTATTAGGATATTTACGCACGCTTGTTTTTTTTTTTGAATTTTTTTAGCAAGCACTTTTTTCCATAAATTTTTTTATTAACAAATATTGCAGGGATAATGTATAATTGTACCGACCTCTCGAGGCTTGTTGAGCAGTGACCATCTTGATTTTTTCCCTAAACGTCTCGAGTGGCTGATAATACTGTAACTTTCTTCAATTCATATTGTGTAACTGACAAGATAGGACATTTTAAATACAAAACTAAAACTTTTATTAACAATCTTCTACCAGTAAACTTAAGCAATATCATCAACAGTTAATTTTACATTACTGTACTCTTACTACCATTCGTCTTGAGTACATAATTAGAAACAATTAATCCTGAAGCTATAATTATAATAGAACATTACAAACATTTATTATTATTAATGCAGTTGGTTTAAAGTCATAAACTTCAAATTACTAAGTATTGCCGACACCGCAATTAAAGCCACTTAATTTGTTTCTATTTTTAGTTTTGAAGTCTGTAACAACTGAAAAAAAACTCGTTCTGTTTGCCCCAATTTAGCAAGATGAAAAAAATCGTATTGACTTTGGAAAATTAATCAAGTTCTCTCTTTGACTATATACTATTGGACTGCTAGCGCCGCTTTATGTGTGTCTCCAAGCAACGGTGGCGCGGCGGGACCCTAAATGGTTGCGGTATGTTACTAAATTGGTAGTTATTTTGTGTCTATGACATATGACTCTATGAGCTCGCATTGCATATTGTGATACCCTGCAATTTATTCACACCTTTGAATATATAAACATTTATATTGTCAAATATTCACACTTTATCAAAATATTGCTATGCGAAAGGCTGCAATATATCCACGTATATTTGCCAACGCGGTTATAATACACGTCAGTTGATGTACACGTCAGTTGACTTTTGACTTATAACCTAAAATTCTGTATTAGATTTCCATTAAATCCGGAACTTCGCAAATTATGGGTTCATGCTTTGCTTGTAAAGAACAGGCAGGAAAGTGGACCCGAGTTGCCAAAATATGCTCGCATTTGCATTCTCCACGTTGCTGATGAATACATCGAGAAATATTTGTTTGCTTTCCGGTTTTTAAATTACGCTCCGTTTTCGGCTCCGGGGCGGGACTTATATCGGGCTCCAGCTCGTGGACAACTGATCATATGGGAAATGGAGGGGGAATAGCAGTCCATTAGTATATAGTCAAAGAGTTCTCTATGCTATCTTAAAGATACATTTCCAAGGTACTCTGCAATACCGACACAACTTTTCAGGAGAACGATTAAAAACTCTTCAGTAAAACCGAAATAAAATTTTTTCAGGTGACTTTTTTAAAATGAAAATACACATTTTGGCATGAAAATCGATTTTCAGTCGTCATTTGTTTTTGAGTAATGACGTCATCCATTTTGTTTTTAAATGACAACCCCCTATTTTTGTTCTTGATTTTGAGAGATTTTTTCATTGTCGAACTGGAAGTATAAAAATGTTGCCACCTTACATAACAAATTTTTCGAGTAAATGGCAATTGAAGGTGAGAACGGTATTTAAAGTTTTTGCAAAATATCAATTGTTTCTGTGGAAAATAAAAATTACACTATTTCTCAATGAACTTACAATTTTTGAAGCGAATACCACAAGTGGTTAATTTTTTCTAATATTTCCAATCTTGAATGCAATTTTCTTCTCCTCGAGTGCAAATACCGAGCGTTGACATTTTGTGACCAGCTGGAATACTTCAATTGTTTTTATGCAAAATCAAAATTACACTAATTCTCGATGGACTTGCAATTTTGGAAGCGAATGCCACAAGTGGTTAATTTTTTATAATATCTCCAATCTTTAATGCAGTTTTCTTCTCCTCGAGTGCCAATTTCGAGCGTTGCCATTTTGTGACCAGCTGGGATACATCCACCACCAATTACTTTATTTTATTTTAATAGCCTACGCACAGCCGTCCGTCACCAGTTACTTTTCTTAATTTTATATTTCACATAAAGAACATAATCATAACATACATCATCTTAATCTTGAAAAAATAGTTTAAATATCTAAAATCAAATAAAGAAAATCTTTAAATAAAGATGCATGCGAAACATTATTCATTAAGTGCACCGTAATCCTGCAATTCATGCCCACAGGTACATTAACGCAAACGAGTAAAAAAATATATATTTAATAAAAAATAATGTATAAAAAATAGGGTTATCAAATTCAAATTTAAAAAAAATCGGTTGAAATCACTTCCATTTGTCAAATTCGAGTTGTTTTATTTTCAAATTAATTTCTTGTTGCCTAGCTTTAAGATCCTCTTGCTTAGCTTTAAGTCCCTCTTGCTTGGTTTTAAGTTGCTCTTGCTTAGTTTTAAGTTTCTCTTGGTGCACCCTCTCCATTAAAATCTCCTGTTGTGTCTTTCTTATTTCCGCGTCCTGTAAATCTATCAGGCTCAATTTTGCCCGTTCTCTCAGAATTGGATTTTTGACAAAATTGTTTTGGCTAGAAGAATTTGGAGTACTGCTCGAATCATCGCTGTCTTCACCAGGATCTTCCATCAAGTTCCCATATAAGTAAACGTCTGTAAACAATCAGATTTCTTGTAACTGCTTATAAATAAATTATGAAAGTGTTAAGTTATAATAACTCACATTCACTGTTCTCTGTCCCTGAAGCAGAGGGAGGCTTCTCAACAGCTTGCAGTTCCACCTGGAAAACATTATTTGTATTGTGCGTGTGAAAAAATTCTGGAGAAAATTATTATTATTATTACATTATTTAGATCTACATTTTGCAGCAATATACTCGCACAATGAGTATACACAAGAGAACTTTTAATTTTGCAGTTTTGGCTCTTCATCAAATATGAATTATATAGCTATTATTACAACTAGGGAAATATGAATAGTATATTTCCCAAGGTTGGCTAGTTACATCCCGAGGGCGTAGCCCGAGGGTTGTATAGACAACCAAGGGAAATGTATTCATATTTCCCGTGTTGTAATCAATAGTTTTTTTCTGATTGAAAGAATATGTTCTGTAAATGGGAAAATATTGGATTGTAAATTTTTGAATTTATCGGATTGGTAACGTTGCTAAGGGCCTTGTTTGTAAATATCATGGTTGACTTGTTTTGGTATTTGTGTTGTTTCATAAATTGGTGAAATGTCAAACTATGTGTTAACACAAGCGACGAAAGACTGTGAATGTTTGGTTCCCGTAAAATCCAAAGCTGTAATATCCATAAAGGATACCTTCCTAAGAAATCGGAGGTGTTGTCCCGAGAGCAATTAAAACAATTCTTGCGAGAAGTTCGTAATGACAATCGTTTGCACTTCATATTTCCCTAGGGAAATATAAGTGTGTTATGACATATCGTAACTAAGTCAATATCACTCAATATTGTTTCATTCAGAAAAAAACATGTTTTTGCAGGAAGAAGGCTCTATTTAAATTTTTGCAGTTCTCGGAATTCACCTGTGTGGAAATGCTCTCCTTCAGCGCGTTGAGGTCCACGGAATTGTCAATGCCCACACATTCTGGGATTAACTCGGCAGAGCTCTCGAGGGAGTTGTCGGCGCTATTCATTACGTCGATGAGGTCGAGTTTTCTCTTTCGTTTTCGTTTCGTGCATGCACCTTCACCACTTGGACACACCTAAAAGTTATCTGCGGTTTGGTTGTGTGATCGCGTGAGTGTTATTCGTATTGTGTTGCACCATATTACACAGTGGTGTATTGGAGGGGGAACGTGGAGGAACGACCTTTTTTCAGAAACGGAACGCGTTTGTGTTTGTTAATATTTTGTATAGTAAGATTTAAAAAAAATAAAAAAGCTTACAAGGAAAACAATAGTTTGCTTAAAATAAGATGATCTCTGAAAGACTTTCAGCAAGCTGCTTGTGGAAAGTTGCGGATTATTTTCTTTGCTCTCACCATGCGTTCCCTTACTTCTTATTTTACCAATACACTACTGATATTTCATCTATATGATCACATGTGACGGTGTTAGCCCGTACGTCGTATTCCGACCATGAAAGCACGTCCTGCGCACTCCATTCTCTGTACCGCGCTTACCCCCTTTGCCCCGTAACCCGCCTATTGCAGCGCCATTTCTTACCGGTGGTTCTGGGGCTGAACGAAAAATGCGATAAATGTTGCGTGCGTAGAGTCGCCTATCTATTTAAGTGTATCTATGGTGGAACGAATAGTGCAGTGTTTCTCAACCTTTTGGGGCCAAACGCCCACTTTGTTAGGTCTGCAGCACGAGCAACATCTCCGTCTTAGCCCCCTCTACGGAAATCCACGAGCCGCCGCTGGTTGAACCGGTTATTTGAAAACATAGGGGTATGGAACCAAGCTGATGGTTTGAAACTTGGGATGTAGTTTCAAGTTCTTGCTACCGATGGCGTGTTAAAGTTCTTTCTTCCAATAATTTTCAATTTTCCAAATTTCGATTAAATACTGGATTTAAAAACAACGAATTTAGTTTATTATGCCCACACGAACTTATTAATGATGGTAAAATGTTGTATAACTTACCATTTGAATTACGACTCATAGGTGGCGCAACTGTCATCTGATGTTCTCCGGCGCTGTGCTCGTGTCGTTCATTACATGAAAATATAATCCTACAAATATTCGGAAATGGCTGGAATCGTAAAAAATATCCGGGCCATAACGCGGCAAGCGTCGTTACTCCGATCCTTCTCCACCAGACCAGCGACGTTCGCTGCTCAAAAATTCGTCAGAGCAAGGCAGACCCATGATAACCAATTATTGACATCCAGTCAGGTAATTATGAAAAAATGCAATTTCCACCGATATCCACACCGAATACGCGATTGAGCATCACGCAACTGTAACAAACGTGTGAAATTTCCCCGATGCCCCAAAGTGATTCGCGATCATTGGAAAATGCGGAGTTACATAATTTATTAACCTCACTTTAACGAGGGGCCATCACAGTGCTTTCTACAGGTCGGATGGAACGATTAATGGTGTCTTTTGTTTTACTAGATGCAAACACGAATGTACTCACCGGAAGTAGTAAGGACGAAACCGTCCGAAGCAGAAATCACAGAACGCGTTTTGAAAGTTTGCGCTTCATACGATAAAGTTACCGCCAACAAGGTATTTACACGTGTTTTCTTTATAAGTTGCAGAGACTCGTGTTACCGCTAGAGCGGTGTTACAGTGCCAAGCCGCCGCTCACCTTAAAACTTATCACTGAGAGAGTTCTTTTGGTACTCAAACTTTACGACAAAGTCGAACCCGCGAAGGTACAGTAATATTTGCTAAATACCGCACCAAAGTTGTTTTATCAAGTTAACTTTTGTGCCGTAACTGGTAAGAGTCTCTTCAATACTTATCTTATTGATAACTTGCTCGTATTTAATAATAACCGATAATTTATTTAAATTGCAGCTCAATTTAGATTCGCACTTCATTAACGATTTAGGTTTAGATTCCCTGGACCATGTCGAGGTGATCATGGCGATGGAGGACGAGTTCGGTTTCGAAATACCGGACGCCGACGCCGAGAAGCTGCTGAAGCCGGCCGATATCGTGAGATACGTCGCCGATAAAGAAGACATCTATCATTGAGTCGGTGTAATATTTAAGTAGCTTTAGAGAGAAATTTCGATCACCGCGCTGATAAATAAATTATCGCCGTGGTTACAGAGTACATTGTAATTCATAGAAATAAAGTGTGTTTGCTGTAAGGTTGCGTTTCTGTTAATAAAATATGTATGTATATAAATACAGGGTTGCCGTTTTTTTGAACTTAATTGTGGGGATTTCGTTGGTTCAATTAACGCAATTGCGTATTGTTCTAACTTTACCAGGTGAAGTCTTTGGGATGAAACCTGAAGCTAATTTGATGTTATGTATGCAGTATTTATCTCTCATTCTGTATAGCCATGTTATTTGGTCGAAGGCAATTGATCTCAATGTTTTCTAGTACTCTTACCGGTGACGGCTCGTGGGTTTTTTTTGGTATGGCAGAGGTGGTAATACAGATGGGTGCGGTCATGCAGCCCTCTCTGCAACAGACCCTACCTATCTGTATTGCCACCTCTTCTACCAAGGCCGTACAAAAAAAAAATACCCTCGAACCGTCACTGACTTACATATATTTTTGGTGTATTCTACAAAACAAATAAATCTTGGCTGATTTCTAATTGTGAGACCCTAATTTCGGATTGAAGGATTCTGTTTTTGAATTCTACGATTTAAATTCGCATTTTAAGTCTTTAGGAATATAATTTTGAATTTAAGCGTTGATAGCTACAGAAATGTTATTTCATTCTTTAGTTTTTGGTGCGCCTGGATTTTTTTTTTGATGGAAAATTTAACCCGTCAATGGTGACCTACTTGTCTGTGAGACCGGGAGTGTCTAATAACTTTATTCTCCTTTTTGTTTTTTTGTTGCAATTTCGAGCAGCTGCCGCATTGCAGAGCTTAAATTAAATTAAATATCTTTGTTTTATTGTCAAAGAGCATAAATTAAAAAAAAAAACGAACTATTAGTAACACGTTTCGCAAAATCTTCAGTTGAAACCCCCGATGAGTGAGACGCGTCACAAATAGTGGGTTAAAACAAGAAATTTAACTTTGCAATCGCAAAATACATAAAACTATCACGATTGATAATCAGCTAGGGAAAGCTTAACAAATGTTATTATTGAGGTTGCATAGTATATACAGGGTGTTTCAAATTCGAGGCTCACCATGGGGATCTCGCTTATTAGAAGAGATAGAGGGTATGTTTAAATTTGGCACTTTTGCAGAATTTTATGCTGATTAATAATCCACTGAAAAAAATTACTTAAATTCTTTAGTTTTCGAGTAAAGTCAAAAGAACTGAAAAAGCTGGTTTTGGTTTTTTCTTTATATATCCGTTATTTGAGGAGATAATTAAAAATTGTAAAGACGTTCTTATAGCACTTTTTTATTATCTAATAGATGGCGTAAGAATTTTCTTTGTAACATGTTTCGTTTCTTTTCAACCATCATCAACTTTCTTATTTCTTATGGACGCCATATTTATTTTCTATCACATCTGAATGCTCAATTTTTTGTGATAACAACAATATAACACAAGATACATTTAATTTCATAAATCGACATATAATCGTTTAAAACACTTTTATTGGAAATCTCTGTAGCGCTTACTAAAAATCATCCGTGCCATGGAATTAAAAACTATTCAAAATCTGAATACCTCTTTGTTCTCTTTGTTTGTCAAACATTATTATTTTGTATGAATAAAAATGTCGTTCGATACTTATAATATTTGTTATAAATATTTGCAAATGTAAACAGAAAAATGTTTTCCAAAAATTGTCGGAAGTTATGGACCTCAAAATGGATATTTCAGTTAAAAAATTTCTAAATTTTCGCTATAACAATACTTTCCCTGTATAAAGTAAAAATGTATAACAAACATTATTTATTGCCCTAACACTTCTTCTGGGAATCGTATTAAAGGCATTCGTGATACCCTCACGGAGTTGTTCAACATTTTCGTAAGTATGACGGTAGACTGTGTTTTTAATAAAACCCCAGAAAAAATAATCCAAGACACTCAAATCGGGCGATCTAGCTGGCCAAGCTACAATTCCGCCGTTCCCAATCCACTGATTTGGATACATTTGATTTAAATAATTGCGAACATTTCTAGCATTGTGCGCTGGTGCACCATCTTGCTGCCACCAGAACTTCTGAAGTTGAATTAGAGGAACAACAATTATCCAAATAATTAGAAATGTTTGTTTGAAGAATATGTAAATATCGTTCACTGGTTAGAGACCCTTCCTACATAATTGGCCCTATTATATTTTCATCATAAATACCTGCCCAAACATTTACTCCAAAACGATGCTGTGTCCTAGCACTTCGGACTTGTCTTGGATTTTCTGGATAATGTTCATTATTGCGATTAAATACGCCACTATTTGTGTATTTGCAGTCATCGGTCCAAATAATGTTTTTTAAAAAATCATCATCTTCACTGCACTTTTGAAGCAACCAATTACAAAATCCAAGACGTCTTAAATTATCACCAGGCACAAGTGTGTGGTCCAAATGAATTTTATATGGCTTATAATTGAATTTATTCAAAATTCTCTATACTTGCGTTGGTGGCAAATTTAATTCAGCTGCTACTTCGCGGCAAGAGGTTGATGGATTTTGATTTACCTAACTCATGTTTTGTAAGTAAACGTACTATTAAAGAATTAAGATACATTTAGTATTACCACTTCCAAAATATGATTGCTATCTTCTTGGGTAATTTTATTACCGTATGCTTTGCGATGTTGAATCAATGATCCAAACTCTCCTAAATTTCTGTCCATCCGTAGAAAAAATGTTCGATGAGGTTCCCTTCTTTCTGGATACACTTGTAAATATTTTTCACTGGCTAATACAGTATTTCTATTTACTGAATAAAAAATACGTAACATATCACGCTTTTCTGAATTATCAAACGACATTTTTATTCATAAAGAATAATAATGTTTGACAAACAAAGAGCTATTCAGATGTTTCATTGTTTTTAATTCCATGGCACCGATGATTTTTAGTAAGCGCTACAGAGATTGCCAATAAAAGTGTTTTAGACGATTATATGTTCATTTATGAAATTAAATGTATGTTGTGTTATATTGTTGTCATAAAAAATTAAGCATTCAGATGTGATAAAAAATAAATATGGCATCCGTAAGAAATAAGAAAGTTGATGATGGTTCAAAAGAAATGAAACATGTTACAACTAAAAATCTTATGCCATATATTAGATAATAAAAAAGTGCTAAAAGAATGTCTTTACCATTTTTAAATATCTCCTCAAATAACAGAGATATCAAGAAGAAACTAAATTCAGTTTTTTTGACTTAACTCGAAAACAAAAGAATGTAAGTAATTTTTTCCACTGGATTATTAATCAGCATAAAATTCTTCAAAAGTGCCAAATTTAAACATACCCTCTATCTCTTCTAATAAGCGAGATCCCCATGGTGAGCCTCGAATTTGAAACACCCTGTATAGTTCGACCACCCACTGATCTATTTGGGCGGATGTAACCAGTTAGTACAGAGTACAGAGATCAAAAAGAGTGTACGCGTACCGCTTTATACTTGTAGGTGTGTGTAGTTCTGCGGATAGTCAGTGGCGTCCAAGTGCATGTGTAATAAGTTGCCTAGTACAGATTTTTTTTATACAATCTGTCAAGGAGACAATAAGTATTTAGTTTGATGATGGTCATGTTGAGAAATTTCCCACTGGAAACTATTCAATATATTTACTTATATAATGTGAACTAATTTAAAAGAATAAAATTTCTTCTGATAAAATATTCGAGAAGTTGACCTTGGATCGGGTTAGGGAATAATACTCTGTAACAATTAACAGCGATTAATTGCAGTTAACTAATCTAAAATTATGCAAACGTTTGATTTTAATTCTACGTTCCGTTTTGTACCTTCCCCGCCATTGGTGGCGCTGACATAGGACCATAACTTTCTACCCTCACTTCACTCACTTCTCTATGGTTGCTCTCGCAGACAATTTACAGCTGACAGCTGGTTGAATGAAAATACATGTGTTACATAAAGTTGCCGAACATAAACAGAAGAGAAAGCATGTACTTCATGGGTGGGAGATCCATGGAGGATACAAATGCTTTTTGCCATAAGAAATGCAGGAATTCGATGGTGGACGGTAAGCTGCAATGTCAGTGCGGCGAGACGGAAGGCTCGATCTCGTGGCTGTGGGACAGCGAGACTTCCAATTCGAGCAACACGGTTATTTCCAACGAGCAGAAGGAGGTGCTTTTCCACCCGGTGTTCAGCTCTGGCACGGCTGTTGTCAGGGGAACGGAGGTTCTCGAAAAGAACAAGCACTATTACTTTGAGGTGAAAATTTTGACGTTCATGTATGGAACTGATATTGTAAGTAGATGGTTTTGCTCCTAATATGGTCAAGATTTATATTTTATTTAAAAAAAAAGTGCGTGGTGTGTTCTATTGAGGATAACAAAATCTTCAATAATTTCTTATTATAGTAAACAAATTAGAAACAACCTTACTTGTTGCAGAAAGCATTAGATATTTATCTTATTATAGTATTTAATACATCATTTAATGAACATGCCACATAATACGAAAAGTATTGCAGTAAAATCTTTTCAAATACAGTACGCTGTAAATATTTGTGTACCGATTTTAAATGAAGGAGGAAATCAAGGTTGAATTTTTCTAGATGATAGGCGTAGGTACTCCCAAAATTAACATGTTGGAGTGGAAAAATAAGTTCTGCAGCATGTTGGGTGACAACGACCAATCTTGGGGTTATTCGTACCAAGGCACCATTCAACACAACCGGCTGAAAAGAAGTTACGGTGATAAATTTGGCATTGGGAGTTTAATTGGTGTTCACGTGGACATGTGCCGGGGGACGCTTGAATATTATTTAAATAGGCAACCGCTAGGTATGTGCGATGCAATGATTTAATCTCGTTGAAATTTTGGTCTGAGTTTATACATTTTTTTGTGATGTTTGAGACTAAAAAATATTTCACTCTGAGAGTGAGATCAAAAAGTCGAAAATAGTTGGCCAGTGTTATTTTAGATATTTTTTTTCATTTTGGGGTTTTTTTTTATGAAATATTTTTGGAAAATTAATCCTGGCAACATTTGTTGGCAGCCCTGAACTTCAGTTAGTTAGGTTACGTTTTAATAACCTAACTAATAGAAATTCAGTGCTGTCACTAAGAATGGGAATTTTGGCATGGAAAACCCTGAAATTTAGACAGCTATTATGAATCTTAAATGCATTATTAATTTTTTCTACTCCCACCTCTAAAATGCCATTTATTGCATATGTTTCCAACACGCTAAGTGATTCTTTAAATACACCTCCACAAACTGTGACTTTGTGCATTTTAGTCATGGGCTGAAGTTAGCTCCAGATTTTTAAATCGCTAAAATCAATTGAAACTCAAAATCAAGTTAGTTGTCACTTATCAACAATCTGTCAAAATAAAAAGTAAATAAATGAAACAAGGAATACTTTCAACTTAAATCAAATAAATAACACACAACATCAAAGAAATTTAGGAGAATCAATAATTTCCGTTAGCACTGTCTCTAACGTAACTGTTAATGCATATTTACCCATAGTAGACTAATTTAATAATAATGTACATACTATTACCATGTTCATTTAAGATAATAAAATAATTTCAAAATTTTACCAATTTAGTTGTAGAAAAAGTATAGTATGCAATTCGTGTAATAAACTTCTCTAGACACTCATTATTAAACACTCGCTCCGCTACGCTCCGCTCGTGCCTAATTAACTCGTGACTAAAGTGCCGTTTATAACACTTGTTGCATAATATACTATATTAATCAATATATAATTAAATGGTGATCAGTTGCTAATGTCTAAAATAGGCAAGACTATTTTTGAAACAACTAACCTTAAAAAATCTCTAGATGTCAAAATTAACCAAATGTGCACTGCACTGCATTGGAGAATTCCAAACAGCCAATATAAATTTACTTGAATTATTATAGGGATTTTCAGAAAATGTGCACCAACTATTTTCGACTTTCTGATCTCACCGTAGAAGTTTCTATGGGGGGAAAGAATTTAATGATAAATTGAATAACACAAAATATTTTTTAAACGCTATAGGTATAGCATTTAGAGAGCTTAAAAATGTTGATCTCTACCCTATGGTTTGCTCAACGGCCGCTCAATCCGCAATAAGACTGACCTGCTCAATGGTATTCGAATCTTCGCTGCAATTTCAATGTTTGCGAAAGGTGGGCAGAAATCCAAACGTGTTCAAAATGTACGAAAACATCCCAGGCCTATCAAAACTAGTCCACAAAGAACACTT
The DNA here is from genome assembly GCA_910593695.2 of Ocypus olens. NCBI lineage: Eukaryota > Metazoa > Arthropoda > Insecta > Coleoptera > Staphylinidae > Ocypus > Ocypus olens. The sequence goes on along the minus strand of OU343058.1, from coordinate 9,250,683 downwards.
CTGGATGATTCCACCCTGCAATACGCAAGGTAAAGAAATAATGCTATACGATTGTTAAAATCTCTAAATATTAAAAACGTTTCACCACGTGTTAAACAAGAACCAAATTCAACACAAAAAAAAACTAAACATTAAATATTGTTCCCCCATCAGAACACCTACAGACCGGTTTCAACCTTTCAGATCTCATTAGAGTAGTTAGTTGCTGGGGGAACAATATTGAATGTTCACATTAATATTGTTATATTTGCCGCCGCTGGCAATGTCCATATCTTGTCGATGTTAAAGCCACCCGGATTTGATTCAATACAGCATTCAGGCAATAGATTCCGCCACTTTGGCGTTTCTACCTTTAAAAAAAAAAAACTGTTTCAGCCGTAAACAAGGATATTAACGAACTCCACAAATTAGAATTAGAAGACGAGGCTGTGATACCCCTAGAAACCATCATCAAAGGAAAGTCGTTGCGCAAGAACATGAAGGTGAACAAGTGGGGCCGGTACGTCATAAACGAGGCCGAACTGACGAAGTCGCCGCCGACGGGATTGAAGTTCAAGAGGCAGATCGAGAGCCACTGCTATCGCAAGATCGTGGATAAGTTGAGGAAGAGCTTGATCAAGGAGAAGAGGAGCGTTTGCGAGTTGTGCAAAGTGGCGAGCTGCGCCTGCTCGAGCAAGAAGTTTAATTTGCCGGAGCGGATGGACGTTAAAGAGGACGTCGATATATACGGGGATCTGCCGGACGTTGGGAACGTTTGCGACGGCAGCCGGTACTGCATGAAATGCAGCTTCAAGCTGGGCACACACGAGGAGTGCAAAAAGGATGTGTTATGTTCTATCTGCGATATAATTATTTAAGTTTTTTTTTAAATCTATTTATTTTTGTTGTAAAAGTTATAATGTATTTTCTAATGAATATATTTTATTCGATATAATTTTTTGTCTCATTCTTATGCTAACAAAAGTGGCAATATGGCCAATATCCAACAAAAAAAAATTATATATATATTTTTTTTTTCTTTTTTGCCCAAAAACTTGAGGAAATCTTTTTATTTTACATCTCATAAAAACGTTTGACAGTTGCTATACCTTCAACATTTCTGATTAAATATCCAACAGGAACTTAAAGAAGAAAGAAAGAATATCCGCCGTAGCCGGGAAGAAGTCGTTTTCCAATTTTCAAGTTCTTTTTAACAGATGCTTGAAATTTTAACAGACTAGTCTACAATAAAGTGTCTTTAATTGTCAAGAAAAATTAATCCAATTTTTTGTAGTAACAAAAATGGCTCTGCTAGATGATGGCCAAAAATGCACACTACTCTGAAATTGCTCTGTAAGTTTCAAATTTCTTTCGATAAATGTTTGATATTTTGATCATCTACCTCCAATAAATGAGTCTTTAAAATTGTCCACAAAAAAATTTCCAAGCTTTGCAGTAAAAAAAATGGCTCCGCTAGAAGGCTTAAAGGCACTTTATTCGAAAATTTCTCCGAAAATTCTTTACTTCTTTTAACAGATGCTTAAAATTTTAAAAGACTTCTCTTCAATAATCAATCTTTACAACTATCTGAAGAAAATGTCATCTTTACGTCAACAAAAATTGTTGCGCTCTAAAGCAAATTTTGTTGTCGAAATATACATTTTATCCAAACATTTCTATTAAAAAATTCTAAATTCCTCTTGACACATACTTGAAATTTTAACAGACAAGGTTCCAATAAAGTGTCCTTGAAGTTGTTAAAAAACTATCCAAACTTTGCCGTAAAAAATGACTGCGCTGCCCGAAAAAATGCATTTTTTGCAGTAATCCCTCCATGAATTTCGCACTTCTTCATAGATATGTTTCAAATTTTGACAGACTAGTCTCTAATAAAGTGTCCTTAGAGTTGTCAAAAAAAAAACTATCCAAACTTTGCCATAACAAAAATGGCTGCGTTAAAAAGCAAACTTTGAAGCCCAAAAAATGCGCATTTTGCAGTAATCTCTTCATGAATTCCACACTTCATAGATATGCTTCAAATTTTGACAGACTAATCTCCAATAGTGTCCTTGGAGTTATCAAAAAAAAAAAAAAACTATCCAAACTTTGCTCTAACAAAAATGGCTGCATTAGAAGGCAAAGTTTGAAGCCCAAAAAATGCACTTTTTGCAGTAATCCCATGAATTTCACACTTCTTCATAGATATGCTTCAAATTTTGACAAATAGTCTCCAATTAAGTATCCTTGGAGTTGTCAAAGAAAAACTATCCAAACTTTGTCATAACAGAAATGGCTGTGCTAGAAGACAAAGTTTGAAACCTAAAAACTTGCAGTAATCCCTCCATGAATTTCACATCTCTTCATAGATATGCTTCGAAATTTGACAGACTAGTCTCCAATTAAGTGTCCTTAGAAATGTAAAAAAAAAAATATTCAAACTTTGCCATAACAAAAATGGCTGCGCTAGAAGACAAAGTTTGAAACCTAAAAACTTGCAGTAATCCATCCATGAATCCACATCTCTTCATAGATATGCTTCGAATTTTGACAGACTAGTCCCCAATTAAGTGTCCTTAGAAATGTCAAAAAAAAAACTATCCAAACTCTGCCGTAACAAAAATGGCTGCGCTGGAAGACAAAGTTTGAAACCTAAAAACTTGCAGTAATCGCTCCATGAATTCCATATCTCTTCATAGATATGCTTCGAATTTTGACAGACTAGTCTCCAATTAAGTGTCCTTAGAAATGTAAAAAAAAAATTATTCAAGCTTTGCCGTAACAAAAATGGTTGCGCTGGAAGACAAAGTTTGAAACCTAAAAACTTGCAGTAATCGCTCCATGAATTCCACATCTCTTCATAGATATGCTTCGAATTTTGACAGACTAGTCTCCAATTAAGTGTCCTTAGAAATATCAAAAAAAAAAACTATCCAAACTTTGCCGTAACAAAAATGGCTGCGCTGGAATACAAAGTTTGAAACCTAAAAACTCGCAGTAATTTCTCCATGAATTCCACATCTCTTCATAGATATGCTTCGAATTTTGACGGACTAGTTTCCAATTAAGTGTCCTTAGAAATGTCAAAAAAAAAATTATTCAAACTTTGCCGTAACAAAAATGGCTGCGCTGGAAGACAAAGTTTGAAACCTAAAAACTTGCAGTAATCCCTCCATGAATTCCACATCTCTTCATAGATATGCTTCGAATTTTTACAGACTAGTCTCCAAATAAGTGTTCTTAGAATTGTCAAAAAAAAAACTATCCAAACTTTGTCATAACAAAAATAGCTGCACTAAAAGACAAAGTTTGATGACCAAAAAATGCATTTTTTGCAGTAATCCCTCCATAAATTTCACACTTCTTCATAATCTCTCTAATAAAATGTCTAGAGTTGTGAAAGGTATTTATTTATAGTCTTTGTAAGAATTTTGCAGAGGTTGAATATTCGTATATTCAGATTGCATTTTATTTTTATTTAATTTAAAAGAGATTTTCAATAGACGTGTTATTGTATGGTTTTACTTTTAAAATAAAACACACTTCCGTAGCAATTTACATAGATACACTAGTTGGAATTAAATACTGTTATTGGTAACCATACGTTTGTATCTACATCCGAAAATTCAAGAAGTTCACTATTGTGGTGTAAATGCCGGTAACTCATAGGTGAGTCAACTCATGTAAATGTGAAATGAGTGACAGTCACCAGAATTGACATCAGGGTCAACGTACTCCATCAAAGTAGGCGACTACTCAAGATTATCTATATGATGTCAGATGGTGAATAATAGATATGAAAAATAATCCTTTTACACCGTTTGGTGTAACAATTTCTTTTTCACAACTTTAAATGTTTTTTCTTGAAAATAGATGTATCACATTCTTTAGCAGTTAATTGTTTTAAGATGTGTTAGTAGAGAGGGAAAGGATGTTATTAAATAAATTAAATATGAAGTAAATAAGGGTAATTAATTCAAGGAAAACTAGATGCTCATAACTTTTATTTCAAACAATCATAGAGTGATCAAAATTATTGTCTGACAACGGTGTGGGTTTGTGTGTTCGACTGTCCAGAATTCAAATTGATGAGTGGAATACCAAGAATGCCGGCGTTGAGATTGTGGTTGGTGGAACTGGCGGAGGCACCGGCTTCACTTCCCACTGGAGCTATGGGATTTCCGTTGGTCACCACAGATTGAGCATTGGCATCCGATTGGGTCTTACTGCCACCAACATGTACCAGACCGCCTAAACTCAATCCAGCTTGTTGGGTGTTGGTACTACTTCCGGAAGAAGCAAGGCCCAGAAGAGGTAGGGCTGTAAATATATAATACGTCGAATCATTAGTGTATTGCTAGTGGATCTTCCTAGTGATGCTGCTCTTGCTGCAATACCTATAGAGCAGTATAACTCAAACTTTCGACATCTGTATACCCCTTCTATAATTTTCACAACACTAAGTACACCCCACCCCCCAAAATAAATAGTGATATAATAGAATTCTACAATACATCTACCTTTAAAACTAACTTAAATTTTTGAAAATCTGCCAGTTTGTTATGAATTTTTGAAAATTAATGTTTTAAGTTGTATAAGTAAGCAAATCCAAAGAAAATAAATAGTTGTAGGCCACTGGTCGATAGCCCATTCACTAAGTATGTAAATAGTTCTTTTTATACAACCTTGTCGAGAAAATGTGAATAAAAATATTTATTATTATTTATTAAATAGTTATATGATAGAATTGTCCAAAATTTTTAATATATTCACAAGATATTTACCTTTAACATTAACTTTGATTTTTGAAAATGTGTCAATTTCTGCGAGAGTTATAATTTTTTTTAAATGAATTTTTTTAAGTCTAAGAATATTTGATCAAGGAAAAACTGAAAAAAATCACATCGATATGATTGAATTCCTTAAAAATTCTGATGCAATCATAATACATTTACCTTTAAAATTAACTTTGATTTTTAAAAATGACGCAATTTTTGCGTGAGTTATGAATTTTTGAAAATAATTTTTTTAATTTTAAATATAAATATTTATATGATAAAATTGCTCAAAATGTTTAATATATTCACAAACCTTTCAAATGAATTAAAATTTTTGAAAATGTGTCGATTTTTCCGAGAGTTGTGAATTTTTGAAAATTAACATTTTAATTTGTCGAATACTTCAATAAAAAAAAATCGAAAAAAATTAAAACTAATATAATAAAATTGCTTAAAATATCTACCTTTAAAATGAATAATTTTTTTTTTAATGTATCGATTTTTACGTAAGTTACGAATTTTTGAAAATTAACGATTTAATTTTTCGAACTCTTCAATAAAACAAATCGAAAAAAAATAAAACTTATATGATAAAATTGCTCAAAATATCTACTTTTACGTTTGATTAAAATTTTTGAAAATGTGTCAATTTTTACGTGAGTTATGAATTTTTGAAAATTCACTTCAATAAAAAAAAAATGAAAAAAATTAAAACTTATATGATAAAATTGCTCAAAATATTTAATATATTCGAAAGATATCTATCTTTAAAATTAATTAAATTTTTTGAAAATGTGTCAGTTTTTCCGTGAGTTACGAATTTTTGAAAATTACCGTTTTAATTTGTCAAATACTTTAATAAGAAAAACCGAAAAAAATTTAAACTAATATGATAAAATTGCTTAAAATAACTACCTTAAAAATAAATTAAAATTTTTGAAAATGTCTCAATTTTTACGTGAGTTATGAATTTTTAAAAATTTACTTCAATAAAAAAATATCGAAAAAAAATAAAACCTATATGATAAAATTACTCAAAATATTTTATATATTCGAAACCTTTAAAATTAATTAAAATTTTTGAAAATGTGTCAATTTTTCCGTGAGTTACGAATTTTGAAAATTACCGTTTTAATTTGTCGAATACTTTAATAAGAAAAATCGAAAAAAATTAAAACTAATATGATAAAATTGCTTAAAATAACTACCTTTAAAATGAATTAAAATTTTTGGAAACGTCTCAATTTTTACGTGAGTTATGAATTTTTGAAAATTCACTTCAATTAAAAAAAATTGAAAAAAATTAAAATCTTTATGATAAAAGTGCTCAAAATATTTAATATATTCGAACGATATCTACCTTTAAAATTAATTAAAATTTTTGAAAATGTGTCAATTTTTGCGTGAGTTATGAATTTTTGAAAATTACCGTTTTAATTTGTCGAATACTTTAATAAGAAAAATCGAAAAAAAATTGAACTAATATGATAAAATTGCTTAAAATATCTACCTTTAAAATGAATTAAAATTTTTGAAAATGTGTCCATTTTTACGTGTTATGAATTTTTGAAAATTCACTTCAATAAAAAAAAATTGAAAAAAATTAAAACTTATATGATAAAATTGTTTAAAATATTTAATATATTCGAACGATTTCTACCTTTAAAATGAATTAAAATTTTTGAAATTGTGTCAATTTTTCGCTGAGTTATGAATTTTTGAAAATTAACGTTGTAATTTGTCGAATAATTCAATAAAAAAAATAGAAAAACAATTAAACTAATATGACAAAATTGCTTAAAATAACTACCTTTAAAATGAATTAAAATTTTTGAAAATGTGTCAATTTTTGAAAATTACCGTTTTAATTTGTCGAATACTTTAATAAGAAAAATCGAAAAAAATTTAAACCAATATGATAAAATTGCTTAAAATATCTACCTTTAGAATGAATTAAAATTTTTGAAAATGTGTCCATTTTTACGTGAGTTATGAATTTTTGAAAATTAATTCAATAAAAAAAAATTGAAAGAAATTAAAACTTATATGATAAAATTGCTCAAAATATTTAATATATTCGAAAGATATCTACCTTTAAAATTAGTTAAAATTTTTGAAAATGTCTCAATTTTTACGTGAGTTATGAATTTTTGGAAATTACCGTTTTAATTTGTCGAATATTTTAATAAGAAAAATCGAAAAAAATTTAAACTAACATGATAAAATTGCTTAAAATATCTACCTTTAAAATGAATTAAAATTATTGAAAATGTGTCAATTTTTACATGAGTTATGAATTTTTGAAAATTTACTTCAATAAAAAAAAATTGAAAAAAATTAAAACTTGCATGATAAAATTGCTCAAAATTTTTAATATATTTGAAAGACATCTACCTTTAAAATTAATTAAATTTTTTTGAAATGTGTTAATTTTTTCACGAGTTGCGAAATTTTGAAAATTAACATTTTAATTTGTCGAATACTTCAATAAAAAAAAATCGAAAAAAATTTAAACTAATATGACAAAATTGCTTAAAATAACTACCTTTAAAATGAATTAAAATTTTTGAAAATGTGTCAATTTTTACATGAGCTATGAATTTTTGAAAATTCACTTCAATAGAAAAAAATTGAAAAAAATTAAAACTTATATGATAAAATTGCTCAAAATATTTAATATATTTGAACGATATCTACCTTTAAAATTAATTAAAAATTTTGAAAATGTGTCAATTTTTCGCTGAGTTATGATTTTTTGAAAATTAACGTTTTAATTTGTCGAATACTTCAATAAAAAAAAAAACGAAAAAAATTAAAACAAATATAAAATTGCTTAAAATATCTACCTTTAAAATGAATTAAAGTTTTTGAAAATGTCTTAATTTTTACGTGAGTTATGAATTTTTGAAAATTCACTTCAATAATAAATTGAAAAAAATTAAAACTTATATGTTAAAATTGCTCAAAATATTTAATATATTCGAAAATATTAAGATTAATTAAAATTTTTGAAAATGTGTCAATTTTTCCGTGAGTTATGAATTTTTGAAAAGTAACGTTTTAATTTGTCGAACACTTCATTAAAAAAAAATCGAAAAAAATATACTTATATGATGAAATCGCTAAAAATGTTTAATAATATATTCACAAGATGTCTACCTTTAAAATTAATTAAATTTTTTGAAAATGTGTCAGTTTTTCCGTGAGTTATGAATTTTTGAAAATTAATGTTTTAATTTGTCGAGCACTTCATTAAAAAAAATCGAAAAAAAAAATACTTATATGATGAAATTGCTCAAAATGTTTAATAATATATTCACAAGATGTCTACCTTTAAAATTAATTACATATTTTGAAAATGTGTCAATTTTTCCGTGAGTTATGAATTTTTGAAAATTAATGTTTTAATTTGTCGAACACTTCATTAAAAAAAAATCGAAAAAAAATATACTTATATGATGAAATTGCTCAAAATGTTTAATAATATATTCACAAGATGTCTAGCTTTACGATTAATTAAATTTTTTGAAAATGTGTCAGTTTTTCCGTGAGTTATAAATTTTTGAAAATGAATGTTTCAGGTGTTTGCTTTTTCTCTTGTAAAATATATGTTTTGAAAATATAATTTAAATAGAATTACGCTAGTTTCATGAATACGATCAAAGTTTTAAGATAATTAATAAACAATTGCCAATAAATTACGATATAAGAAAATAAAACGTACCACTGACGAGTGCAATTGAGCACAAGAAGGCGATGCAAATGAAGGTCTTCATGATTCTGCTGGATTGACAGTGCTGTTCCGAGAATTACCGCGAGCTTATATACTCAAAAACTCGATCAAAAGTCGTTAATCATTAATCACCTATTAATTTATTTTTTATATTTCGCGTAAATTATGTTTTGATGTCTTGAATCGTGAACGCATTAAAATGCAATTCAGACGCATTAAGCATAATACAATTACAATTTGTAATAACGTGGTAAAATTTAAGACTTATATAATTTCAAAGTTTATGCCTGTAGAATTTTTAAAAATTAATTTAATGAATTAAAATTGGTATACTCCATTCAGGAGTTATTTTCCCTGTTAAGGTGAAATGATTCACCCTGTTACACTGATGAAAATCAAAGTCATAAGTTGGGTTATGGTTAAATCTTAATTTAATGTACAAAAATTGACACTTTCACGAGCTACAGCCGATTTTTGACATCCAAAGTCAATATATTTTAGGAATACAACTTTGCGAACAATAAACACTGAATGCGACTTTGGACCATAACATAAGCATAATTTATTTTGAAGGTAAAAGTCAGAATTACAACCAAATATCCAACATCATAAAAAATTGGTGATTTGACCATTATGTTACTTTCTCCGACTTGATGGTATCATAGCCATTTATATTTACGTTTTCATGGTTTATTTTCAATTGAAATCATATTTTAAATGTACATCGAGCGTTGTGTAAACTCGGATAAAACTGACGTTTAAAACGTCAAAATTATGAAAGATGGAAAAATTATAATTCAAATTCAAAAACGCAGTTTACTCAAAAACTAAAGGGATTTCGAAAAAAACTTATTCTTTATAAATTGTTCATTTTAGCATTCTCTACAATTATTATTAACGTAAATTTGCTGTTTTCTATTTAAGAAAATATTGGCAAAAAACAAAAAACAGTTAAGGTAAACACCCACTTCCGGTGTACGAAATTTTACCAAAAGCTTTTCAGTTCTTCGGATTATCAAATAAGACGTATGTTCAAAGTTTCATATCAATTGGTCTATTAGTTTTTGAGATACAGCGCGCACAGACACACAAACACGCCGACACAGACACACACTCACACAGACACACTTTTTTTTTTCCAGAAATTGTTGAAATGGCATCTAGGGACCCCAAAACGGATATTTCCGTAAAAAAAAAATTGAAATTTTTTTCACGATCACAATACTTTCTCGTACTTCGTAACGGAGAAAGTAAAAATTACCAGATCTGGTTAGCCAATAAAAGAAAACCGTGTATAGTAATATTGGAATGTATTATTAATAATAACACAGATTTTAATAACACAAATATTTATTAATAACAACATGATAAATAATCAACAACAAAAAATAAATAAATAACTAATACTGCTTCACGTGCCCGTAAGCATTAGCCGAAGCCTTGCTTTTGGAGAAGGTGTCAACGTTCTGAAGGTACCCGAAATTCGTCGCAGCCTCAGCTTGGGCGGAAGCTTGAGCTCCAGCGCGATTAACACCACCGTAGCTGGACGCAGAAGCTCCGGCCTGAGAGTTACTTCCAGCTTCAAAGTAATTTTGAGCGTCCGGTCTTGAATTCAAGAACAGAGTCGACTGGGCTTGGCCTGGCCCTCTAGCGTTGTTGCCTCCGGATTTTGTGGAAGTTGCTGAAGCTCCGGCGTTAGCATTTGCCGCAGATGCGGAGTGTTCGCTACCTAAAGATACCCTGCGTTCGGAGGTTCTGGTGTTAGCGGATGAATGGGCGTAGCCGGTGTTGGCATTGACTTTCGCGTCAGCTTTGGCGTTTGAGCCGTAACGTGAATCTGCGGTAGCAGAAGCCTTCGCCGAGTTTCTTTTGGAGCGCGTCGCTGCAGCGGCTTCGGAATGGGCGAGGGCGTAGTTGCCGGGGTAGGCTGCGGGGTGATTAGCTGCTCCGGTGTAACCGTGTTGGGAGGCTGCAGATGCTCCGGCGTTGGCTAAAGCGGCTGCGTAGCTGTTCTTGTTGAAGGCTTCTATCTCGGCGGCGGCGTTGGCGGCTGCTGCTGCGTATTCATGGCCGAATGTGGCTGATTGAGCTCCGGCGTTGGCTCCTGCGCCTATTAAAAAGTTTTAAAAGATGTAAAGGTTTTGAAAAATTGGGGATGGCTGCGATGCTTATAAAGGAAAAGTTTTATTTCGCAGCCTCCTCTGTTTAACCTCCAGGAGTCATCCCTATCTATTCCTTGCAAACGAGTATATATCTTTCGTTTTCTACCACCTGCTACAGTAGAAGATTGTAGAAAAGGAAGACCTCATGAGAATCCATGTTCGAAAAGTTCGAAATTTGTCACCTGCGTGAAGGAAAGACCTCACGAGAATCCATGTTCGAAAAGTTAGAAATTTGTCACCTGCGTGGATCCTCATAGGTAATGCTCTGCGAGGGAGATGTGGCGGTCTCTATGACAACAGTTCATACTGCAGTCTTTTTTATTCTTGTGTTTATCACTTTTGATTGTCATTGAAAACTTTTCACTTCAAGCAAGTTTACGAATGAAGTCAGTTGCAAATTAGGGTCCACTTTTATCACCTAGTTTAGAGCAGGTGTGTGCAAAATATTGGTGAAAATGTTACAATATTTTCCTCCCTAACTTTTTAATTTTTATGAGTCTCGGTTACATTCAACTATATTTAATTATTTAAGAAAAATTGATTTTAAATGAGACTTACCAGCATGGTGATAATAAGGAGCTGGGTGGCCATCGTTTGAAGCCGCCTGTGCTTGACTTAACGATATCGCCTCGTTGTATCTCTTGGTAATTGCTGGAACAAAAAATGTCGTATAGTCATATAACCTTTAACAGAGGGTTGTGGCAGATGACCTAGTAGGTGTGAACGCTATTACAAAAAAAAAAATATAACTTTTAAAGTTTTAAATATTGGATTGATGAGGCTGTTACTTGGTGAAATTCCATAATGTATGTGGTAAGTAAAACACGTGTGTTTGAGAATTTTCACAAATTTTGATCATCTGCCTGATGAAGCCACTGTGTGGCGAAACATTTGTCGCAGTGTCCGACATTAAAATTTGTGAAAATTCTCAAACACACGTGTTTTACTTACCACATATTTTAAAGTTTTTATTCGCCTTATTATTACTTTCTCCGTACAATGTACGGGAAAGTATTGTGAGCATGCAAATTAAAAGAAGATTGTTGTAAGAGGGATGATTCCAATTTTGATATATTTTCTGGATCAAACACACATGGATTTAGATTTATATTTAAGGTTTTATCAACAATATTATTTATTTTTATCTGATTTTATTTCTGCATTTTGTTTATATTGATTTTAACATATCCTGTTCATATTGTTGATGATAATAAAATTTACAACAAATGAAGGTATCCATATCTTAGTCTTCTTACTTAGTCTTTCTTTACCAATATAAATTGCAGACTAGAAAAGTTTTCAATGCGAGAATGGAAGTCTCTATTTAATTTTTGAAGGAGGCACATTTGTTATAGAAAAATGGTATTTGCGCATGCTGGCAATGTTTGTAACGTAAATAAACTAGCGTGCATAGAAATCGGCCCACTATAAACTTTTGACTTTAACTATTTTTCTTTTTTTAGAAACTATTATAAATGATAAGCACTCTTGATAAATGTTAACTCATATAAAAGCATATTAAATTGTCTTTCAAACGGCATATTTTTACTTTCTCCGTTCAGTGGCGGTTTTAAATCGGGTAATTACTCCCCCTAAGAATTTTTCGCTTATCAATTTTTATTATTAAAAATTACCGATATTTCATATTCCAAACAAATAATATAACCGGTAAATTATAGGGAGATAGGGAGATTTCACGGAACCGGTGTATGAGAGCGGCAGCACCAGTTTATTTATCTTTTTTTTATTACTCCCCCTAGACTAGTTGGCTGGAAACGCCCTTGTCTCCGTTACTAGAAAGTACGAGAAAGTGATGTTTTTTTCAAATTTTTTTTACGGAAATATCCGTTTTGGGGTCCCTACATGCCATTTCAACAATTTCTGGAAAAAAAAAATTGTGTCCATGTGTGTGTGTGTGTGTGTGTGTGTCTGTGTGTGTGTGTGTCTGCTGTGCGCGCTGTATCTCAAAAACGAATAGAGCAATTGATACAAAACTTTGAACATCCGTCTTATTTGATAATCTTAAGCACTAAAAAGCTTTTGGTAAAATTTCGTTCACCGGAAGTGGGCGTTTACCTTAACTGTTTTTTGTTTTTTGCCAATATTTTCTTAAATATTAACAATATCACAAAAACATTTAAACAAACTTTGAAGACAACAAAGAAATGAGCATCTTCTGCTTGAAAACATTTTTCATAAAATCATTTTTATCCGAGAAAAAAATTTATTCTTTTTTTTTCATTTTTGGTTTATAATAATAAAACGATAACAGTTACAACAAATTTATGTGAATAATAATTGTAGAGAATGCTAAAATGAACAACTTATGAAGAATTAGTTTTTTTCGAAATTCCTTTAGTTTTTGAGTAAACTGAGTTTTTGAATTTTAAGTATAATTTTTCCATCTTTAATAATTTTGACGTTTTAAACGTCAGTTTCATCCGAGTTTACACAACGCTCGATGTGCATTTAAAATATGATTTATATAGGAAATAAACCATGAAAACGTAAATATAAATGACTATGATATCATCAAGTCGGAGAAAGTAACGTGAGGGCCACCATTTTTTTTCAATTTATATCATATTTTAAATGTACATCGAGCGTTTTGCTGGATCGTTTCAACCGTCAAAATGTTGAGAGATCGAAATGACAAATTATTCTTAAATTGTTATTATTAAATTCTAATAATCTTAGTAGATTATTACTTAAAAACTAAAGAGAGTTCGAAAAAAACATTCTTTATTAGTAATTCATTTTGGCAATCTTTACAATCTGTCATATACTTGTTTCTCATTGATCACTTGGTGAAACATTATGTTAATATAGGTTTATAAATTAAAATTCATTTGGTTTGTTTCACGATTAAATTGTTTTATTATCAACTAGTTTCGGCTTAGTGCCATTTTCAAGAATGATCTTGATTGATTCTTGAAAGGCCACCGCGGCCCCCAATTTTATTATTATCAATAATATTAACAGGATATATTAAAATGAATATAGTTTTTCAGCAAATTGTAAATCTATTTTATTATGGTTATCATAATCGTTTTTGAGTGAAATAATAATAAATAACTGAATCTTTGAATTTTTCTCGATACTTACATCTGTCAGCAGGGGCTGTCAAAACTGCACCAAGCGAAACGATTAACATGAATGTCTTCATATTCGTTGTTGAACTGTGCTGATGTTAGAACTGAATGTATATTTGTAACATTTGCAAAATCCTTTTATACCAAACAAACAGTAACGGGACGTCCGAATTTCTCGGAACTTTGCATGTTTGTAAGAGAGGATCCCGACGCCCCGGGTGGTCATGAGGTACACTTACCTAAAATTTCACTTTTATTAATAGGCAATTATTTTGGCACTAAATTGTAATTACATTTCATTTGAAATATTATATTAAATATAAAAATTGTAGAAATGCTGAAGGTGCAAATAACAGTGTTCAATCTTCACCATAGATGATAATGTGAATTTTGATTTTATAATATACAGGATTTATTTTGGTAAAATAAAATGAAATTGTTGAAAATAGTTATATTTTATTAACGAATGTGTACCGGCTGGCCCAAATTCGATTTTTTATAAGCATTTTCAGTAAAAATGTTCTATATAAAATTAAATAAGTAATTTTGGAGGCTTTCACTTCGTGATACATTTTGAATAATTCAAATAAAAACGAATAACTTTGTTGGTATCGCTTTATTAACTTGGAGAAGTTACTACAGTTTGAAAATGACGAGCTGAAATTGTCAAAATTATAGTAACTACTCCAAGTTAATAAAGTGATACCAAAGTTATTCGTTTTTATTTGAACTATATAAAATTTACAGGGTTTTAAGTGGCGCGTTACAAGATAACGTCAGTATGACCTAGAATAACATTGTTAAGGTCACGTAAAGACAACTGACCTCATACCAATGTTGCTTTGTAATACACCACATAAAACCCTACAACTTTTATATAGAACATTTTTAACATTTTTACCGAAAAGGCGTATTTTTGAAAAAGTGCCCGAAACAGTCGTCGCCATTGTATCCTGTGTGTGAGAAAATCTAAGGAACGGTTGAGATTGAGGATTTTTTTACTAGTATACAGGGTGTTGAATTGTGAAGCGGGCCATAGGGATTTGCATGTAAAATTTGAAATGGTTTAATATTGGCTCCCCTAATTATTTGACAGTATCAGTATTCTTACGTTATTTTTTAAGTTGAATCATTTGGTATCTTACTCAATGATTTCTGCAGAGTATTTACCGAGATAATTGCAAAAAACTTTACTATTATGAATTAAAAACAAAGGTTTGCCATGAAATCATTTTGTTCTAAAAAGTGACGTTTGCTGTCGCATTACGATTTACAATCGGCCGAGTATTTTACATAAGAAAAAATATTTATGATTAAAGGTGGCTTTACATTGTATGATTTATCACATGACTTTATCATATGATTTTGTCATAGCCACAAATTTTATGTTCATTCTGTATGATTTATCATACAGAACTAGTCATAAGGAAAGTCATAAGCAAAATTATATCGAATCACAGCATGTTTTTGGGAATAGAACAGCGCCTATTCGCTATGATTTTTCATATGATTACCGATAATGTCATTGAACAACATTATAGACGGAGTAGAGAATCGACTTGTATCGCA
This sequence comes from Ocypus olens, assembly GCA_910593695.2. NCBI lineage: Eukaryota > Metazoa > Arthropoda > Insecta > Coleoptera > Staphylinidae > Ocypus > Ocypus olens. The sequence goes on along the minus strand of OU343058.1, from coordinate 9,235,373 downwards.
ACAATTAATCCTAAATTTGACATGCCCCGTTCACAATCTCGTCGCAGAAAACACATTTAGGTTTTTATTCGAAACATTTTTTTTTATTAGCAAAAAAAAAATTTTTTAAATATTTTTTTTTAATTAAAAACATCCTGTTTGTCGTTACAAACATTCATACATTACCACAATAGAAAAGAATAGAATGGAATTTGATAATCAAATTGATTTTTATTCGTGTTTACGATCTTTTTTTTACGAAGAATTTTTTTTTTTTGCTTATTTCTGACATAAAATTACGAATGACTTCAATCAACGCCTTATTTGAAAGATGACTACGTAAGAAATGTCGTAATCTATCATTTGATGCGAGAAATAAATATAATTCAATAAATGTTTTTGCCGAATATACCGCCATCTGTCGCTCATCGGAAATTTTTTTTCGGATAAAAACCTAATATTTTTTAGCATAGAATCCAAATCTGCAATAAAATTTAGAGGTTCCTATTTAAGATTTCAAAGTTACTCGCTACCCTCTGGGTCGGGGAGGGGGGGCGATTCACATTTCACACCACATGATAGGGCTCAAAAAACATTTTTGGACATATTTTTTTTATCTCAATCCGATTCGTATTTCAGGCAAGGGCGTTTCCAACCAACTAGTCTAGGGGGGGTAATTAAAAAAAAAAAGATAAATAAACTAGTGCTTCCGCTTCATACACCTGTTCCGTGAAATCTCCCTATTCTTTTCCAACGTTTTAAAGCGTTGGAAAAATCTACCAGTTATATTATTTGTTTGGAATATGGAATATCAGTAATTTCTAACAATAAAAATTGTTAAGTAAAAAATTCTTAGGGGGGTAATTACCCGATTGCCCCCCCCCCCCCCCCCTTTGAAACCGCCACTGATTTCAGGAGATACTTGGGGTGAACGGGTGATCTGAAACACCCTATATATACAGTGCGCGCCTAAAGTATGGAATATATTCAGTAAAACCGAAATAAAATATTTTTGGAAAAAATCCTCGAACAGGTCGATTTTCTTTTATAAAAATACACATTTTTGCATGAAAGTCGATTTTCAGTCGTCATTTGTTTTTGAGTAATGACGTCCGCCATTTTGTTTTTAAATGGCAACCCCCTATTTTTGTTCTTTCTCGAACTGGCAGTATAAAAATATTGCCATCTTACATAAGAAATTTTTCGAGCAAATGACAATTGAAGGTGAAAACTTGATATTTAGATTTTTTGCAAAATGACCTTGTTCCAGCGCCTTTTTTATTTTATAATATACAATATGGTTTCAGCAAGATGGCGCACCCCCGCACTAGGCGCGTTTATTGACAATTGCTTTACGAATCGGTGGATTTGCATATGAGGACCGATAGAATAGCCCGCGAGAGAGATGAATGCGCAGAATTAGCCTGGAAAATATTCAAAATTTTTTAAGAAGAATTTCTACTTGTTCTCGAAAAAGAAAACGCCTATTGTGGGGATGCGCCGTCTTCCTGAAACCATATTGTATTATATGGAAGGTCAAGATCATTGTTGTTTGGAAAAATTGCTACAAGCGCTGGAACGAGGTCATTTTGCAAAAACTCTAAATATCAAGTTCTCACCTTCAATTGTCATTTACTCGAAAAAAAAAATATGTAAGATGGCAATATTTTTATACCGCCAGTTCGACAATAAAAAGATCTCTCAAAATCAAGAACAAAAATAGCAGGTTGCCATTTAAAAACAAAATGGTGGACGTCATAACTCAAAAACAAATGACGACTGAAAATCAACTCTCATGCAAAAATGTGTATTTTTATAAAAGAAAATCGACGTGTTCGAGGATTTTTTACAATTTTTTTTTTATTTTTGGTTTTACTGAATATATTCCATACTTCTGGTGCGCACTGTATATAAAAAAAATATCTTTATTAATAGTAATTTATACATTTTAAGATACATTCAAAATATATTGGCCTATCACTATTATTAACTGCCTATCGACCAGAGGTCTTTCAGCCTCTTTGATTTCAATTTAATTTGATAGATGGAAATGGGGTCGCTCGAATTTTAAGAAAAATTCTGCAAATTTCACTTGCGTGCGTGAGTGGCAGGAAATTAGGCATCACGAGCGCCTTTTAATTGTGGGCTTCGTGTATACATCAACTAATTGGATTGACATCTAAATGGTTGCTTTCTATTTTATTTTTTGCTGTTTAATAAATCTTCCTTGTATTTGGATATGTGTTACAACTGTATACTGAAGTTTCAGATTTACGAGAGCAGAAAGGTTACATTACCGTTCACACTTGCTTGGTTTACTCATTAGGCCAAAATCGCAAGGGTGGTCTAAGAAAGACAAAACATTTACTGCCCACGATTACAGAAATAAATAGATATTAATAATAATTTTATGGGTGCTAACAGATTCTACAATCTTTACTCAAGTCAAATTAATTAATTAATTTTTTCTACTTTGGTTTAACAATCGACCTTTTGTTATATCAAAAATAGTTTAATAATGAGATTTTTTGTTTTACAGTTTTGCTCATTATTAAACTATTTGTGGTAACATTTCAGTTATTGCGATTGGCAGTACTTAAACGTGACATATGTCGACATCAAAATGTAAAATTGCCGTTAATTCATAGGATAATTGGAACCGTCCAATGCGTTACACACTGAATATGTACGAATGCATATTGGGGATTGTTCACTTTTTATCCGCGTGGAAAATGTAGGAACTCGGTGACAATGGCCGGACGCATGAATTCACTTGGCTCTCGGTGACGACGTTTAGGCAACACAACATACACAGAGGAAAACTTGTAATTTATTATATGTATTATCACTTTGTTTGCAAAACGAATTTCACGGAAGAAACAGCGAGAGTATAGTGCATGTTTCATTCGTGGCGCTTGTGTTAATTCGGTGTGGATTTTTAATTAGCGTCGATCGATGCCTGACACGAGGAACGAGAAACAAATGTAAACATAACCTTAAATTTCGATTATCATTTAGGCGTTGCATTATTTTATAAGCTTAAATTGGTTACAACTTACGTGGAAATGGTTTGTTTATCGCACCCTTGGCAACCTCCCTTATTTTTGGAGGTGTCTAAGTAATATTCTTGATTTAATATGTTTTAAAATTAACTATTGAAATCGCCGTAGAAATACGTACGTCAAATATTAAATTCGTTCGAAGGGATCAAATGTTTTTAGTGCTGCCAAATGTTAAAAGATAAAACTCACTAGGTTTAAGTATATATTTTATTTTAGAAATAATTCCTTAACTTAAGCCAAAGTAGAAAAAATAGTATATTATACTTGTTTAATAAGAGGCATTGTAGGGCACTCGTTACATTGGAGCACTCTTCGCTGCGCGAGTTTTGTTCCAATCCCACTCGTGCCACAATATACCCTCTTATTAAACTTGTATAATAATGTACTATAATAGATTAAATAAAGACCAAAAGTAGCCTGAATACACAGGGAGTCCCGGGTCATTTTTCCGGAAACAGTTTGAAAGATGGAAAAATCGGCGAACACGCATCCGTTATTTTTGGTGCGTGATCTCTCGGCGGTTGGCGGTAGCTGTTTTCAATTTTCCTCAACATATGAGGTCCCCATTTTCATTCTTACAGCCATGCGATTCATAAGTACTTAAACTCCTTTACTCAATCTATTGCAGACTTTTAACGTTTAGTATTTGGAGATTATCGTTTAAACATAATTAAATAGTGGAAATTTAAATAATGCAACAGCACCTATCAAATTAACGGCAATCCTGTTTTTGAAGTAATGGCTTGTTTATTAAAGTGATGATAATAACGATCCAATTAAAATCCTATAACGATTTTGAAGAACTTGTATAAAAGGAATCGAAGGCCGCATAGTTGCCAGACTACGTCTCTTTTAGTTTCTTGAGCAGCAATAGCAGAAGCTGCCATGAAATTTTTCGTTGTCTTCGCCGTATTATGCGCTGCAGGATCAGGTAAAAAATAATTTTTGTAAATGTTTTTGCTTAAATCGAATTAATCGACCAACGGATTATGAAATTACCACTATAACATAATGGAAGTTTGTTTTTTATTGAATTCAATTCTTCTTTGAATTATTTAATTACATTAATTTATAAATCTATTACAAAGGCAGATCTTTATTCATATCATTTTTAGTATACGAAATTTTGATGGAATACTAGATATAAAATAATAAAATCCAAAATAACCTTACTATTTTGTGAACCTTATATAGCACACGGGGTTGTAATGATTTAAGTTTTGTACCAGTTATTTATTTTAAAAACGCATTAAGAATAATTTTTTAAATGTCACTTTTCACTCAAAAATTATGATTGCATTTATCAGGCTTTTAACTAACAAGGGGAGGATCAGATGTGTGACTCACCGATTTCATCCATCTTTGGTACACGTGTAGGTCATAACTAGGAGTGTAACTGGTGTAAGTAATAAGGCGCACTATTCAGCCGTTTTCGAGAAAAAATGTTTTTTTTTTAATTTGTTATTCATTCGTAAGTTTATATACCTTTTGCGTTAACAAACATATAGCGACCTTTTGGCGCATCGATAAAACCTCCGATTCGTAGTCGGAAGGTCGAAGGATCGAACCCCTTGTTGAAGTTGGGTTCTTTAATTTTCTTTTCATAGTTTTTATAAATCCATGTGTATTTAAATATCCTTATTTTAGAATGAATTAATTTTTTTCTCGAAAACGGCTGAATAGTGCGCACCTGTTACACTCCTAGTCATGATCTACACGTGTGCCAAAGATGGATCAAATCGGTGAGTCACACATCTGATCCTCTCTTTGTAAGAGATTATTCAACTCCGTGGGTGTATGCATGTGTTGATTGTTCCCATCTCAAAGAATTGTTTCATAAAAACATGTAATCTAAACGAAAGTGCTTTTTAGTAGAAAATGTTTAACAAGTGCAGATTAACTCAATATAAAAATTAAACAAAACCCTTGTGTAGTATCAGATTTACGAAATAATTTTGTGTTTAAAATCAAAGATATAAAAGCTATTCTTAGTTCTCACATCAGTGCATTCGCAACTAATTATTTTAAAGAACAAACTATTTTCTATTCCGATTATAGTGCCATATAGCACACTTGCTTCTGCCAATGGATCCAGACGTTCAGACAAGGGTGGCGGATACGGAGGTGGTGGATATGGAGGTGGTGGATACGGGGGTGGCGGACACGGGGGTGGATCAGGAGGTCATGGTAACGGCAACGGGAATGCTTTCGGCAACCAAAAACCCGGTCACGGTGGAGCTGGTGCTCATGCCGGTGCTAACGCCAACGCTGGTGCTTATGGAAAACCTGTAAGACCTGGTCACAGTGGAGGTAAGCCAGGTAGGCCAGGATACGGTGAAGCGGGAGCAAACGCTAATTCCAACGTACTCATCAACGTCCAACCCGTCATTTCAGTAGCTGGAGCTACTGCAGGTGCATCTTCAAACGCTGGCGCTATTGGAAATGCAGTAGCTGGAGGTCATGCCGGAGCACTGACTAATGCTGGTGCTAACGCTGGTGCTTTCGGAGGTCATGGTGGATCACTGGCGAATGCTGGTGCTAACGCTGGTGCTTTCGGAGGTCATGGTGGAGCACTGGCCAATGCTGGTGCTAACGCTGGTGCTTTCGGAGGTCATGGTGGAGCACTAGCGAATGCTGGTGGTAACGCTGGTGCTTTTGGAGGTCATGGTGGGGCACTGGCCAATGCTGGTGCTAACGCCGGTGCTTTCGGAGGTCATGGTGGAGCTGTTGCCAATGCCGGTGCTTCTGCTATTGCAGGAGGATTCGGTGGTCATGGTGGAGGTGTTGCCAATGCAGGTGCTTCCGCTACAGCAGGCGGATTCGGTGGTCACGGTGGAGGTGTTGCCAATGCCGGTTCTTCCGCTACAGCAGGAGGGTTCGGTGGTCATGGTGGAGCTCTTGCCAATGCCGGTGCTTCTGCCACAGCAGGAGGTTTCGGTGGTCATGCCGGCGCTACTGCCAACGCTGGTGCAAATGCTGGTGTTTTCAGGGCTATTCGTTCTGTACCGTTCATTACAAATGTTGCAAATGCTGGCGCTAATGCAGGAGCGATTGCTGGACACGGTTCGGCTGTTGCTAACGCTGGAGCCACCGCTGGAGCTTTCGGAGGTCTTGGAGGAGCTGTTGCCAATGCCGGAGCTTCTGCCGTAGCAGGCGGTTTTGGTGGTCATTCCGGCGCTGCTGCCAACGCTGGTGCAAATGCTGGAGTTTTCAGGGCTATTCGTTCTGTACCGTTCATTACAAATGTTGCAAATGCTGGCGCTAATGCAGGAGCGATTGCTGGACACGGTTCGGCTGTTGCTAACGCTGGAGCCACCGCTGGAGCTTTCGGAGGTCTTGGAGGAGCTGTTGCCAATGCCGGAGCTTCTGCCGCAGCAGGTGGTTTCGGTGGTCATGCCGGGGCTGCTGCCAACGCTGGTGCAAATGCTGGTGTTTTCAGGGGTATTCGTTCTGTACCGTTCATTACAAATGCTGCAAATGCTGGCGCTAATGCAGGAGCGATTGCAGGACACGGATCGGCTGTTGCTAACGCTGGAGCCACCGCCGGAGCTTTCGGGGGTCTTGGAGGAGCTGTTGCCAATGCCGGGGCTTCTGCCGCAGCAGGCGGTTTCGGTGGTCATGCCGGCGCTACTGCCAACGCTGGTGCAAATGCTGGTGTTTTCAGGGCTATTCGTTCTGTACCGTTCATTACAAATGTTGCAACTGCTGGCGCTAATGCAGGAGCGATTGCAGGACACGGATCGGCTGTTGCTAACGCTGGAGCCACCGCTGGAGCTTTCGGGGGTCTTGGAGGAGCTGTTGCCAATGCCGGGGCTTCTGCCGTCGCAGGCGGCTTCGGTGGTCATGCTCTCAGGGCTATTCGTTCTGCACCTTTCGTTCCAAATGTTGCAACTGCTGGTGCTAATGCAGGAGCGATTGCAGGACATGGATCGGCTGTTGCTAACGCTGGAGCCACCGCTGGAGCTTTCGGGGGTCTTGGAGGAGCTGTTGCCAATGCCGGGGCTTCTGCCGTAGCAGGCGGTTTTGGTGGTCATGCCGGCGCTGCTGCCAACGCTGGTGCAAATGCTGGCGTTTTCAGGGCTATTCGTTCTGTACCGTTCATTACAAATGTTGCAAATGCTGGTGCTAATGCAGGAGCGATTGCAGGGCACGGATCGGCTGTTGCTAACGCTGGAGCCACCGCTGGAGCTTTCGGAGGTCTTGGAGGAGCTGTTGCCAATGCCGGGGCTTCTGCCGCAGCAGGCGGTTTCGGTGGTCATGCCGGCGCTGCTGCCAACGCTGGTGCAAATGCTGGCGTTTTCAGGGCTATTCGTTCTGCACCTTTAATTTCGAATCTTGCAACTGCTGGTGCTAATGCAGGAGCGATTGCAGGACACGGATCGGCTCTTGCTAACGCTGGAGCCACTGCTGGAGCTTTAGGAGGTCTTGGTGGAGCTCATGCCGGTGCTGTTTCAAACGCTGCCGCTCATGGTAATTTACTAATAGGAGGTCACGCTGGAGCAGCTGCGAATGCTGGTGCGAACGCAGGAGCCTTTGGAGGTCATGGCTCAGCCATTTCCAATGCTGGTGCTAACGCAGGAGCTATTGGAGGTTATGGCTCAGCTATTTCAAATGCAGGTGCTAACGCAGGAGCCTTTGGAGGTCATGGTTCCGCTATTTCCAATGCTGGTGCTAACGCAGGAGCCTTTGGAGGCCATGGCGGAGCTGTTTCCACTGTCGGTACTTCTTCTACTGGAATATTCGGTGTTTCAAACGCTGCCACTCATAGTAATGTATTAACAGGAGGTCATGCTGGAGCAGCCGCGATTGCTGGTGCTAACGCAGGAGCCTTTGGAGGCCATGGTTCCGCTATTTCAAATGCTGGTGCTAACGCAGGAGGCTTTGGAGGTCATGGCTCAGCTATTTCAAATGCTGGTGCTAACGCAGGAGCCTTTGGAGGTCACGGTTCCGCTATTTCAAATGCAGGTGCTAACGCAGGAGCCCTTGGAGGTCATGGCTCAGCTATTTCCAATGCTGGTGCCAATGCAGGAGCCTTTGGAGGCCATGGATCAGCTATATCCAATGCTGGTGTTAACGCTGGAGCCTTTGGAGGCCATGGCTCAGCTATTTCCAATGCTGGTGCTAACGCTGGAGCCTTTGGAGGCCATGGCTCAGCTATTTCCAATGCTGGTGCTAACGCAGGAGCCTTTGGAGGTCACGGTTCCGCTATTTCAAATGCAGGTGCTAACGCAGGGGCCCTTGGAGGTCATGGCTCAGCTATTTCCAATGCTGGTGCTAACGCGGGAGCCTTTGGAGGTCATGGCTCAGCTATTTCAAATGCTGGTGCTAACGCAGGAGCCTTTGGAGGTCACGGTTCCGCTATTTCAAATGCTGGTGCTAACGCCCTAGCCCTTGGAGGCCATGGTTCCGCTATTTCTAATGCTGGTGCTAACGCTGGAGCGTTTGGAAACCATGGTTCGGCTATCGCCAACGCTGGAGCTACTGCCGGTGCAATTGGAGGCCACGGAGGTCATGGAGGGGCTAGCGCCAATGCAGGTGCTAGCGCAGGAGCCTTTGGAGGTCACGGATCAGCTATTGCCAATGCCGGAGCCTCCGCTGGTGCTTTCTGAGTCCATGGTGGAGCTGTTGCCATTGCCGGAGATTTTGCTGCCGCCTGAGGTTTCGGTGGTAATGCCGGCGTCCTTTGTAATTATATTTTTATTATGTGCGCATCTCCGTCATTTGCTCTTAAAGTTAGAGAAATTTAACTATAAAAACTAATGTCTAATGAATTAAAAAGGAAACAAAATACTTACACATGTTTTTTTAACCTTCAAAAAAATATTCCTGGATTTTTAATAGGTACCTCAACAAATGTAGAAATGAGTGCAAGGGGAACATTAGGATCTATGGTATTACATTCGGCGGTTCTTAAATGATCATTTTCTTCCTTAGCCTCCTCTGCCTAAATTTCACGAGCCGGCGCTACAAAAGGAATCAATTTAAAAAGATTTAAAAGAAATATATTTTTTGACATAAATAGATGCTAGGTACTTCAACAATTGTAGAAATGAGTGCAAGGGGAACATGGCATTACCCTCGGCAAATGAACAGTGGCGGTTCTTGAATGATCGTTTTCTTCCTCAGCCTCCTCTGTCGCAGCAAATGGAATCAATTGGAAAAGAGATTGTAAACACCATAAACACGACGATATACAATGTGCATGCAATAAAAGCCACTTTAAGGGTAGTTACTCGGAGCTCACACAAGAAAGAAATAGTGCATACAATAAAAAGACATTAAGAGTCGTTACTCGAAATGGGCCCAGGCAATAATATGCAAATGTGAGGGTCCCCTTACCAATTTTGTTTTGCAATATTGAATTTTTTTGTATCATATCTATTTTTCTTATAATATCAAAATGGCATATAGAATTAAAGATAAATGGATTGTATAAACTATTGATTGAAGACTGAAAGACCTCTGGTGAATTTCCTGTTGAGGTCATTTGTAAAAGTATCTCAATATATGTATTGTCTCTCTCTATTGATTGTTTTAAGAACTAAAATTATTACATATGAAAAATATCTACTAATTATTCTATTAGTGAGTTCCTGCATCTGGCTCCCGTTGGTGCGGGTTAGAGTCCCGCCCAGGCGATCACTTTTCTACACGACAAATACACGTGAGGGTCCATGGATGTCTAGTATAATATTTGTCATATGTCATCATCTATGTTTTCTATCGAAATTCCTATCAATCATCCTTTCTTAAAAAAAAAATGGGGATGTGGCCATCATGTTACTTTCTCCGATTTGATGGTATAGTTATTTATATTTTAATAAGTCATACATCGAACATTTTGTAGACTCAGATGAAACTGACGTTTAAAACGTCAAAATTATGAAAGATGGAAAAATCATACTGCAAATTTAAAAACTGAGCCTACTCAAAAACTAAAGAGATTTAGAAAAAAAAACTTCATTTTTTTTTGTTCATTTTGGCATTCTCTACAATTATTATTAGAATAAATTTGCTGTAACTATTATCGTTTCATAATTATAAACCAAAAATAAAAAAAAAAAATTTCTCGAATAACAATGATTTTATGAAAAATATTTTCAAACCAAAGATGTTCATTTCTTAGTTGTCTTCAACATTTATTTAAATGTTTTCGTAATATTTTTCATATTTAAAAAATTTTTGGAAAAAAAACAAAAAAAAAACGGTTAAGGTAAACACCCACTTCCGGCGTGTGGAATTTTACCAAAAGCTTTTCAGTTCTTCGGATTATCAAATAAGACTTATGTCTGAAGTTTCAAGTTAATTGCTGTATTAGTTTTTGAGATATAGCGCGCATAGACATAAAGACACAGACCCAGACACACACACAATTTTTTTTTTCCAGAAATTGTTGAAATGGCATCTAGGGACCCCAAAACGGATATTTCCTTTAACAAAAATTTTTGAAAAAATTTTCACGATCACAATACTTTCTTGTACTTCGTAACGGAGAAAGTAAAAAAGTAATTATTCTATTGGACTTGGAAATCTTCATTTGTTGCAGATACATTAGATAAAATTAATAAACACGAAACATAGTCTGAATATATGAATATTAAGCTTGCTGAACTTTGTTCATCTTTTGAGTTTTTTAAACTGACAATGACATACGTCGATGATGAAGCCGGTCTCACAAATGAACGCTGCGCTGCGCCATCAATGAAAAACATTTGTTTTTTCTAAATTAATTTTAATTTTTCGTTTTTTATTTTTCATTTTCAATTTTTCATTTTTCATTTTTCATCTTCAAGTTTTTATTTTCAATTTTTCATTTTTAAATTTCATTTTTCACTTTTCATTTTTCATTTTTTATTTTTCATTTTTATTTTTTATTTTAAATTTTTTATTTTTATTTCTTTTTTTTAAGCCAGTTATATCCTCTGAGATCCCTGAAAATTTCGGCTTTCCGACTTGAAAAGAAAAAAAAATCTTTAAAAGAAGGAAAACGAACCCAGGGTTCGTGGTTCAGGTGGTTCCAAATATTGTGAAAAAATATCTTCTGCCATCCCTGGAAGTTTCAGTTTTTCGACTTGAAAGAAAAAAAAAATCGTCCCTAAAAGAAGAAAAACAAACGCAGGGGTGCAATTGGAGCGTAGGGTTAGTTCCAAAAATTTTGAAAATTATCTTCTGCCATCCCTGAAAGTTTCAGCTTCTCGACTTTAAAAGAAAGAAATTTGTCCTTAAAAGAAGAAAAACGAACCCAGGGGGTGCAAATGGTGCATAGGGATGGTTTCAAAATTTTTGAAAAAATATCTTCTGCTATCCCTGAAAGTTTCACCTTCTCGACTTTAAAAGAAAGAAATGCGTCCTTAAAAGAAGAAAAACGAACCTTGGGGGTGCAAATGGAGAGTAGGGTTAGTTCCAAAAATTTTGAAAAAATATCTTCTGTCATCCCTGAAAATTTCAGCTTTTCGACTTTAAAAGAAAAAAATACGTCCTTAAAAGAAGAAAAACGAACCACCCCCTGGGTTGATGGCGTTGGTTGGCGCGTAGGGGTGGCTCCAAAAATTTTGAAAAAATCCCAATGAAAGCTAGTTACCCCTTCTGCCAGCCCTGAAGGTTTCAGCTTTTCCACTTGAAAAGAAAAAAATACGTCCTTAAAAAAAGAAATTTTTTTTTTTACCCTGTTTTTAAAAAATAATATCTCGGAAACGGGGCAAAAATTCAAAAAAGTGGCTCGATTAATTTTAGATATTTTCTTTGAGATTATTTTAAGATATACCGGGATCGTCCAGCTCCGGCGGTTAAGGAGTTATTTTTTGTTTTGGAAATGTGTAAAAATCGAAAATCTGCGTTTAAAAAATCGCCCCCGAGGGTGGGGGTGAAACGAAACGACGGGACCGGTTTTAAAAGCTTGCCCGGTTATCTGGGCGTCGATCTGCGCGCAAGAACTAACAAAATTTTACCGAATAAGGCCCCGATAAGGGGTGAGGTTTAACCCAACCTCCCCGTTTTAAGGGTGCGTTTTCCTCATATTTTTGGGCGAATTTTTTGTGTCGGTCGGCCGGGGTCCCTTATAGCGGTTTTTTCTGGGCGGCTAAACTTTTCTTACGTAATTAGTATATATAACTAACATTCAATCGATTTTAATTTTTAATAAAAAAAATCAACATTTTCTGCACATTGATTGGATCCTTGAATTTATTTTTCCTTGGTTGTCTGTTCCTGCAAAATGGATGTACCTGATAAACACATTTCGCGAATAATAATTAATGTTAACACATTACCACTTTACTGCATCAAAAGTTGCTTACAAAACTCAAAATAGAAACAAGTAGCTGACTTCGCTCATGTGAGCTGAGGGCGCTTGATTTTGTTAGCCCACTTGAATGTCCCAAGATGGCCCTGAACATGATAATGTTTATCATTCATTAGATTTGTTAAAACCGTTTTGAGTTTGCAATAACTTTTTTGTACATTCAATGATTGAATTGAACAAGTGAGGTTTTCTCAAGTTTAATTAACTTTTTTATAGTTTTAATAAGACATATATTTTTTCAACATTGATTAATCGATGATAACTTATAAGTTGAGAATCTAAATTCACTTTATTATGTAGAAGTAAATATACAGGGTTGGGATAAAGTATGGAACCAAGTAAATATTTTTAAAACAAAAAGGGCTAAATTTATGAAACTTTTCAGGCAAGTATAATGTATAACTGTACTTCCGGTTTCACCGGAAATACCGTCAACTTTTTTCATTTAAATGGGACACCCTGTATATTTTTACATTTTCGAATAGATACGTTTCCAACGATTGCAAGGATATAGGGTTCGATGGGTGTGTGACTTGTAGTTTTTTAAATATTAAATAAAATAATTCAACATCGAGTTGGCTTTCTACATCTTTTTACACTGTTTTCTGATAAAACAATTTCATGTTTTTTTTTACGTTTTCTGTAACTGACAGATAGTATCCATGTGAAATATTAACATTGCTGTTCAATTTTGGGTGAACTAACTGAACGTGAAAAAATTACTTTGTTAATGATGGTTAGTTTTGGAGATTGATAGAGATCTCTACAAGATGCGTGCAATATTTTTAATACAACATTCCCTGAAAGCAATTCTAATATTTACAAATCAAAATTTTCAAGGGTTGAACAAAATTATTATGAAATTCACAAATTTCATTTTTTATTATTTTATTTATTATTTAAAAAAAACACAAGTCCAAACCCTATATCATTGTAATTGTTGAAAAGGTGTCTATTTGAAAATGTAAAAATATACAGGGTGTGCCATTTAAACTAAAAAAGTTGAGGGTAGTTCCGGTGAAACCGGAAGTACTGTAGTAGCAAAAAATATGGCATCAGATGCGTTATGTATCATTGTACTTGCCTGCAAAGTTTCATAAATTTAGCCCTTTTTTTTTAAAGATATTTACTTGGTTCCAACCCTGTATACTGATTTTTAAATTGTATTGGTTAAGAGTTTTAAGACTACAATCAACTACTCTACAAAAAAATGGTTTTGTAGGCTAAATGTTTCGTTTTAATAACATTTATTCAATGCATTTGCAAAACGTAATGAGTTTCTATTTTCGATTTCAATTATTATGTTATCAGAATCTTATCACAGGTAAACGACCAGATGATACATTGATCGTAATGACGGTATTTTCAAATGAATAATTAATGGTCATATTTAAGACTGCACTTAATATATTCTAAACGAGGGCATTACAGCGGTCTAGTCTAATTAATATCTCATCATATTTTTTGAAACATATGGTATAAAAGACATTTTTTTGGTACCCTCATCACATTCACCTCCGTGCAGTCTCAAAAGCAGCACCAAAGATGAAATTCCTGGTTCTTTTCGCAACGTTGTGCGCCTCCAATTTGGCGTTATCAGGTAAATACAAACAAGAAATATTTTTCAATATTTTTTTAGATCGCAATAACGTTTTTTAATTATCCAAAGACCTCAATTTCAATTGAAAGTAATTGTAAAGTTTGATATAGATGAATTGGTTGTAGTAAGAAAGTTATGTTTAACCCCAAAATAATTATAATTTTTAAACATTAATATTCACAATTTCGGACCGGTTTCGATGTCCTTTCATACCATCAGCACAGTATATTCGTTGTAGAGAAAACGGCGATAAAACCCTCAGTATCAAATATTTTTCAAGTCTTCGACCTTGTTTTACACTGGGGTTTCAGCTCCAAACACCAGTGACGGTTCGCGGGGTTTTTTCTGGTACGGCCGAGGAACAAGAGGTGGTAATACAGATAGGTGCGGACACGCAGCCAGCCGTCTCTGCAACTGACTGCCACCTCTTGTTCCTCGGCCGTACCAGAAAAAAACCCTGCGAACCGTCACTGCCAAACACAGATTGTTTTATCGTGTGCGCCACAAAATTTTATTTCAGAGTTGGCTGTGAGATAAATGAGGTATATCACATGTCATAATCTAGTCTCAGATTAGTTCAATAATAATAATAATAATAATCGTATTTTATTCCAATATAAATGACATACAATATATACATACAGGTCCATACACAGTACACCTACTGCAAGGCATTAAATATAGGAATATCGTCAAAAAAATTACTCTATCGGTTTGTTTCTAAGTTGACATTACTTGTTAGAAATTCATCGATAGTGTATGGTTCACATTTCCGCAGCATTTCATATACAAATTTTTTGTATTTTACAAAATTAGTTTCTTTTTTTATAAATTCTGGACATTTGTTATAAAAGCGTAGGCATGAATAATGTACACCCTTCTCTGTGATTGTAAATTTATGTATAGGATACATCAATATTTCTTTGTTTCTTGTTTGATGATCATGTAAGCTCCTATTATTTGTAAAATATTGCCCTTGCTTTCGGAGAAACAATAGGCATTCCATTATGTACACTGCAGCTGCAGTTAGTATCCCATGTTGAGCAAACTTTGTCCTACACGAATCTGAAGACTTTAATTGAATTAGATTAAAAAAAATGAATTAATCTCAGACTTGACTGCTATGTTTCTTTCTCTCTCAGGCATGGCCAACTCAGAAACAAAATTCTGTGGCTCACACCTTATAAATTCCTTATAGAAATATAATATCTATTGATGATATTACTTTACAAGGCGTGTCGTTGCTATCAAATTAAAAATAACTGTCAATTATGTAACGATGTGTCAAATTTTGACATTTAATGTGAGTTAATTAATTCTGTCCTTAAAATATGCAAATAACACAATAATAATACTTTCTGTAATATTTCCACTGACGTTAGGGTGAGTGAAAGTGACATAAGAGTGAGCGTAAAGTACTTTCACACACTCGCAACTGATTGAGTGGACAAAAGTAAAGCTTTTTGCGTATCTGCGTAAGAAAGTAAAAGTTTCAACGGCACGATTAAACAAACAAAAACATTTATTACTTTTCAAGTTACAAAAATAAATTTGATTTTCATTAGTGGTTTTAATGTTTACATTTTGGCAGCTTATATTATAAAGAATAGGAATGTGAAATACACAATTAATCAATAAATACAATGCTAGTCTTATCACGACATTTACAGAACAATTTAATAATTTTAAACATTTAAATATTACTTGGTACCATTAGTACCTATTTAATCCAACTATTCTATTTTTCATTGTTTTCTCCAATAAAAGTTGTATAACTAAATAACACATCAACAGCCTCCCTTTCTGGATCCAGCGCACAAGCGTCCGCTTCTGCAACAGCCCTGGGATCAGGAATTTCGGGAGCTTCGGCGAATGCCGCCGCCAATGCTGGCGCTTTAGGCTCGGGAGGAATTGCTGGAGCTAGTGCCAACGCCGCTGCCAACGCCGGAGCTTCGGGACTAGCCGGAGCCAATGCTGGCGCAAGTGCTAACGCTGGAGCATCCGCTCTAGGAGGTCTTGGAGGTGCTGGTGCCCACGCCAACGCCAATGCCGGAGCTTCCGCACTTGGCGGACATGGTGCTGCCGGAGCAAATGCTAACGCCAATGCCGGAGCACTTGCCGGTGGAATTGGAGGCGCTGGAGCTAGTGCCAATGCTAACGCTGGTGCCCTTGCAACCGGAGGTTTTGGAGGCGCGGGAGCTAACGCGAACGCGAACGCTAATGCAGGTGCTTTGGGAGGGTTCGGAGGTGCTGGAGCCAACGCAAACGCTAACGCCAACGCAGGAGCTTTGGGTGGAGGGTTTGGAGGTGCTGGAGCCAACGCTAACGCTAACGCCAACGCAGGAGCTTTAGGAGGTCACGGAGGAATCGGTGGTGCTGGAGCCAACGCAAACGCCAACGCCAACGCAGGAGCAGCGGGAGGACTCGGAGGATTCGGTGGTGCCGGAGCCAACGCAAACGCTAACGCAGGAGCTTTGGGAGGAGGATACGCTGGTGCTGGAGCCAACGCAAACGCCAACGCAGGAGCAGTAGGAGGACTTGGAGGATTCGGAAGTGCTGGAGCTAACGCAAACGCTAACGCAGGAGCTTTAGGAGGTCACGGAGGATTCGGCGGTGCTGGAGCCAACGCAAACGCCAACGCAGGAGCAGCAGGAGGACTTGGAGGATTCGGAAGTGCTGGAGCTAACGCAAACGCTAACGCAGGAGCTTTAGGAGGTCACGGAGGATTCGGTGGTGCTGGAGCCAATGCAAACGCCAACGCCGGAGCTTTGGGAGGAGGATTCGGAGGTGCTGGAGCCAACGCAAACGCCAACGCAGGAGCAGCGGGAGGACTCGGAGGGTTCGGTGGTGCCGGAGCCAACGCAAACGCTAACGCAGGAGCAGTAGGAGGACTTGGAGGATTCGGAAGTGCTGGAGCCAACGCAAACGCCAACGCAGGAGCTTTAGGAGGTCACGGAGGATTCGGTGGTGCTGGAGCCAACGCAAACGCCAACGCAGGAGCAGTAGGAGGACTTGGAGGATTCGGAGGTGCTGGAGCCAACGCAAACGCCAACGCAGGAGCAGCAGGAGGACTCGGAGGGTTCGGTGGTGCTGGAGCCAACGCAAACGCCAACGCAGGAGCTTTGGGAGGACTCGGAGGATACGGAGGTGCTGGAGCCAACGCAAACGCCAACGCAGGAGCAGCAGGAGGACTCGGAGGATTCGGTGGTGCTGGAGCCAACGCAAACGCCAACGCAGGAGCTTTGGGAGGACTCGGAGGATACGGAGGTGCTGGAGCCAACGCAAACGCCAACGCAAACGCAGGAGCTTTGGGAGGACTCGGAGGATTCGGAGGTGCTGGAGCCAACGCCAACGCAGGAGCTTTCGGAAACGGTGGATTCGGAGGTGCTGGAGCCAACGCCAATGCCAATGCTGGCGCCTCAGGATTCGGAGGTAGAGTACCATCAGTCGGTGGATTTGGAGGAACCAGTTCCCTTCTCGTAGGACCTGGTTTCGATACCGGATTCGGAATCGTCGCTGCTAACACCGCTGCTAATGCTCTCACTTCCACACTTGGAGGACTCGGATTCGGAGGAGCTGGAGCTAACGCGAACGCCAATGCCGGCGCTTTCGGTAATGGTGGACTCGGAGGATTTGGAGGAGCAGGAGCTAATGCCAACGCCAATGCCGGAGCTTTCGGTAATGGAGGATTCGGAGGTGCCGGAGCCAACGCCAACGCCGGAGCATTCGGAAATGGTGGATTCGGAGGTGCTGGCGCCAACGCTAACGCCGGAGCTTTTGGAAATGGTGGATTCGGAGGTGCCGGAGCCGGTGCTAACGCCAACGCCGGAGCCTTCGGAAATGGTGGATTCGGAGGTGCCGGAGCCGGTGCCAACGCTAATGCCGGAGCCTTCGGAAATGGTGGATTTGGAGGTGCTGGTGCTGGTGCCAACGCCAATGCCGGAGCTTTCGGAAATGGTGGATTCGGAGGTGCTGGAGCCAACGCCAACGCTGCTGCCACCGGTTTGGGAGGTTTGGGAGGTTTCGGTGGAGCCTCGGCCAATGCTAATGCTCAAGCCGGCGCTTTTGGACATTTGTAAATGCGTAGATGTTATAGTCTATTCGTTGTCTCAAGGTTGCAATGCATAAATATAGTATAAAAAAAAACTTATATCTTACATTTACCCTGAACTAAACGTCCCATCTTAATAGTACATAAAAAGAAACTTAAATACAATATTTTCAGTAACTATCATAAATTGTATCTTACTAAATGATAAAATATTCTTCAAATATAACGACTTTAATCGGTTGGTTGAGATGGAACTTGAGTAGAGGCGATCGTCTCAGGCGGCAATTTCCAAAAGGGTGGCAGTATCGTTTATATTTTGCCCTTTCCCTACCTTACAATTGCAGCAAAGGCGCCAAAAACTTGCCTCGCCGCATGCGACATTTTTGACTCGCCAATCTTCAAAATTCCGCGAGCGATAATTTTTTTAGAATGATTTTAATCAGGTGATGCACATTTCACTCACCCACAAATTCCAGTTCAGAGTGCTGCCATTTCATTTACAAGCAAGGTGCGTCCATTATCTTTTGGTATGTCAAAAATATGATATTTCTAAGCAAATTTTTAAATTTTGAAGCAAATTCCGCGGGCGGTTATTTTTTTGGAATTTTTTTAATCAGGTGGTGCACATTTCACACACTCAAATTTGAGTTCAGAGTGCTGCCATTTTGTTTACAAGCAAGGTGCGTCAATTATCTTTTGGTATGTCAAAAATATGATATTTCTAAGCAAATTTGGAAATTTTGAAGCAAATTCCGCGGGCGATTAATTTTTTGGAATTTTTTTAATCAGGTGGTGCACATTTCATTCACCTAAATTCCTGTTCAGAGTGCTGCCATTTTGTTTACAAGCAAGGTGCGTCAATTATCTTTTGGTATGTCAAAAATATGATATTTCTAAGCAAATTTGGAAATTTTGATGCTAATTCCGCGGGCGGTTATTTTTTTGGAATTTTTTTAATCAGGTGGTGCACATTTCACTCACTCAAATTCCAGTTCAGAGTGCTGCCATTTTGTTTACAAGCAAGGTGCGTCCACTATTTTTTGGTATGTCAAAAATATGATATTTCTAAGCAAATTTGGAAATTTTGAAGCGAATTCCGCGGGCGGTTATTTTTTTGGAATTTTTTTATTCAGGTGGTGCACATTTCATTCACCTAAATTCCTGTTCAGAGTGCTACCATTTTATTTACAAGCAAGGTGCGTCAATTATCTTTTGGTATGTCAAAAATATGATATTTATAAGCAAATTTGGAAATTTTGAAGCAAATTCCGCGGGCGATTAATTTTTTGGAATTTTTTTAATCAGGTGGTGCACATTTCATTCACCTAAATTCCTGTTCAGAGTGCTGCCATTTTGTTTACAAGCAAAGTGCGTCCGCTATCTTTTGGTATGTCAAAAATATGATATTTCTAAGCAAATTTGGAAATTTTGATGCAAATTCCGCGGGCGATTATTTTTTTGGAATTTTTTCAATCAGGTGGTGCACATTTCACTCACTCAAATTCAAGTTCAGAGTGCCGCCATTTTGTTTATAAGCAAGGTGCGTCCACTATCTTTTGGTATGTCAAAAATATGTTATTTCTAAGCAAGTTTGGAAATTTTCAAGCAAATTCCGCGGGCTATTATTTTTTTGGAATTTTTTAAATCAGGTGGTGTACATTTCACTCACTCAAATTCGAGTTCACTGTGCTGCCATTTTTTTTACAAGCAAGGTGCGTCCACTATCTTTTGGTATGTCAAAAATATGATATTTGTAAGCAAATGTAGAAATTTTGAAGCAAATTCCGCGGGAGATTATTTTGTTGGAATTTTTTCAATCAGGTGGTGCACATTTCACTCACTCAAATTCGAGTTCATTGTGCTGCCATTTTGTTTACAAGCAAGATGAGTCATTTATTTTTTGATATGTTAAAAGTATGCCATTTCTGAGTGCATTTGATAAAATTGTAAAGGTAATTCCACGTGCGATAATATTTTTAAAATTCTTTTAATCACAAGGTGCACATTTCAGTCACTCAAATTCAAGTTCAGAGTGCCGCCATTTTGTTTACAAGCCAGGTGCTTCCATTATTTTTAGATATGTCAAAAATATGTAATTTTTGAGCAGATTTAGAAAATCTTAAGATAATTTGAAGTGCGATGATATTTTTAGATTTTTTTAATCAAGTGGAGCACATTTCACTCTCAAATTGAAGTTCAGAGTGATGACGTTTTCTTTTCCAGATGGATTGCGTCGATTATTTTCATATTGACCAACAAGAAATATTTTTCGAAATCCCACTAAATTCTCTGAAAAAAATCGATAAATCATAAAAATCCCTTTTTCCCCATCAAATCGAAGAAAGTTACATGGTATCCACATTTCTTACAAATTTGAAAAACGCAAATTGCATGTTTAAAATAATTTCGCAAATACCATTTAAATTAATTGTTTAAGATATATTTTCTATTGTAAAACAGTCTTATTCCTGTTTCGCCAAAAACTCATTTGGCATCACTTTTGCGCCCCACGGAAATGTCATACTTGTCAAATCAACGCGTGTGGGTGTTTACGGTATTGTGACAAATGTAAGTAAAAACACCCGCATCGAAAACCCCCGTAATTACAACCCCTCTAGCATTTCAGATCCTCAAAACTAAACAAATAACACATTGACACCTGAAACAATCCGTCCCCGCACAAAATGGACGACCAATTAATGAATCTGACCAAAACCATCGAGAAACAAGTGGACGCAGCTATCGAACAAATCGACAATTTAAACGTAAACGATTTGGAAGCCCTACGCAAGAAACGCATCAAGGACTTAAAGGAGAAGGAAATTAAACGCAGGGACTGGTTGGCGGCCGGACACGGCTCCTACGATGAACTCCCCGAAGAAAAGAAGTTCTTCGAGGTGATCAAGAAATCGGAGAACGTCATCCTGCACTTCTACACGAATTCCAACGAAAGGTCGAAGATCGTCGACATGCACTTCAAAATCCTGGCCCCGAAACACGTGGAGACACTGTTCACGAAGTTGAACGCGGAAAAGTGCCCGTTCCTAGCTGAAAAATTAAAAATCAAAGCCATACCGTCCATAGTTTGCATACACAACGGAGTCATGGTCGATAAACTGGTGGGTTTCACGACTTTGGGAAATCGCGACGATTTCACCACCGATGATATGGAATGGAGGTTGGCCCAGAATGAAGTGATCGAGTATGAGGGCGATCTTAGTATGCCACCGTCTGAACAGAAAGCCAAGCCCGAGAAAAATGGCAAGATTAGGAACGGGCGGTTTAACGGGGTTGACGATGATTTGGATTTGGAGGATTGTACTCCGGTGAATGGTGGTGGTGGTGGCGGGAAGCTGGATCCGTATGAGCTGTCTCCCGAAGAGGCTGCAGAATTGGGTTTGGACGAGTAGTGACCGGTTATTTATACAATTTTATATATTTTTTAATAGTTGCTTCTTTAATATTTTTGTATCAATGTTATACTCACATTTTTTAATTCAATTGTGCACACTATCTGATTGATTTTTTTTTAATCACGTGCTTGATTCAACTTTCTCTTAACTAAAAAATTAATACTGTAGATAAAGATGTGCACAATTCAGTTGTTATTTTATTATTCTACAGCAATTGCAGAGACGAGGGGATTTCGTTACAAAACGGAACGTAAAGAAACCTGGATTTTTGTAACAAGTTGTTAAAATAAACCCAAGTATAGTGTTTTAAATATTAGTATATATTTGACCTTCCCACTGTTATTTATTAATGAAACGAATGGGAAGTTATTTACGCTCTCACAAAATAATAAAATCAATTTGTGGTTAATTTGAAATCTATTGATAAGAAATGCACAGCGGCGGCTCGTGGATGTTCGGTGGTGAGGCATACAAAAAAGCAACCGAATATTTGCTTCTTATATTAGAGTAAGTAGTGCGGCACAAGCGGCATATTTGTCTGCCTCCCCAATGGAAATCCACGAGCCGCCGCTAGAAATGCATAATTTAATTTGAAACCATAAGTTCGGAAAGAATTGGGCAGTGTTCTGTTGTGTGAAATTGAGATGGTTTGACCATAGGGTTTGACATTTTTTGACACCCAAATTTGATTAATCACAACTATACTCGGTTTTTTTTTTATTGGCCAACCAGATTTGGGATTTATTTTTCTTGGATTCTTTGATTATTTGGGTGTCCCTACATTTGATATATGATTGCCATGTTGCAATTGATTAATTACTTGACAAAAAAGTGGTAATAAAATGCTGAAATAAATGTCCTATCTTTATGATAGGGTAATTATGCGCATGGCAACCATCTGGAAAACATAACCTCAAATTTATTTTGAAGGCAAAAGCCAGAATTACAACCAGGGTATCCAACATTATAAAAAAATCATTTGGGTGGTCAATAAAAAGAACCGAGTATATATCAGTCATCTTGACAATTTATTTGAAAAATAAAATCCAGAAAATGGAAAAGTGTGCGTATAGACATGGAAGACAGAATAAACATAGAAGTAATTATTTTAATTATAAAAATAATTATGAACAACCATTGTTCTGGGGTTTAGGGGGTCAGTCCCATGAGTTTCGAAATATATGTCTTAATAGTCGCAGTTTACGAATAATAAATACCGGATTTCTATAATAAATTTTGTAACAGAGTTTCGCTAATCGAGTAGGTAAAAAGGGTGTTTGAATATAGCGGGTGTAACTGAATTCTAGTAGACCCCAAATATCATTTTTATTTTTCCATATATCTTTATAAAATTTAGTATGGACTTTTAATCAAAATTCCACTTCCGGTTTAGCCGGAAATTACTTTAACTTTTCTATTTTAAATGAAACACCCTGTATATTTTTATATAATTTTATTCATCTCCTAATTCTGATTTCATAGATGTAACACTGGTGACCTTTTGGTTGTTAGTATTTTGTTTAAATTAAAATTAAATTTAAACAAAACAAAATTTTTAATGACATTTTTCAGAACTTTTTTTGAAGACTTTTTTGTTTAAATTAAAATTAAATTTAAACGAAAAACAAATTTAAATTGAATTTAAACATAAAACTAACCCCCACAGGGTTATCTATGATACATCTATATACTCAGAATTTAGAGGCAAATTAAATTATGTAAAAATATACAGGGTGTTT
This sequence comes from Ocypus olens, assembly GCA_910593695.2. Taxonomy (NCBI): domain Eukaryota; kingdom Metazoa; phylum Arthropoda; class Insecta; order Coleoptera; family Staphylinidae; genus Ocypus; species Ocypus olens. The sequence goes on along the minus strand of OU343058.1, from coordinate 9,212,228 downwards.
CATTTGAAATAGAAAAGTTAAGGTAATTTCAGATTAAACCAGAAATTGAATTTTTGTCCACATGTTGATATACACAGTGGACCAAAAAATATTTTGTTTCTCAAAAAGCAATATTTAATGCGTTAGTTATTATTGAAAATATTATTTTTTTTTGGCCCACTGTGTACATACTTTATTCTCTAAAAACACCATACTAAATTTCATATAAATATATGTAAAAAATCAAATGATATTTGGGGTCTACTAGAATTCAGTTACACCCGGTATATTCAGGATTTTTTTCGGGACTTGTTAGGCCTTTTCCAAGGCCTTTTTTCAAAACTATTTTTTATAACTTTCTTCAGGACTTTCTTTCAACTGTCTGGGATTTTTTTTCAAGACAATTTTTAGAACTTTTTTTCGGATCTTTTTATGGAATTTCTTGCAATACTTTTATAGGATTTTTTTTATTACATTTTTTTAAGGATTTATTTAATTACATATTTAAGATTCTTTTAATTACTATTTTTAGGATTCTTTTAATTCCATTTTATAGGAATTAATTTTTTTTTTAAATTTTTTAAATGACATTTTTCAAGACTGCTTTCGGGACATTTTTCCATTTTTTTGAGGACATTTCTTACAGGCCTCTCTGGACTTTTTTCAGAACCTTTTTAAGGAATTTTGTCAGTACGTTCGGGCCTTTTCTTAAAAAAATTTTATCAGGACTTTATTTTCAAATTTTTTTGTCAGGAATCTTATTCCGCACTTCTTTTAAGATGCTTTTTCAATACAGTTTTTCAAGACTTTCTTATAGGACTTTTGTTCAGAAGCATTTATTTGGGATTTTTTTCATCACTTTCTTTCAGGACTATTTTTCTGGCCTTTTACAGGATTTTGAACGATTTTTTTTTGTGGCATTTTAAAAGGTCTTTTTTTAGGACTTTTCTTTTTGGATTTCGGGCCAATTTTTTACTTTCTTTCAGGACTATTTTTCAGGATGGTTGAATAACTTTTTCTCTGGATATTTTATCAGGATTTTTTTAGATCATTTTCTTCGGGCCTTTTCTTCAGAGTTTTTTTATCAGGACTTTATTTTCAAAACTTTTTTTTAGGAATCCTCTTCAGCACTTTTTTCAAGATTCTTTTTCAATACAGTTTTTCAAAAATTTCTTACAGGACTTTTGTTCAGAAGCATTTATTTGGGATTTTCTTCATGACTTTCTTTCAGGACTATTTTTCAGGCCTTTTCCAGGATTTTTTAATGACTTTTTTGAGGTATTTTTAAAAGCCTTTTTCAGGACTTTTATTTTTTTCTTTTTGGATTCCAGGCCAATTTTTTACTTTCTTTCGGGACTATTTTTTCAGGATGTTTGAATGACTTTTTCTTGGGATATTTTGTCAGGATTTTTTCAGATCATTTTCTTCAGGCCTTATCTTCAGAATTTTTTATCAGGACTTTATTTTCAAAACTTTTTTTCAGGAATCTTATTCAGCACTTTTTTCAAGATTCTTTTTCAATACAGTTTTTCAAGACTTTCTTATAGGAGTTTTGTTAGAAGCATTTATTTGGGATTTTTTCATCACTTTCTTTCAGGACTATTTTTTCAGGATGTTTGAATGACTTTTTTAAGGTATTTTTAAAGGCCTTTTTTCAGGACTTTTATTTTTTTGTTTTTGGATTTCAAGACAATTTTTTACTTTCTTTCAGGACTATTTTTTGAGGATGTGTGAATGACTTTTGGATTTCAGGCCAATTTTTTCTGTTTTTAGGACTTTATCAGGTTTCTTTTAGGAATCTCTTTTCTCGACTTTTTTAAGGACATGTTTTGTCAGGTCTAAAGATGGGTACCTGATGGGTGAGTCGACTGAAAGAGTCAGCCTTTAGAAATGGGTCGAGGAGTCAAGTGACTCATTGTGAACCATGTAGTTTTATAAGTGAGGACCTTTTTTATCATTATATCATAAAATATAAAATTTGTGAGCTGGCGACCCTTTTATTAATCTTTTTGCTCATCAACATTTTGTGAGGTAAAGAGTCGACTCTTTGTAATTATAAGTTGACTCTTTGTAAATATCCACTATCTAGAATATGGACATTTTTCTATTTCAAATAGAACACCCTGTGTATTTTTACATGATTCAAAAAAAGTCAGTCTTATTCAAAATGTACCGTGTGGGAGCACTGCAAACTCATTTTTATAAATCTTAAAATCATGACAATTTTGACATTTTATTTTGTTTAAATTTAAGTAAAATAACTTACAACCAAAAGGTCACTTATGATACATATCTAAACTCAGAATTTACAGACGAATTGAATTATGTAAAAATATACAGGGTGTTCTATTTGAAATTGAAAAATTAAACCGGAAGTGAATTTTAATTATTTTTAAGTCCACCTGTTGGCACTTTATTCCGTAAAAACACCATACTAAATATACGTAAAAATGATATTTGGGGTCTACCAGAATTACACCCGGTATATGAAAAAATATTTGACGGCGTGAAAGTTATACCGTAATAAATAAAATCAGAATCTTCTTATAAAATTTGAAAACATCGATTAATGTAATGTTAGACTTAAGTTGTAATTAAATTTGAAAACCCTCATTTGTTGCAAATGCATTAAATAAAGAGGAAATATACCTCGAATACAAAATATATGTCTAAATTTATACTTGTGTTATAGTTTACAAATTGTTTCTCATTTTAATTTCATTATGGAATTTATCTACAATCAAGTAAGGAATGTTTATTTCATTTATTCTAAGTATTACCTCTTTTAAAAATAAAATACAATTCCTCATTACATTCCAGTTTGCAATTCTAATGGATGCCACCTTTCACTTTTACAACTTTTACATACTGAGACCTTCATTAGTATTTAAAGCACAAAAAACAACTTTCAAACCAAATAGTTACTTAAATAGTCAGCCCCGAACGGAAATATTTACTTTAATCGATTTTTCGAATATTTTTACTTTCTCCGTTACGAAGTACGAGAAAGTATTGTGATCGTGATTTTTTTTTCAAAATTTTTTTTTACGGAAATATCCGTTTTGGGGTCCCTAGATGCCATTTCAACAATTTCTGGAAAAAAAAAATTTGTGTCTGTGTGTGTGTGTGTGTGTGTCTGTGTGCGCTGTATCTCAAAAACTAACAAAGCAATTGATATGAAACTTTAAACATACGTCTTATTTGATAATCCGAAGAACTGAAAAGCTTTTGGTAAAATTTCGTACACCGGAAGTGGGTGTTTACCTTAACTGTTTTTTGTTTTTTGCCAATATTTTCTTAAATATGAAAAATATTACAAAACATTTAAACAAACATCAAAGACAACAAAGAAATGAACATCTTTTGCTTGAAAATATTTTTCATAAAATCATTGCTATTCGAGAAAAAAATTTATTATTTTTTTTTAATTTTTGGTTTATAATTATGAAACGATAATTGTTACAGCAAATTTATGTGAATAATAATTGTAGAGAATGTCAAAATGAACAACTTCTAAAGAATAAGTTTTTTTCGAAATCTCATTAGTTTTTGAGTAAACCGAGTTTTTGAATTTGAAGTATAATTTTTCCATATTTCATGATTTTGACGTTTTAAACGTCAGTTTCATCCGCTCGATGTACATTTAAAATATGATTTCAATTGAAAATGAACCCATGAAAACGTAAATATAAAGTCGGAGAAAGTAACATGATGGCCACATCACCATTTTTTATTAGAGAAAATCTAAATCGAATATTTTTAAAAACACATTTAATTTCAAATATCGATCATTATAGAAATTAGAATTACATGAAGTTCAAAGTCCTTTTTCAAAATTGTGTGTTACTGTATGTACTTAAATATAATAATAAAAATAATATGAATTAATAATTAATGAACTATTCGTGCCAAATACAAGAAGTCAACATTCGTGCCTGAATAAAGATATTGTTATGTACAGGTAAGAAAAAAGTATAGAAATATTTATATGACTTTTTTATCTTTAGAGTTTCTCGAAAATCTCTGTTAAAAATATTTTTTTTTGTTTATATAGGGTAGTACAAATTCGATGCATTAACATTGCTATATCGGCAACTATAAGAGATAGAGAGTTGGTTCAATGAAGGCAAAGTTGCGCATTTTAACGCTGAATAATTTGTTAATTTTTTTTTTAATATTCCGAATACCTTCGGAGATATTCGAAAAAGAACCGAAAAAATCAAATTTGGTTTTTATTTGTTTACGACTTTATTACTGACTATTTAGAAAAAAAAAACAAGAGAACTTTCTTAAGACACTTTTTTATAAGCTCTTCCAGAAAATAAATTTATTTATTTTTTCGTCATTTAGATTCCCACATCAACTTTATTTTTTTAAATATGGAACTGGATTTTTTATTTCATTTTTAAGCAGCTTTTCACTTCCCAAAACTAAAAGGTGTTTACCGTCAATAAATGTATTATTATGATTATTATTTACAATTTTCTTTTATGCCTGTAAACATTTTTAAATTGATCATAGGACTCAACATTTAGCAAATAAATGTAATTTCTTACAATTTTTTATCAAGCCTGTACACTTTTTTTGTTTACTCCGCGCTAAAATGAGTTTATAAAAAAAAACTAGTAAAAACTAAAATGATATTTTATAAATTAAATGTAATGTTCACTACCAACTACGAAAATTCTCGTAATTATTTAATGTAGCAGTCAAAATATTAAAAGCCTCTCCCAAGTGTTTGTACATACAGGGAGAGAGAAAGTGAAAGAACTATTTATTTCTTCAATAAATCCACATTTTACAAATTCAATTTCGGTTGCATAAGAATTATCAAAAAATCGCAATTGGTGATATTAAAAAAGAAGGATTTGTATATTTCACGTTTGTTGTTTTTTTATTGTAAATTGTAATGTTATCTATTTTTAATTTTCCACATCCTGTTGAAGCAAATATCCAATCAACAGACAATAATTGATAGTCCAATTTTCGTAATCTGCAGTGACTCAAAAAAACGCATTTCTTGGAAACAACATTTTGGTTTTACTCCAAAAACTTGTTCTTGATTTAAGTCACATTCACCGTAATTAGTGTCTAATTGCGTTCACGAAAATGCGCCGATATATAAGTTATTCATATGATGTTAGTTCATTAGTAGTAAGGAAAGTGTGAATTAGATGTGCAAACGTAAAATTGCAGAGTCTTTCTTTTCTATTCAAAAATGAATTTGTGTGTGATAATTTCGAGTCTGTGGATTCTGACGGTTGTAAATGCCGAGGGTAAGTTTACAAAGTTTACAACATTTGAATTTTTTTTCTTGTTTGGTTTTTTTTTGGCGTCGACTGCGAGGCCATCTACCACCACCGTTTGTGTTAATATATCACAACATTTGAATGATAATAAGGTTTTCACTTTGTTAATAGAAATTATTACATAATCTAACAGGATTAATTATATTTAATCATTTTGTTAGACTTGCATGAAAATAAAATTCAAAGGAATAGATTAGAAGTTCTTCATAAATAAAAACAAAATAAATCAAAATTAGTTGAAACTTCAGAGCCACTTCAAAAATGTAATAATTAATAATAATACAAAAACTAGAAACAATTTACTTGTTCGATAGCTTGAACAGGTGAAAAAAATGGTATATTACCTATAAAAAGTAAAAATATGGCGAAGAAACTTCACAATTTTTATTGACCCGTTACCATGGATACGACATTCCATGGCTGACCAAGGTATAACAGACTGAAAATAAGCAAACGCCACAGTCATGTATTATTGCTTTTCAAATTTAATTATATTTATGTTTCTTTTTCAAAGCGGACGTAGAAATTTTTTTATGTATAGTGCGAGCGCAAAGCTCATTGCCGCTTTCGAGAGGTTTCCGCGGAAACTTCCTCTCTCAAGCGGCAATGTATTACTTTGCGCTCTTACCATACAAATAACTATTTTATCCTATAATGTTAACATGTCAATAACTCCATAGCAACGAGTTGCGTTAAGGTACATTTAACAACACTAGTGTTGTTAAGAAATTCTTAATAATACTAGTGTTTTTATATGTATCTTAACGCAACTCGTTGCTATGGAGATATTGGCAATCAAACATGATTTCGCTTTTTGACTGTTTTCATTAAACATTAAAAAAAAATTGAAATAGGATAAAATAATACGTGTTACGGCACATGTAACGTTATTTGCTTTTACATAACTCGAGAATTATATTTATTTTTTTCGCTCACACGTCTAAACAAAAAATAAACATACCTCGCGAGAAAATCCAAGGAATTTCAGAAACCAAAATTATTTAGAAATGCATTTCCCGAGCCTTTTTCTAGAGTTTTATCATTCCATTTTATATTTATTTCAATTTTTACTTTCTCCGTTACGAAGTACGAGAAATTATTGTTTTTTTAATTTTTTTTTTTCTTTTTTTTGACTTTGGCAGGTCACATCGATGATGTATTATTCATATTAAATGAAATAAACATCTACAAACATCCATGCCCTCGCCGGGATTCGAACCCGGGACCCTCCGCATTAGTACTCGCGCGATAACGCACGCAGCTAGTGGGCCGGCAGAAAGTATTGTAATCGTGATTTTTTTCAATTTTTTTCTTTTACGGAAATATCCGTGTTGGCGTCCCTAGATGCCATTTCAACCATTTTTAGAAAAAATGGTGATGTGGCCATCATGTTACTTTCTCCGACTTGATGGTATCATTTATATTTACGCTTCCATGGTTTATTTTCAATTTAAATTATATTTCAAGTGTGCATCGAACGTTTCGTAGACTCGGATAAAACTGACGTTTAAAACGTCAAAATTATGAAGGATGGAAAAATGAACTTCAAATTCAAAAACTCAGTTTACTCAAAAACTAAAGAGATTTCGAAAAAAACTTATTCTTCATAAATTGTTCATTTTGGCATTCTCTACAATTATTATAAACATAAATTTGCTCTAACTATTAGCGTTTCATAATTGTATACCAAAAATGAAAAAAAAATTAATAAATTTCTTTCTCGAATAACAATGATTTTATGAAAAATGTTTTCAAACAAAATAATCGCATTTCTTTATTTTCTTCAATATTTGTTTAAATGTTTTTGTGATATTTTTCATATTTAAGAAAATATTGGCAAAAAACAAAAAACAGTTAAGGTAAACGCCCACTTCCGGTGTACGAAATTTTACCAAAAGCTTTTCAGTTCTTCGGATTATCTAATAAAACTTATGTTCAAAGTTTCATATCAATTGGTCTCTTAGTTTTTGAGATACAGCGCGCACAGACACACACACACACAGACACACACACACACACAGACACAAAAAAATTTTTTCCAGAAATTGTTGAAATGGCATCTAGGGACCCCAAAACGGATATTTCCGTAAAAAAAAATTTTGAAAAAAAAATCACGATCACAATACTTTCTCGTACTTCGTAACGGAGAAAGTAAAAAATGGTGATGTGGCCATCATGTTACTTTCTCCGACAATATATTTACGTTTTCATGGGTTTATTTTCAATTAAAATCACATTTTAAATGTACATCGAGCGTTGCGTAAACTTGGATGAAACTGACGTTTAAAACGTCAAAATCATGAAATATGGAAAATTATACTTAAAATTCAAAAACTCGGATTACTCAAAAACTAACGAGATTTCGAAAAAAACGTATTCTTCAGAAGTTGGCATTCTCTACAATTATTATTCATATACATTTGCTGTAACTATTATCGTTTCATAATTATAAACCAAAAATTTAAAAAAATTAATACATTTTTTTCTCGAATAGCAATGATTTTATGAAAAATATTTTCAAGCAAAAGATGTTCACTTCTTTGTTGTCTTTGATGTTTGTTTAAATGTTTTTGTGATATATTTCATATTTAAGAAAATATTGGCAAAAAACAAAAAACAGTTAAGGTAAACACCCACTTCCGGTGTACGAAATTTTACCAAAAGCTTTTCAGTTCTTCGGATTATCAAATAAGACGAATGTTCAAAGTTTCATATCAATTGCTCTATTAGTTTTTGAGATACAGCGCGCACAGACAGACACACACACACACACACAGACACACACACACACACACACAGACACAAATTTTTTTTTCCAGAAATTGTTGAAATGGCATCTAGAGACCCCAAAACGGATATTTCCGTAAAAAAAATTTTTGAAAAAAAAATCACGATCACAATACTTTCTCGTACTTCGTAACGGAGAAAGTAAAAAAGATTGTGTCTGTGTGTGAGTGTGTCTGTGCGCGCTGTATCTCAAAAACTAATAGAGCAATTATTATTAAACTTTGAACATACGTCTTATTTGATAATTCGAAGAACTGAAAAGCTATTGGTAAAATTTCGTACACCGGAAGTGGGTGTTTACCTTAACTGTTTTTTGTTTGTTGCCAATATTTTTTTTAAATATGAAAAATACCACGAAAACATTTAAAGAAATATTGAAAAAACGAAGAAATGAGCTTATTTTGTTTGAAAACATTTTTCATAAAATCATTGTTATTCGAGAATTTTTTTTCTTTTCATTTTTTGTTTATTATTATGAAACGATAATAGTTACAGCAAATTTATCTTAATAATAATTGCAGAGAATGCCAAATTGAACAACTTATAAAGTATAAGTTTTTTTTTTTAATCTCTTTAGTTTTTGAGTAAACTGAGTTTTTGAATTTAAAGTATAATTTTTCTATCTTTATTTTTTTGACGTTTTAAACGTCAGTTTCATGCGAGTCTACAGAACGCTTGATGTACATTTAAAATAAGATTTAAATAGAAAATAAACCATGAAAGCGTAAATATAAATGACTATGAAACCATCAGGTCGGAGAAAGTAACATGATGGCCACATTACCATTTTTTTGGTTTGAGACGAATTAGAGAATTTTGAAAAATTTGGAAAACCAAATAATTTCGAAAGAATTGTGTTTCCTGTATTGAATTAAATTTTTCTAGATTTCTACTTACTCGATTTATATTTATTTCAGTATTTTTTCGCTGTAGTTTCGATAATTTTATGTATGGAGTTAAAAAAAAATTCGCTACTGGTCGTAAAAAGTCGGCGAATTTTCAAAATCCTAAATTGGTTTTAAAGAATGGCGTTTTCCGCGTTGAATTTCAATTCTGTACAATTTTTACTTGATGTTTTATAGTTATTATAACTGCGTGTTTTATCAGTTATAGTAAAATTTAATTAAACAGATTTTTTATATTGTTGTTTCCTATTGTTTGCTAAATATTTTTTGCATTCCTTTTTCTTTATCTTAACGTTTTCTTTGATTTGATACGTTTGTTTTTTTTTGGTTTTCTGTTCTACTTGTTCCACGTCTCTAACGCAGTGTTTAAATGCTGCATTACCGTTCTTTTTTTCTTAAAATCTTCATTTTTTTTCTTGGTACCTTCTTGCTCTCAGTTTGCAGTTTTTTATTGATATATGCTTTGTTTTGTTTGTTTCTCAGTTTCCTGGATGTTTTGTTTTATTCTTGCAACGAGTAGATGGCGGACGCTGTTGATGTCTTCTACCTCTCTTACTTTTAGGTCTAATATATTGCTTCTTTCCTTCTTTTGCATTAGTGTAAGGTGTGAGCCACAGAATTTTGTTTCTGAGTTGGCCATGCCACAATAAGAGACGACACTATTATAGTCCTTAGTTAGCAAAAACCAAATTACAAAACCACAATGAACTGAAACAGAATGCAATTATGCATTCAATGCCGAACATCTTAAATTCCGACTGCGAGCACCAGATGATGGAGTCAGTCCTAACAGCAGAGAGTGGCAAAAAAATTTCCAGCGTTCGAGACGAGATAGCGGTAAAACGCTTCAATCAACCCAAATTGATTCCTCCTATTTATATTTCAGTTACAAGAAACAGAAGGCACTATCCTAACCTCCAATACACGCTACAGCAGCACAACAATGAAAACCAACACGGAACCAACTCTGAATACCAACAATACTACAACTACGCGGAGAGAAGCTCCGGAATTTTTGAGAAGCTCTTCCCGAACCCGCTCGCGGCCTCAATACCTGCAGCACCTTACGGATCGGCTATACACCAAACGCCGAATGCTAATGTCGCAGGTTTTACATCATCGAGCGGAGGAACGTATCAATCATTTCATTCTGGCGGAAGTTCAGCGCAGTATCCATACGGTTATCAAGCGAACTCATATCCTGTAATCTATCAAGGTTCAAGCGGAGGTAATCAACAGTACAAACCAGATTTTGGGAATAATTTCCAATTTGAATCTGGAACTCAATTTGAATCTAAACAGCCGCTACCCGTTGGAAATTATCCTACAGGATCGTTATCGTCGTCGTCGTCAACATCTGTTGATGGGAGTGTTATTCCTCTATCAATTAGTGCTCCCTCAACGTCTGTGGATCAAGGTAAAAATCCAGTTCCTTCTGCGGCAGCATCAGCATCGGCGGCAGCTACAAGTAACTCGGCAGTGAATTTAGATAGTAAGAACAATGTAGCTGCGGGTGCTTCATCATCTGCAACGGCTGGAGTTTCATCGTCTGCATCAGCCGGAGCTTCATCATCTGCATCTGCCGGTGCATCGTCCACTGCTTCAGCAGGAGCGTCATCTAACGCAAAAGCTGAAGTTTCATCATCTGCATCTTCGTTTAGAATAGGTGCATCCGGTAACGCCGAGGCTGACGCAGAAAACGGCATATTTTTACTCGCCATACCTAGCGACCTAACCAGCACCGATCCATCTGTAAAAGGAAATCCGGATTTCAAAATCCTACATATAGCCGTCCCCGGTGACATCTTGAAACAATTAGTGGCGGAATCGGGTACTGAAAACGCATCAAAACTCACGTCTTCCCTTAAAACGATGGTTGCAGCAGCTGTAGCCGACGCTAAATCATCGCCTTCGTCTGAATCAGCATTTAAAAATCGCGGTTCTTTAGAAAACGTCAAATCCACTCAAGCCACACCTGTCGAGGAGGTTAAAATCAGTCCAGATGCTGGGGTAGGAGTAATACCGTTGTCTGTCGAAGCGGGCGCGAGCGTTACGCCCGATGACAAGAATCTGTTCTTTGTCCCAATCGATGGAAGTTCTGGAATTATTTCGCAATTCCTTCCAGAATTCTTTTACACCAATCAACAGCTAGGCAATGGCCAGGTAGTGATTTCCACGCCAAAAGCTGATGCTAATAAGTCATCAGGAAGTAGCGTAGAGCAATTAGTCAATCGGGTATTCAACAAGCCCGCGGTTACTATCGGTAACAGGAGCGGCGAGGAGAGTAATTTCGCAGGAACAACCTCGGTTGGTAATGAACAGAAGGTATCAATTGTAGTCAGCGGTGGTAATAAAGTATATCCTAGGATAGTTTTCAAATATCCTAACTCGAAGTTAGGCGCTTCGTCCGTTTACAAAATTCAACCCTCGGCAACGCAATCGGATGATAAGCAGAATGCTTATGGTTATCAGGTGGTTTCTAAGAACGAGTACTCGGATCAAAGGGTTTATGGTAATGTTGGAGGAGGTGCATCTAATAGGCAATACCCGCGTTATCCATAAATTAATCGATAAGGATTATTAAGTCTGGCTTTAGAAACAATATTATCTTCCAGTTATGGAATATGTTTCATTTTAATTACTGTTATTATGTTATTGTTAATAAAATTATAAAAAAGTGTATTTTTAGATGTGTAAGAAAATATTTCTAATAAAGATTTGTTTCCCGCCTTATTAGTTTAATTTCTATCATCTAGATGTTGTCTAAAGAAGATTCTGGTGGTTTGAAAGATCTCTGGGTTGTACAGGATTTAAGACAGATATAGAAGGAGGGCTTATAAAGCTTTCAGAGCTTCTTGTGGGTTGTAACCCAGGTAGCAGACTTACGTCATTTTGACGCCGAATTTTGGTCATTATACTGACTAATATCACCTATTAATTGACGTCATTTAACTATTAAAAACACGTGTATAAGTCACATCATATAGTCGTCAGTTGACAACGTTTATATGACGTTACGTAATGCCTAATTTTCTATGTAATTTGAAGGTCACTAATTGAAGTCTGTACAGCAGCAATTGGCGACGTTTATACGAAACGTCTTAAAATGACATTTCAATTGGGACGTTGTCGGTACGTCAATTTTTAGTCATTTTTTGTCAGTAACCTTAAAGGTCTAATATTCCCCAATTTTGACGTCATAATGGCGTCATCTAAGGTCAGTCTGCTACCTGGGAAGTGATTGTACAGGATTTAAGACAGACATAGGAGGGCTTATAAAACTGTTAGAACTTCTTTGGTGGAAGATCTATCAGCAGAATATCGTTCAAATCTACAAAAATATTCAAAGTTTTTACTTTCGGTGTCTGCGAAGCTGTAGCTATGATAGGAATAATATTCTGAGGAGGCAAAGCTGAAGTTCCTTGTCAATAGTTTGCATTACGTATTGTTTTCAGATGCGAGAAACTAAAGTGGTAAATAAAACACGTGTCTTGAGAATTTTCACAAATTTTTAATGTCGTAACACTGCGACATATCTCGCTCGCCACACAGTGACTTCATCAGGCAAATAACTGTTTTAACATTCAATACGTGGTACATCAGCAAGACAATAAAAACTGAAACAGAATTAATGCTGAATACCAATAACTACATGGCTAGAAGCTCCGAAGTTTTGCAGACTTAATCACGGTATCAGTACCTTTATTTTACATCAACCACTTATCTACCTTAATGTAGATAAGTATAACCTAACACCAACAATAAAAATAAGGTGCAAACCCGCTTTTTGCATTTCCCGATTTCCCATTCAAATGCTCCCCCTCGCGCGGTTTTCCTCATAAACTATTCCATACTGTAAAACTGCCTTTTGCATCGCAAAAGTGCCGCCAATATAAAATCTTCAACACTAGCCGGTACTTAATTACCCGTTAATATACGCAAACACATGTACAATGTTCCAATAATGCATAATTAATAAACATCGAATTACAATTGTAATATTAATAAATTCCAATAGGTAATTTTTAGCCGCCAAATAGATTTTCAGGAGGGCAACGTTAGATAACCGCAATTCCCTGGCAGCATGCGGACACCGCTGTCAGGCGGCAGAAATCAGTCGGGAATGCGAAGTGCTTGGTGCTGTGTCGCTGCTCGTGCGAAAAATGGCACCGCAAACCGAACAGTGCTTAACATGTCTTAAGAAATTCAAACAGACCGACCTGGCGGTCCAGTTGACCTGTGTGGACACCAGCAACAACGTGACCGTTCAAAATAAACTGAAGACGTGCATCCCCGAAGTGGTGAGTAACTTTCGAAATTGAAATTTGCTTGCATCAGTTAATTCTTTCGGTTTATAAAAAGCCAGTTATATTGGAAACTATGAAAGTGGTGGGTAACTTTCGAAATTGAAATTTGCTTGCATCAATTAATAAAAGCAGGCAAAGTTAAATAATTGTTTACATAATTTGAGTAAATGGAAACTATGTAACATTAAGTATCTGTTTACCACTTGAATAACATTTAAAGAATTTAACATTGAAACAAAGTGCTTATTGATATGTGTATGCTAAGTTCGAAGTGCAATAATTGGTTTAGATGTTTAAATTTAGTAACTGTATGCTGTTAACACGTTCACTGCCACTACAATTGGGATTGCACATACGCAAGTATAAAGTTGGACGCACTAGCACGTCGGCAGCAGCGAACGTGTTAAACTAAAATAATTTCGTTTTATTAATTATGCAATTCATGATACACCTGATCTCTGCTTATATTTGTATTTATTTACTTGTAGGTACAGTGGTTAAAATGTTATGTAAATTATGTTACGGGACCACTAGGCGTCAGGTTACATTCACAAGATCACATGATATTTTTGGTATTTTTCTTGCATCTAATATACCACTATATTACTCCAATATGTAGTAATAACGAAACAAGTTTTATCTTCTTTAATGGTTTTATAAGAAATACAATGCTTTTTTCTTAGTCAATCCAAGAGTCTTAAAAAGACTACAATGAAAAAATTATCTACTTTGCTGACCAATACCATGATGACTATTGAATGATACAATAGATAAATTGTGTGTTAAAAATGTCTAAGATATCAAAGTAACACAAGGTTTGAATGTATTTATTACTGCTAAAAGATACTAATTAACTTATAATTCTTTTATAACCTCCCTACAGATTTAATCCGTGGTCTACATTATGTACGTCCATACAACATAAAGTCCAGGGCGTGAAGAGAATATCCATGTATTTAACCCTTTCGCTGCTGTAGACGCATATTTATGTTCCGTGTCAACATGTTTTGTAGTTTTTCGCGAAAAGTTACTTTCCACAAACAATAAGCATACTGTACATTTTTTTTATCGTGGGCCATAGGATTTTACACGCTAAAAATTATACCTTGTGTTAATGTATATTTTATCATATAATTTTGAAGCAAATTTTAGTTAGTAATAAATAAATTATTTTTCTACGCGATGCGCTACATTAGAATAACTTAAACATGTTTCATTCCATTAAAAAATGAAATTATTTAATATAAATATCTGAGCAAAAATAATCAAAGTACCTTGAATTTATAAATTGTCAGATTGATTAGTGAGGCAAGTAATCAAACGGGTTTATACTAGAATATGTCTGTTTATACTGTTGGAGAACGGGTGGAATTTGTAACTGTGGAATTTTAATTATAAGAGGTTTGTCCAGAAGGGAATTGTTGTATTTTTCTACAGGAAGTCAGAGAATTTGTATTTTAGGGAAGTAGTTGACAACTTTTCTGCAGCGTATCCCGATCGTCCGGTTCTGAGCAAAAACACTTTTTAATGGAATAAAACATGTTTTAATTATTCTAATTAAGCGCATCATGTAGAGAAATCATTCGTTTATATTACTAACTAAAATTTGCTTCAAAATTATATGATAAAATATACATTAATACAAGGTATAATTTTTAGCATGTAAAATCCTATGGCCCACGATAAATAAAACATACGGTATATACGTTGTCTTATTCTGCTAGATGCCATTGCTGTTAACATTATATAACGTTTCAGGCCGATCTAAAGCCGCACTGCACACATGGAGGCGTTTTCCTAACGCCACGCCCCGCAGCGAAAGGGTTAATCCTAAAGTATACTGTTCACGCCAGAGTCGGAGTGTTTTTGGTCCTTATATTGGCATGTTGTATTTTTGATGGTTGATGATTGAAGTATGTTGTTAACCTATAATTTCAACCGTCAAAAACATTGTCCAACAATATTTTCACCCATGAATGAGAAATATTATAAAATGCAACATTGCACTACGCATAACCAAAAAATGCAATGTCAACCAAATTGTTAGTAACTTTTTTACTACGAACAAAAATGTCACCCCAACAAAGCGTACCACGGCGAGAATAAAATGTGAACAGTTTGTAATAACTTCATCTACAGTTTTATTAACGAAGTCATGTAAGTTCTGAGTTAATTTTCTTATAATGTTACCCTGCGTGGTTCAGTGGCGCTTCTTGAACTTTTGTAGAGGAGGTTAAGAGAGAGATGTTAACTCGTCTTCGTAACAACCCGCTGCACTACTTACTATTTTATCGTGATCAGCAGAGTTTGCTGAAATCATATTGATGATAGAGCCACTTATATACAATATACCTCACCCCCACCTTTTTTGAAGAAAGAAAGAACGATGTATCTTCCTAGGCCAAAGTACAGGCAAACCATCTCAGGCTGAGAGATGAGGAGAAATCCGAGAATCGGAGCGAGAGGAACATATAATTCCCCGAATACAATCGGAAAAAAAAAGACTGGCGGGTTTTTACCAGTGTAGAGAAAGTCGACGCTCGGCTCGTACCCTTGTTGTCACAATTTCTCGCGATTGACTTTCAAGCGGGCACCCAGATAATTTACTTTTAAATTCCATGATGCTTCTGTCATTGAATGTACCAAACGCACCAACGTGCGCCGTCTTATACCGATGCACTTTTCGCATTCTACGGCCACTGCTCAATCTCTCAGCCTGAGATGGTTTGCCTGTAACTGGCGAAAAAGTGTTTTAAGAATTAATTAAAAATTCTGCTACAGGCATGGCTCTATATAATGAACCGCTCCTGCTCTCAGCCCTTCCACTTGCTCTTCTATTAAAATTTTTAGAGCCCTCACTTCTGTTTATGCTGGGCCATGTAAGCTTTTTGCCCTCATCCCGTCCTTCGCTCTTTTCTTCAAGTCACACCTTTGCAGCACTGTAACAGAATTTTTTTGTGTTTTCTGTTGACATGATTTCATTCATGCTCTTGCTAAAGAAATTCCTCATCTGCTCGATGTTCACGGTACCGTCCTCTTCCTTCCTTCTTTTTCCTATGTACTTCCAGACTTCCCCTTTTGAAGTTTCTCATTATCCGGACTTTATTTGGTATCCTTTTTTGGGCCTGTTCCATTCTTCGAGCCAATTTCCCTGGTTTGTAGTCCTCTTTTAAAGCCCTCCGTTTCTTAAATCATCATGCCATCCTTTTTCCATTATTATCTCCCTCCTGTCCTAGTTTCAATATCTGCTACATGGAGGTTAAAAAATAGTAGTGGGCACCCGAGTTTCACTCCACCTTTTACAAAAAAATAATCTGTACATTGTTTCACCACTTTGTCCTGACACTTCATTTATCCGATTGATCATTTGCTTCAAAACACCTTTTCCTTTTATACAATCAATCAACAAATATATTACATTGTAATGTAGTGTACTATTCCCTGTTTTCGAATAAAGTTTGTTTATTGTTGATATGCTTCTACTCACCGATTCATATTTTTTCAAGTGAACAAACAGCATATAAACTTCACTCTTCTAATGTAACAAACAAAGTATCTAATAGTGGATTCTCTATGAAGGGCCTTGCATTTTGAATCACCATTTTATACCATTAAATCCGGCCAACACTGGATAATTGAGTTTTACTTCCTGTTGTTGTCATTAAAAAAATAGGTAATTCCATAAGTTTTATTTTACTTTTTGACCTCCTACTTCATCACTCTTCCAGATAGGTTTTGGACAAAGACCCGTTCTACTCAGGTGCTTTCTCGAGTTGCATTCTAGTGACTTTTCACGGGTTGCTGGGGTTGTCATTGAAGGGATGGATAATTCCATGGGACATGATTAATCTTCTCACCTGCTTCTTCATCACTCTTCCAGATGGATTTTGGACAGGGACCCGTTCCGCTTAGGAGGTTTCTGGAGTTGCAGTCTAGTGACGTTTCACTGATTGCTCGCATTGTCATTCAAGAAATGGATAATTCCATAGACATGTTTCATCTTCTCACTGTTCCAGATGGGTTTCGGATTGAACCCGTTTACATTTAAGTGCTTTCTCATGTTGCAATTTCCAGTGACTTTTCACGGGTTTTTGGTTAGTTTCATGCAGTATTTAGAAGACTTGGTGTTTGTTGAAATAAAAACCTTTGTGTCCATCGTGCGTTGATATTGTGTATCTGGGATTCAAAAGACAAAGAACGTACACTTTATTAGTGGGGTCTGGAATGATTATTAAATATGTTGATTCTTTACATTTTCGAGCTCTCTTTGCGAACATGCCACGGGCATTAAATTAATATTTGTTCTTGCGTGAGTGCATTTCTGATGCGTTTTAATGAGATCTTTACAATGACTTATATAAACATTATTTGTGTAATTATGCCAATAAAGGTTGTTTTTTTTTTATAAACACCGAATCCACCCAGTGGTGTTTTCAGGAAATCATTTCAAATGCAATTTTAACCATACTTTATTATTATAATCTCTTCTATAGATCGATATGTTATTGAGTTGATATTTTTCTTGAACAGGAATATTTTTTTTTGACAGTGGCAGTGGCATGTTGTGACTAACACGTACGGTTTCTGTTTTTTGCAATTTTTTGGTGTCCAAATTATGTGATGCTCACCACCCATCCAGGGTTGAGATGCATTTGTCCCTCTTTGTTATTTCTACCGTGTAATCAGTTAATGTTTTCTGTAGCAGGGTTTCTGTTGATAATACGTAGGGAAAGGGTTTTTTTAATAGTTGCAGTGAGATGGGATGTTCTGGGGTATGACCGAAACGCCTGGCTGCTATTTTTTGTAATTTGTTGGTTAGTTTTTGATGTGCCCTTTTACTCACCTTATGTTTTGTTTCCATCAATTTGCGGTTGGGCTGCACGTTTTCTGATATTCCTGCCCTGTAATCTGTTACTATGTTATCCGTTACAGGATTCCTGCTGATAGGCTAAGAACAGCACTAATATGTAGGGAACAGCTTTTTTGATGGTGGTACCGAGATACCCAGAACGTATGTCCAAAATGCTAAGCTATTGTTTTTATGTAATATATTGGCATCCAAATTACCTTCATTTTTGCTGTGCCCTTTTGATAGGCTAAGCGCAACACTAATACATTGGGAAAGGGTTTTTTTAATAGCTGCAGTGAGATGGAAGGTCCAAAACGTGTGGCTGCTATTTTGGTTGGCGTTCAAATTACCTTCATTTGTGCTGTGCCCTTCTGCTCAAGTTATGTGATGCTCGCCATCTATCTAGGGTTGAGATTCACTTGCCACTTTCAGATATTTTTTCTGCAATCAGTTACCATGTTTTCCGTAACAGGGTTGCTGTTGATAGACTAAGAACAGCATTAATATTTAAGGAACAGATTTTTTTATAGGGGCACTGAGAGATGGCCGATTCTGGGATATGACCAAAACGCCCGGCTTGTTGGCATCCAAATTATCTTAATTTCTGCTCCTTGTACCTATAGCATGTGCTACCATACAACTTTTTAATATTGACGCATGGCAATCTGTTACGACGTTTTTTGTATAAGGGTTTCTATTGATAGGCAAGAGGGACACTTGCCAACTTCCTCATATTGTTTTCTTTTACTCATTTGTGTATGTGGACTTGGCTTCCACATAAAATTTCGTGATTTTGGTACCCATTTTCATGTCTTATTTCAGTGCCTCTAGTTTTTGTTTGTGTGGAATTATTGCAATAGGTAGATAATAATAATAATAATAAATCTATTTATTTGTAACTCAGTCTCAATCACATACAATAGTAAATATTAATAATTAAAAATGCAATATTACAGAAAATGAGTGACAAAAACGAATCTAGATCAGCATATTATATCAGAACAAATCTGATATCGCTTCTGCTATTATGTTTCTTCAAGAGAGGCTGGGTAGTAGACATGGCAGGGCTTTTATAGGAGCTAGTGGTGTTGTACTCACAGCTCTTGTTACTTTGGGATGCGTGTTTCATAAATGTCGTGTGGTACCTTTAAAGATGTTTTAAACTGAATAACTTAACTTATATCGGTCATACTTCAATTGATTAGTAGGCTTGGACAGCTTATGTAGAATCATATTTCTAAATGTGGCAGGATTCAGACAACTTTGGTTTGGTGTAATTGTCGGTACATTTTTACTTATCCAAAAGCTAAGATTTTCTTCTCATTTCGTTGGTATTGAGGGTGATCTACTTTTGAAAGCGTTTCTTAGAGCTTTCTAGGGAATACAGTAGTTTTGTAGGAGTTTCCGGCCACCTTACAATTGCTGCATATATTAATATCAGTTGTACGATTGCCGTGTTCAAATTGTTAACAAGGCGGTTTAGACTAGGGGTGGGCGAAATGGCTCTTTTTTGTGAGCTGCTTCAGTTAAAAGAGTCGACTCCGGGAGTTGATAAAAACGTGAGAAAATATTTCCCCAAAAAATGTTGAGCCAAAAAAATGGTAGGCTTACATAATTGTAAAGTGTGTCTTGCACTTTGTCTTGGTGTAATTGTTGATGAATATCATCTACTTTTTACTTATGCAAAGTTGCGATGAGTTTTTTTCTCATTTTGTTGGTAAATATTTTCTCTACATTCGTACATCGATGTTAGTAAAGTAGAAACTTACTTGTTCCTAGCAAGCGCACAGACTAGGAAAATCTCATTCATGGTTAAGAAAGCTCTCAGAAGTGGATCACCAGCAGAATAAATCCCTATACTGCTGGTGATCCACTACTGAGAGGTTTCTTGGTACGGGATGGTAATTTCTAAGTCTGTGCTCTGACCAGGGACAAGTAAGTTTCTACGTTGGTAAAATTGATGTATGAATGTAGAGAGAATATTTACAAAATGCTCTGATAGCCTTCAACCTACACACCAGGATGGTTAGACGTAGAACACTGAAATCCATTTTCTTCGGATATGCTGAACTAGGAAGTGGTATCTGCCTTTTTAATTTTTTTTTTGGCCTGGGATGCACGTCCATTTGGCCAGCTCAAGAAATCTGCCTTTTTAATAGCATATATGCTTGATGTTAAGACGAATACGTGATATTGCTAGATATCTGATAGGTGGTAAGTCAATCCGTAAAAACACTTCTTGTTTGAAAATGGTAATTGTATTACCGAAACTTAAGTCACAAAAATAAATATATAAGTTATACAAAACAAAGTTAAAAGTGTTTTATTATAACAATCCGTAAAAGTTTCGTTTGGGGTCAGCAAGTTTTTTTACATCTCAAATCCTGATTTCAAGCTGGCGTGAATGCCCGCTATGGTCCCACTGCAAAATTTAGCAGCGGGCTTAAATACCCGCTGTAGTCCCACAGTAAAGTTTAGCAGCGGGCGTACACGCCCGCCACGGTCGCTAGTGTTAAACCTGTGCCAGAACGCACCGTCTACATATTTCATTTTCTACGACCTATTGTTGACTATAGTCTGTCCACGGTACACATAGAGTTGTAAAAACGCCCACAATCGCCATTTATTCTGAGCAAAAGTTTGATTTACGTTTATTTAAACAGAGCTAGTGGCGCCACCTGTTGGGAACAGTCCAAACTGCAAAAGTTCAATTTTTGTCAAATTGTTACAGAAATCGAACAGTAGTTAATGGAGCCAGTACATTTAGAAATTAAGAACGTACCTCCTGCATTTGTGGTGAATACCACATTTTCAACTTTGGTGCGTTCAGGATAATTTTCCTGACACACCTTAAAAATATTAAGTATAGATTCCTTGGTGGGCACTGAAAAATGCTTCGCACGGCGTCGTTTTGATGGAGATAGAGCCATTATAATGAAACAAGCAGAAAGGTACTCGATCGCAAACCGACGCTAACAGCTAACACAATACAATGAGGCAATCAGCTGACGATCGCGTCCACATTTGCATTCGTACTGCGTGATTTGGACGTGCGGATTTCCCGCAATTTTTCGAATTGGCCAGTAAGAATGATGCGTTGGCGATTGTGGGCGTTTTTACAACTCTATGTGTAGAGCCACACGCGTCTACATATTTCATTTTCTACGATCTGTTGCTGAGAAAGGAAAGATGTATAGTCGGTGTAGGTTTGAAAACTCAAACATGGTAGAGGATACAAAAAGGCATTACATTAGGCACTCCTAAAGTGGAGAAATATGCAATTGGGCACTAGATAATTGCAAAAATTAAGGTACGTTTCTTAGAAATATTTTTACACGCTTCTAGTTGTCTATATTCCCCATCCAATTCTCCTTTGTCTCACTGGAGTAATCTTTGACTATATACTAATGGACTGCTATTCCCCCTCCATTTCCCATATGATCACTGCTCCAAAAGTTGTCCACGAGCTGGAGCCCGATATAAGTCCCGCCCCGGAGCCGAAAATTGAGCGTAATTTAAAAACCGGAAAGCAAAAAAAAATATTTCTCGATGTATTTATCAGCAACGTGGAGAATGCAAATGCGAGCATATTTCGGCAACTCGGGTCCACTTTCCTGCCTGTTCTTTACAAGCAAAGCATCAACCCATAATTTGCGAAGTTCCGGACTTGATGGAAATTTAATACAGAATTTTAGGTAATAAGTCAAAAGTCAACTGACGTGTACATCAGCTGACGAGTATTATAACCGCGTTGGCATTTATACGTGGACGTATTGCAGCAATATTTTGACATAGTTTGAATATTTGACAATATAAATGTTTATATATTTATTTATTTATTTCCCTTTGTTACAAATGCTTGAACAATATTTCTAAATAAGATATAAAATGGTATAATCTTACAAGAATTTAACTTTGCATTTTAACGGGCGGAGTTCATTACCAAGATGATCTTCCACTCTGGCCCAGGTTGCTGCTCTTTCAAGTGGACTCTCCATCAAGGGTTTCCATCTTGGGCAGCATATTTTTTGGCAAACAGGCCATTTTTGCTCCCAACAGAAGCTGTATTTGTCCCTAATAGAAATACTTGTAAATATATTCTAAGGTGTGAATAAATTGCAGGATATCACAATATCCAATGCGATCTCATAGAGTCATATGTCATAGACACAAAATAGCTACCAATTTAGTAACATACCGCAACCATTTAGGGTCCCGCCGCGCCACCCTTGCTTGGAGACACACATGAAGTTGGCACTGGCAGTCCATAATTATGTAGCCAAAGATTTCATTCTTTATGCCTTTATTAAACATTGCTAGAAGCAGTAGTCTCCATAAAATTGGTTCTGAAATGACATGGTCGGATGAGATTGTAAGTACAAATGATGCTTCTAAAGTAGACTCAAACAGTTAGAATCATGCACGAATCAAGATACTTGAATAACGTTTTATCAGATGTCTACATTCAGTAATAGATATTTATGCATCAAGGGAGATATGGAATGTTTTTTCCCAAGGTTGACAGGGTTGCAAATTAAGGGCCTCTGGCTCGAGGTTTGTAAGTCAACCGAGGGCGAAGAACATGAATATCTCCCGTGGTGCATACAATATTTTATTTTTTAGTAATTCGTAAAAATATTCAGTATATCGATTTGCAATACGTATTTGCATGGTTGCTATGAGTTTGTTTTAAATCAAATCGTCCGCATTTCACGAACTGACGTTTATTTATTTTGATTTGATTTGACGTTAATGCTTTAACAACAAACGTACAGTTGTGAATAAAATAGTGAACAAACCTGGGAGAAAAGTTGAATTCCTGTCTCGCTATAAAGTTGGTCGTGAGCAGACGCAAGATTGTCTACCTTCAACCATCATCTTGAGCGGAGAATTTGGAAATTTTACATACTATTTGTCAGGTAAACAGGAGCAGACCTCATATCTCCCAAGGGAGATATAACTCATATCTCCCAAGGGAGATATAACTCATATCTCCCGTGGGAGTTATGAGTACGCTTTCATGTCTTGTATCCACGACGATAATAGTAAATATCATACTACTAAAAAATAAACATTATTTATTGCCAGGTGAACTGGGCCTCGATACTACTCGTTTTCGGCCGAGTACCGTATTCTATTCGGTCGTGACGTAAAAGTTATCAGTGCCACAGTCCGTCATATTACTACGCGTCGAGTCGAAATCGGATTGCGCCGCGAAGAAACGTTCCGGAACACGGCCCTCGCATGGTTACCGCCGCGCCGCAGCTTGTTTCCCCTAGCAACAGCGAACGCCCGTCGCATGCTAGCTGCGGCGTTGCCGCGGCCCCGTTATCTCTATCCGTTGGCGCGGTTTCCGTGCACACCGGCCGAGCGAAGGTCACCTTCAGGCGAACGATTGCGTCGGCACGGTTTGTAATGCCTCTCGCCTTTCACTCTGCCCCGGAACATTGTTTGTGCTCGCGCAGCGTTACGGCGTGATCGACAATGGAAACCGCACGGTGATTGCGATACCGGGAACCTATACTATTATCCTCGATGCCACACGAGTGTTTCATAAAATTAAGTCGACCATTTTGTGGAGATAGAGGCGAACTTATCACATGCTGTGGTTATTTTTATCGAGGATGTCTCATAATGAATATTATTGTAGTGTTTATCCGATCATTGCAGCAAATTGTGCTTTGAGGACATCTTGTTTACAGTGATGTTTTCATAGCTCCTGCACTTCTTAGAAGGGAGTTCCTCTATACGCGTGCTAATAGCTTTTTCTGAAGATTTCTTAATTGGTTCTAGCTTCCCGGGCTCTGGCAACACATTTGCGAATATCGAGCCTCCAATAGCTGTGACCAAACTCTTGAAGGTCCTGCTGTAATTAAGGTACATTCTTCATAAACAGCCACGCCGATGTTAGGCTGGTTACGTAGCGTATGCGAGCTAAGGTTTTTAATTGTGGTCTGGTGGGTAGAGTTCCTGCCCTTTAGCCCCGTTGGTGCGGGATTGAGTACCGTCTGGGGAGGTCAATTTTTGAACAATGGCCCCGGTTTTCCCATTTTCATTATATATTGAATTAGTTATTAAACACGGGTTCGGGAAAATGGCCTCATTGGCTACGCCAATTTCCGCGCCTCCTCAGCTAAGATTTCTGTCAACAGAAAATACATTGTACAAGGCATTCACAATTGATATCTCCGCAAAACAACGCTACTTCTCAAACTGAGCGATGTTTTCCAGCCCGAAATTTCTTCTATCTAAGCCACTATAAAACGTTACATGATTTTCTGGCACATTTCCGGATTCTGATCCCCATGTCCTATACTAGTAACTGTTCCGAATCTACAAAACCGCCCTTCCCAATAAATTATATCACCACAAAGTTACCTTTGATATTATACCTCATTTAATAACCAGGCGGACTAAATCAAATTATTGCCGCGAAAATACTTTGTTGTGATTGGCCAAACTGCTTAAAACAGTAATGGCCGTTCTTATGATCAGCTGATCTCTCGCCGTTCCTTGTGTCCCACCGGTTACACGCGTTTCGCCTCAGTTTTTGTGTTTTTAGCCAGTTATTTCTTCCGTTGATCGTGTAAGAATAGATTCCTCTCATCCCGCGATTTTCTTGGAAATAGTTATTTTATTGATAACTTTTTTTACTATGGATATATACCCGGCACAAGTTTGGTGTCTTTTTTGCCCCCTAAGAAACGGAAATGGTTGGATTTTGGAACATTAACGCTCGAGGAAAAACAATCCAAAATTATCTTATAAAACTTTAATACAAGAGGCCTTAAAACCTACTGCCGTCGTACACAAAATTGTCGATTCATTGGGTGTGGCGCAAGTTATTGCAATATGGAATCGAATCATAAACATACATTATATTTAGGATTGGCTAGAAGTACGGAGTTTCACAGAATTCACACTGACTACATAATCAAGAAAGTTTGCCTAGAATTAATTTATGTGTTGATATAATTGTTGAATGGATGTTATGGATAAACGAATTTGAAATAATTTTATTTTTTATATTTAACATGCCTGGTTACTTTTCTGGTGACTTTTTATAGTGTAAATGTTACTTTCGCGTTTAGTCCGCCTGGTTATTAAATGAGGTATAGTAAATAATACACGATAATACTTTCAAATATTTATTGTCCGAGTTCGGGACAATAAATATTTGAAAGTATTATCGTGTATTATTTACCAATATCAAAGTGAACATGAATTTTCAATAACTATCAGCCTCAACTATTCAATCACCACAAAGTTAGTAAAAAAAGAATGTTTTTTTGAACTATCGGGCTTGAAAAGCACCTTGGACCTCGCCCTGGCTGGCGACAGTCTGGCCTGTCAGCCCTTCGCTTTTTCCATGTAATCGGCATTCTTCTAAGATTGGTTGATTTTCTGTCCACTGCCACTCCAGATCTACATAACTTTAGTTATCAAGCTTTGGAACGAACTTTTGAAGGATCTGTTATGTAAACAACATTTTCCCATTTGTATCGATTGGAGTTTTTCCTGTCGGGCCTTGTCCAAAGCCCATTTCCACGGTAGATACATTCTTCTAAGTTAGGTTGATTGAACGTTTTAACGCCATCTCATCTCAGGCCATTAAAACAGCCGCAGTTGTGCATTTTCATCCGGATCAACTGTGGCGAGACACCAATTGTTTTAAAAACAATAATAATACAAGCAATCAATTGTGGTTTTACACGCTCCATACCGGTTTTGGACAACACAGAACTAGTCAGGTGATGCGGAATCGGAATTACTAAGACTGTAACAATTCACTCGGATACCGACATATAAAACAAAACCGTGCTATCAGGTGTGAGGTCGGTGACATGATGTGATCCGCGTCACGTGATATCGGGGCGGTGAATCGTTTAATCGACCAATTTCATCACCCAAGTAGGTTATGACACTTATTCAACAATAGTGATGCAGATTTCCGTTACTTTTCGGTACTTGTAACTAATCGTTACTTTTAGGTACATTACTCGTTACTTTATATTCGTTACTGAGTACTTATAGAAGTCTGAATCCGTACGGGTATTCTTAGAGGTAGCTGTAGGTACATCGTTACAGTATTCCTTCGAAGTTTGTACTCGAGTGATCACTTGTTTTATACTTGTTGGAACAACTATATAATACTCGAGTTTCCTTTTATAGCCTCGGGTGTCAATTTTATTTTCGGGGAATAACACATTTATATGCAAGTAATTCAAATATAAATTGCCTAGTAAAGCTATAATTCATTGTTAACAGATATTTTGCATACCTACATTTACTTAAAGAAAAGGGACACCATCTATAAAATACTTGTTAAAATACCTGCTCGCATGTGGAATCGAAATAGGTAGATATCTACAATATGTGGCGATCGGCGCTCCGCAACGAAATGAACTAACAATCACGAATAATCTTGATATTCGTTACTTCGGATCACTTCGGATCTCGTCGTGTACGGAGTACTCCAGTAACGAATAGTTACTCTTTCTACATCACTAAACCATAGTAACTAATCACGAATACTTTTCAATCTTGATATTCGTTACTTTTTCTACATCACTATTCAACAACGATTCTCCTTCATTTGACTACTAATGCAGTGATGAGGACCAATACTCGGAGAAACTGCTCTGAAGTTGTTGTTGAAGCTGTTGTTGTTGCTGTTGCTGATGGGAAACCATACTGTAATGCTATTCTTCTTATTATTCTAAGATATAAACAATCCTTTCAGGATATTTACCACCAATAAAAAAAAATCATCCACGGCATAATTAGTATGATGAAGAAGTCAGGAAGCAAAGGAATTTAGGTTGTCATAAAATTCAGCAAAATAGAGAACATTTAACAAACTCTGTTTTATAGGTTATTTATGTCTTCTGTAGGTGTGCACTTCGCAAAATATACAAGATACATCAGATTAGAGGTGGGTAACTCATGATCGTGTCGACTCAAAGAAACTTTTTTTTGCTCATCTCTTTATTCCAGACATACTTTTCACTTTCTTCAAGAGACTCATAAGCCGACTCCCGGAGTCGACTTTTTTCGCTGAGGCAACTCACCAAAAAGAGTAACTCATGAGCGTGTCGACTCAAAGAAACTTTTTTTTTTCCTCATCCCTTTATTCCAGACATACTTTTCACATTCTACAAGAGACTCATAAGCCGACCCCAGGAGTCGACTCTTTTCACTAGGGCAACTCACCAGAAAGAGTCATTTCGCCCACCTCTATTTCAGTTACAAACATTTTCCAGACTTGGGCTAAAGTTGCCTTATCTCACGCTTCTGTATTTGTGTCATTTAACTACTTTGTTAGAAGTCGTCAAGATTTATGCTTCAACGGATTTATTAATAATTTGGCTTAAAGAAAAACTGGGCAAAATTGGTACTGTTGACAACGAATACACTACCTAGTTAATCAGCTTGTCGGATACTTCAGTGTATTTAGCCTACCAATAGTTGATGATAATAATATCAGTAACAAAATGTCGTAATTACTCGATTGCCTACAAGATAACGAATTACACTCAACTGTTTCATTTTCATCAGTGTTGTGTTTATATTACGTAACCTCCACATCCTAGTGATTGCAGAATGTTGAAACTACTTCTTCCTAGATAAATCACATCATTCAAGAAGACGCAAGCTGCGAAATAAAACAATTCCCAAGAGGAACTTCCTTAAGACATATTTTTGCAGTTGATTGAGCTCTTGTCATATGTGATATCGGAAGCTACGGGTCGCAACTGGTGGTGAGACTACTCTTGGGTGCTGGTCGTTTGACTCATTCTGACCTACCTCTACTTCTGGCCGTACCATTCAGGCGCAAACAGGTTGCTATCACGATTTTTAGTTACATGACAGTGCGATAGGCATGTGATATCAGTGTGTGTCTGGTACATACAACAACCTCGTGATGTGAGGTTGCGCAAACTCATATTAGGTGATAACAGTCTGTTTTTGCCTTTAGTCACACTTCCAGATGACACTGGTAGCTACAAAAAACAACCATCGTGATGTGAGGTTGCGTAAACCCATGTGAAGTGACGGCAGTCTGTTTTTTGTCTTTAGTCATACCTCCAGATAACACTGGTAGCTACAAAAAAACAACCATCGCGGTGTGAGGTTGCGTAAACTAATGTGAAGTGACGGCAGTCTGTTTTTGTCTTTAGTCACACCTCCAGATGACACTGGTAGCTACAAAAAACAACCATCGCGGTGTGAGGTTGCGTAAACCCATGTGAAGTGACGGCAGTCTGTTTTTGTCTTTAGTCACACCTCCAGATGACACTGGTAGCTACAAAAAGCAACCATCGCGATGTGAGGTTGCTAAAACTCATGTGAAGTGACAGCAGTCTGTTTTTGGCTTAAGTCACACCTCCAGATGACACTGGTAGCTACAAAAAACAACCATCGTGATGTGAGGTTGCGTAAACCCATGTGAAGTGACGGCAGTCTGTTTTTGTCTTTAGTCACACCTCCAGATGACACTGGTAGCTACAAAAAACAACCATCGCGGTGTGAGGTTGCGCAAACTCATGTGAAGTGACAGCAGTCTGTTTTTGCCTTTAGTCACACCTCCAGATGACACTGGTAGCTACAAAAAACAACCATCGCGGTGTGAGGTTGCGTAAACTCATGTGAAATGACAGCAGTCATTTTTTGTCTTTAGTCACACCTCCAGATGACACTGGTAGCTACAAAAAACAACCATCGCGATGTGAGGTTGCGTAAAGTCATGTGAAGTGACAGCAGCCTCTTTTTGTCTTTAGTCACGCCTCTAGATGACACTGGTAGCTACAATAAACTACCATCGTGATGTGAGGTCGCGTAAACTCATGTTAAGTGATAGCAGTCTGTTACCGCCTTTAGTCACACCTCCAGATGACACTGGTAGCTATAAAAACCAATCATCGCGGTGTGAGGTTGCGTAAACTCATGTGAAGTGACAGCAGTCTGTTTTTTGTCTTAGTCACACCTCCAGATGACACTGATAGCTACAAAAAACAATCATCGTGATGTAAGGTTGCGTAAACTCATGTGAAGTGACAGCAGTCTGTTTTTGCCTTTAGTCACACCTCCAGATGACACTGGTAGCTACAAAAAACAACCATCGCGATGTGAGGTTGCGTAAACTCATGTGAAGTGACAGCAGCCTCTTTTTGTCTTTAGTCACGCCTCTAGATGACACTGGTAGCTACAATAAACTACCATCGTGATGTGAGGTCGCGTAAACTCATGTTAAGTGATAGCAGTCTGTTACCGCCTTTAGTCACACCTCCAGATGACACTGGTAGCTATAAAAAACAATCATCGCGGTGTGAGGTTGCGTAAACTCATGTGAAGTGACAGCAGTCTGTTTTTGCCTTTAGTCACACCTCCAGATGACACTGGTAGCTACAAAAAACAACCATCGCGGTGTGAGGTTGCGTAAACTCATGTGAAATGACTGCTGTCATTTTTTGTCTTTAGTCACACCTCCAGATGACACTGGTAGCTACAAAAAACAACCATCGCGATGTGAGGTTGCGTAAACTCATGTGAAGTGACAGCAGCCTCTTTTTGTCTTTAGTCACGCCTCTAGATGACACTGGTAGCTACAATAAACTACCATCGTGATGTGAGGTCGCGTAAACTCATGTTAAGTGATAGCAGTCTGTTACCGCCTTTAGTCACACCTCCAGATGACACTGGTAGCTATAAAAAACAATCATCGCGGTGTGAGGTTGCGTAAACTCATGTGAAGTGACAGCAGTCTGTTTTTTGTCTTAGTCACACCTCCAGATGACACTGATAGCTACAAAAAACAATCATCGTGATGTAAGGTTGCGTAAACTCATGTGAAGTGATAGCAGTCTGTTTTTGCCTTTAGTCACACCTCCAGATGACACTGGTAGCTACAAAAAACAACCATCGCGGTGTGAGGTTGCGTAAACTCATGTGAAATGACAGCAGTCATTTTTTGTCTTTAGTCACACCTCCAGATGACACTGGTAGCTACAAAAAACAACCATCGCGATGTGAGGTTGCGTAAACTCATGTGAAGTGACAGCAGCCTCTTTTTGTCTTTAGTCACGCCTCTAGATGACACTGGTAGCTACAATAAACTACCATCGTGATGTGAGGTCGCGTAAACTCATGTTAAGTGATAGCAGTCTGTTACCGCCTTTAGTCACACCTCCAGATGACACTGGTAGCTATAAAAAACAATCATCGCGGTGTGAGGTTGCGTAAACTCATGTGAAGTGACAGCAGTCTGTTTTTGCCTTTAGTCACACCTCCAGATGACACTGGTAGCTACAAAAAACAACCATCGCGGTGTGAGGTTGCGTAAACTCATGTGAAATGACAGCAGTCATTTTTTGTCTTTAGTCACACCTCCAGATGACACTGGTAGCTACAAAAAACAACCATCGCGATGTGAGGTTGCGTAAACTCATGTGAAGTGACAGCAGCCTCTTTTTGTCTTTAGTCACGCCTCTAGATGACACTGGTAGCTACAATAAACTACCATCGTGATGTGAGGTCGCGTAAACTCATGTTAAGTGATAGCAGTCTGTTACCGCCTTTAGTCACACCTCCAGATGACACTGGTAGCTATAAAAAACAATCATCGCGGTGTGAGGTTGCGTAAACTCATGTGAAGTGACAGCAGTCTGTTTTTTGTCTTAGTCACACCTCCAGATGACACTGATAGCTACAAAAAACAATCATCGTGATGTAAGGTTGCGTAAACTCATGTGAAGTGATAGCAGTCTGTTTTTGCCTTTAGTCACACCTCCAGATGACACTGGTAGCTACAAAAAACAACCATCGCGGTGTGAGGTTGCGTAAACTCATGTGAAATGACAGCAGTCATTTTTTGTCTTTAGTCACACCTCCAGATGACACTGGTAGCTACAAAAAACAACCATCGCGATGTGAGGTTGCGTAAACTCATGTGAAGTGACAGCAGTCTGTTTTCGCCTTTAGTCACACATCCATCTGACTCTGGTTGTTACAAAAATGGAAATTGTTTTGGTATTGAAAATCCATTGAATCCTAACCGAGCTAACTTTCTCGAAAAGTTACACTTTGCTTCCAACAATTAATCCTTGCAGCAGTTAAATCTTAAAACATTAAATCTAGATGGAAGATACACTTGATTTCGTGTCTGCATCTAATGCTTTTCTTTGGTCACTTATCAACCCGGTTAGTAGTAGTAGTACTCGCAGCAGCGGCGGCTCGTGGATATTCGGTGGTCAGGCAATGGAAGCAAATTTGATCGAAAAAGCAACGGAATATTTGCTTCCTCTATAAGAGTAAGTAGTGCAGCACGAGCGACATCTTTGTCTTTGCCTCACCTACGGAAATCCACGAGCCGCCGCTGACTCACAGTACTTGTGAAAGGATACAGTTGGTTGAGATTGTGAGTAGATAGAGTTTTCAAGCTTTAGCTGTAATAATGTTTGACATAAGATATATGTATTTTACGGATCAAGAGACTTCTGATGATAATGAGCAATGTACTCGATTGTTCGCAGTATTAGATAGCGCGGTTGATACTGTAAGGATTGGACCGTTACATTTCGCCGTTGCGCTTCGACTTGAAAACCGATCGTCGCGCGATGAATCACCAACCCGGGCGCTCGCTCCCACAGCGACCGATCGCCGCGGCGTAGGCCCCTAGCAACAACGAACACGGCTGGATGTGTAGCGGCAGCTGTCTCCGTCCGCGGCCTTTCCCGCTCACATCGAGTGTGCGAGGGTCACCTTCAAGCGAACGATCGCTCGCGCCGAGCGTCGACCGGTTCTCCCTCCGCCTCTCTCTGCCTCGGACACGATTGCGGGGCGTTGTTTTTCTCGTTACGTGCCGAGCACGAATATTTAACTCGAACGCTGTTTTATTCATTGGATATCTAGTGCTTACTTGGCGACACGATTTATTTCGACGTCAAGCAAACGATGCTTCATAAACGTCAGCCATTTTATAAAGTTATTGTACTGTGCTTACTCAGTTTGGTTCATGTATTATTAACAAACGCGTCTCCATAACAACTGCTAATAGAGAAATCAAGCATTGGGCCAGTGTTTTTTTTTCTCTGACGATCTTCTGGTTCTATTCATAATCTTTTGGAAGCACCAGTTTATTTCACCTTATAATCTTTTCGTTCCGGATGCCTACTATTATTAAGGCGGTTTGTACTTTGCTGACAGAACTGATGTTCATTTTCCGAAACTACTGTTCTATCTTTTAAAGCCTAGAACTTGTTCTCGTTTTCCGATTTCTGCTTCTTGGAGTATGCTGCAGCTTATTTCGATCCAAATGCCTTTTCCGTTTTGGATAAATCTACTTCGTCAGGACCAAGGGAATTTTAATTTTTGGTAAAGGTTATGCTCATCAAAAATCTTTAATAAGTTTCAATTAAGCAATCTCTAAAAATATCTTCCTTTATCGAATTCAGAACATTTTTTATCCATATAATCTGCCACTAAGCTCAAGCTTTTATCTTGGAACCATGCCTATCTCAACTGTATTACTCAAAACAGAAACAAATAGTACTATTTTGGTCAATAAGAAGCAGTTTATTTATGTCCGCAGCAAATCAAGCCTATGAACTGTAGAGGCACGTTTTGATCAGTTAGTAACAAAGTATAGAAATCGTTCCAAGGGTAAAACAAAATCAACTCGAAAATGACTACTTTCGGTACGATTTATGTAAAGTGGTACTTTCGATTTAATAAATCATACCGAAAGCTGCAGAAAAAGTTTGTTTTGGCGAATCTTCTATTTCGAAAAGTGTTTTGGTATTTCATCTCTATCTAATCAATACACAAAACATCATCTGCTGCCGTGGATTGGCGTGGGATCGAGAAATTCATTTTATTTTATTTCCCTTGCAATATTTTTTGCCATACTGATCAAGAAGCTGTGGTGGATCGGTCCGTTTTTCCAGTAATAAAAAAGCCACCATAACTTCGTTTTGGTGAATCCTTGATTTTGGAAATTATTTTAGTGTTTCATTTTGTTTTGTACAGAACATGGTATGCTGTCTCAAAGGACGGATATGTGATCGAGAAATTCTTGGTGTATTTTATCTTGTTTTTATCCCAATACTTTTCTGCTATGATGACCAAGAAGCTGTTATGGGTCAATCAGATTTCAGTTTTGGTGAATCTTCGAATTCGAAAGGTGTTTTGATGTTTTTATCTTGAACCAATCACAGACATTGTCTATTGTGGACGATTGACATGTGATTGAGAAATTCTTGATGCGTTTTATTTTGCTCTTCTCGTAATATTGTTTGCTATTGTGTACAAGAAGCTGCACCACGCGCAGCACGCATTTGTCGATTTTTTTGGTGCCTTTTTAATGCCGTGTAGGAATTCCTGCATCCCTATTGCTTTACTTAGTTTTTGGTGTTTAATCTTGATCTGATTACTTCACAAAACATCGTCTGTTGTCGTGGAGGATTCACGTGTGATCGAAAGGTGGATCGTTTTTATGGCCCAGAATTCATACAGCATCCATTCGTCGATCATTTTTGTCCAGGTATTCCGAAACTTTTGTTTTACTTAGTTTTTCCGGAAGCTCTCAATCCGGCGTGGACTTGCTTGAACTAATGCCTTTAAACATAAATCGTTTTCGGCCATCTTTGAGGCTTCAACTTACTTCTTCTTGGTTTCTTGGTGAAATGCATCATTGATTTTGTTGGAAATTTCCGCTGTATCACAGACATTGTCTATTGTGGACGATTGACATGTGATTGAGAAATTCTTGATGCGTTTTATTTTGATTTTCTCGTAATATTTTTTGCTATTGTGTACAAGAAGCTGCACCACATGCAGCACGCATTTGTCGATCTTTTTGGAGCCTTTATAATGCCGTGCAGGAATTCCTGCATCCCTATTGCTTTACTTAGTTTTTGGTGTTTAATCGTGATCTGATTACTTCGCAGAACATCGTCTGTTGTCGTGGAAGATTCATGTGTGATCGAAAGATGGATCGTTTTTATGGCCCAGAATTCATACGTTGATCATTTTTGTACCTTTCTAGTGCCGTTCAGGTATTTCGCAACTTTTGTTTTACTTAGTTTTTCCGGAAGCTCTCAATCCGGCGTGGACTTGCTTAAACTAATGCCTTGAAAGATAAATCGTCATATCTGTAGATCATCTTCGGCCATCTTTGAGGCTTCAACTTATTTCTTCTTGGTTTCAAGGTGAAATGCATCGTTGATTTTGTTGGAAATTTCCGCTGCATTACGACCCAGTTTTAAACTTTTTGTACAAGAACATTGCCGGACTTATTTTCCGTACTTCAATTTCAATATTTCAAATTGAACATGCTGTTGCGACTTTACCTGGTTCGTCAAAACCCTGACCCTCCGCATTTACATATTATTGCCAGGGTCCGTTCCAAGTTACGACCCTTAATGTATTTTTATTGCATGCACTATTTATTTCTTATGTTCGTTCCCGTAATTTAGTTTTTATTGCATGCACTATTTATTTCTTCGCATTTATGGCGTTTGCCCAAAAGTGCGCTAGACTCCACCTCCAGCCCCTTAGAGCAGGCATGTCAAACACGCGGCCCGCGGGCCGCATGCGGCCCACTTACAAGTTGTCTGCGGCCCGGCAAGGTTGGTATCAAATATTAAAAAAATATATATATACAAGGCAAAAATAATTATTTTTTGTTTAAACAAATTGGCATTAACCTCACTTGTTGCAGAAAGCATTAGATAAATACAATAAAACGAAATGTATTTATTTTTTGTTAGGTTTCAATTGTAGTTTTTTTTTTTTGGTAATGCGGCCCGCGGCTTCTGTGTAATACTTGATGCGGCCCTTGGTGGTAAACGAGTTTGACATGCCTGCCTTAGAGGAACGTCCAGAAATTCATCGAAGACACTTCCACTCATGTCTTTGAGCAGAGAAGATTTAGTACGGTCGCGATAATTTTATAAAACTTTTGTAAATTAATGTAAATATTGTTTGTTTTAGTATATTAATTTGTTGTAACAAACACTTGACATCTAAGTTGAAAATTGGTCATTCGAATAAGTTGAACGAAACTGATACAAACCCGCAACATTTGGTCCTTCGAACCGGATTTTCGCAACGCATGCATTAGCATCAAAACCAAATAGTAATTAAAATACAGAGCGTCATGGCGGTCCGCATTGACGCCTGATATCCATAGTGTATCTCTTGTGTATAGCACCAGAGATGAGTAGACAGATCGCTAACGTCAATGCAAACAGGCGACACCTAATAGGAGAAAATTGGAAACAGATCACGTGATCTTACTTCACTCAATTTTTACCATATTCCTCTCTACACCATCCCTTACCACGCCCGCTAAAATTTTCTTCCCGGAGCGTTTCT
The DNA here is from genome assembly GCA_910593695.2 of Ocypus olens. Classification (NCBI taxonomy): domain Eukaryota; kingdom Metazoa; phylum Arthropoda; class Insecta; order Coleoptera; family Staphylinidae; genus Ocypus; species Ocypus olens. Next base: position 9,176,716 of record OU343058.1, on the reverse strand, counting down.
CTCTTGCTCCACGAGCGTCTTTACACCGATGAATATATTGACGTTGACATATTAATAAGATCACATGACTGTTTCGGTTACCTGTTTCAGATTGTCTTCTATTAGGTGGCGCTAGCATATGGACGAAAATCGCTCGTTTGTATTCCGTTGTCAATCTCTCTACTCATCTCTGATAGCACCTACTCATGCAGCTTAAAGTAAACACATAATATAATTACAAACACGCGGTAGTGGCAGATGACCAGGCAGTCAACGCTAATAGTCACAATTTTTAAATTGCGAACAAAAAAATATAGAACGAAATCTACGCCTTTTAATAGTATGCAACAGGAACACAAAAAAAAGAAATCTAGACAATGTATCAACCGTTGAAGAGATAAGCATCGTCAAGGTTACCAAAAGATTATTATTATTTGGAGCATTATATTTCACTTTGATTCCTCTATTTTTAATCATCAGAGCCTTTGACTATATACTTATGGACTGCTATTCCCCCTCCATTTCCCACATGATCACTGCTCCAAAAATTGTCTGGAGCTGGAGCCCAATATAAGTCCCGCCCCGGAGTCGAAAATGGAGCGTTATTTAAAAACCGGAAAACAAAAAAAAAGTATTTCTCGATGTATTCATCAGCAACGTGGAGAATGCAAATGCGAGCATAATTCGGCAACTCGGGTCCACTTTCCTGCCTGTTCTTTACAAGCAAAGTTCCGGATTTGATGGAAATCTAATACAGAATTTTAGGTTATAAGTCAAAAGTCAACTGACGTGTACATCAGCTGACGAGTATTATAACCGCGTTGGCATATATACGTGGACGTATTGCAGCCTTTCGCATAGCAATATTTTGACATAGTGTGAATATTTGACAATATAAATGTTTATATATTCAAAGGTGTGAATAAATTGCAGGGTATCACAATATGCAATGCGAGCTCATAGAGTCATATGTCATAGACACAAAATAGCTACCAATTTAGTAACATACCGCAACCATTTAGGGTCCCGCCGCGCCACCGTTGCTTGGAGACACACATGAAGTTAGCGTTAGCAGTCCATATGTATATAGTCAAAGATCAGAGCACTTACAAAACCTTAAATCATCAGAGTACCACCACATGTTAGTAGGGCATCCAAAGGAATGGAGCGCATACCCTTCCCTCAGGTAAATGAATTATTTGTTTAACTTTGAGGTGCAAAATGGCATTTTTCCATAAACTTTGTGAGCATCTCTTCACTATTAATTTGCTCAGAAAGCTTGTGCCAACACACTTCCCCCTCACGAAAACTCCGGATCGTCTGTGAGCAAAATAAGCGATGTTTCGCCAATTGGTAGGTGACGTAACACCAAGACGATCTTTAATGGCAAGACAATCTCTAAAAAGTAAATTGTGAATTCTAGCCTTTCCATGTGCGACCAATTCAAATAAACGGTGTCTAAAAAGAATGTATACACAGTGGGTGTTAATTAAAATACATACAATCTACAGACATTATTTAATGGTTTCATCGATGCCTGTTTTCTGGTCCAGAAACATCGTGGCATTCGTGTACATTCTCGTTTAATGGCGGCTTTCAATTCAACGACCATTGCAGGTTTTATTGCGTAAACTTCGTTATTTAAGTATCCCCATAGGCAAAGAGGTCTAGTCATGTGAAGTCAGATGAACACAAACTCGAGATCCACCTGTTTTTGTTTGGTTTGCCACTGCACTTGAACCCATTTTTTCCACGCAGTTTAGTCGGTACATCTTCAATTTGCAAGTACGAGGGTCGTTTTTTTTCGAGGCTAGGAGGGCAGCGCTTCCAAAATAACGAGGAGCTTCAAGACAATGTCAAGACACATTTAAATTCATTGACGGCAACATTTTATGAAGAGGGTATTGGAAAGCTCGTTCACAGGTACGACAAATGTCTTAATCTCCAAGGTGATTATGTGAATAAATAACCATTAGTGTACATAATTTTTCGTTTAAAAATCATTATTTTATATACACTTGTCTTCTTATTATGGCCCATCGGAGGTTGAAACAAAAACGACCCTCGTATATGTTGTCTTCCTGTACGTCATTGTCATTTGCAGATTATTCTTCGTTATTTTGTGCTGATATTTCTTATTCTATATTTTCACATTCTACCAAACTGTTGCTTGTTCCAGCTGTATCACTTCGACATCTTGCTTTAAATTTTGTTGAAGACGGGATAGGGGCAAATTAAAATCTTCTACGTCATCAGAATGGCTTTCAAAATCATTTCTGAAGTTTTCTGTTACATCTTCTGAAATATCTGCTTCTAAATCAGATAAATTTTCATTGATCTCAATTTCGTTTTTGGTATTTTAGAAGAGCCATATGCCATGCTAAACGCTAAAAAACAGCTTAACTATATAAAATGTAATATAATATAGTAATTAACCCTTTCAGCCCTGGATTTTTAATTTTTTTATTATTAATTATTATTGATGGGTAGCTTCTTAAGACCATAAATACCAAATTTGAACTGATTTGATTAATTAGTATATATAATTAATTAGTGAGGCTTTGTTAGTGATAAACAGCAAAAATATGGATTGTCATAGTAAGTAATGTGGCAATCGCCACCGCCAGGGCCGAAAGGGTTAAGGTATCTAGGGCGTTATGAGTACAATAACGCCGCAGGTCGACGGTGTACAGCCCGAGGGCCTCTGGCCCGAGGGATGTACGTCGACCATGGACGTTTCGCTCATAACGCCCGAGGTGCCTTCAACGTTTTATGTCAAACTTGATAAAATTTATCGAAGATTTTCTTATACTATTTTCTGACAGATTGTTGCGTCGAAAGCCGCGCCGCGCAGATGTCTACGGCGTACGCACGCTTGATTTGCGTTTGACGAATTGTTGACAGTCGATCTGTTGATAATTACTATAAGCGGGCGTTATAGAAATAACACCCTAGAGCGCTATTTGCCATTTAATATACGTTGTTTCCATGCCATTATGATTTTAATATAAACAAGTATGACATAAATAAATAAACATAACCCTACTTAATTTGATTATGAGATTGTCACATTAATACTACCCAGGGGTATACCTGTATTCCCAATAGAGATTTTACATCAAACAAAAATACTTGTCACTGCAACGACTGTAGCAAATCAACTGATGTGTGCATATAAGAGATGAGCAGGCACCATAATTTTGTACTGCCATTTGTCGAAAAATAACAGAAGTTTCGAGCAAGACCGGAGTACGCCTGTGTACGGTAGTGTTCCAGGGTTAATTTGTTTCAAATACATGTTTTTCTAAATAAACTCCACATCGTGTTCTAGTTATACTTTCAAACAATGAGCTCATCAAGGAAGCTGTTTATTGAAAGTTTCGCATTCAAGATGAACTACAAAGTCATGGTTTCTTTATTAACTCTTTGCTGCACGAGATTTTACACATTTTAAAAGGCAAAGCGCACTCCTCTCAGTTGGCACTGGAAGTGTTAACATGGGGTCGTTCATAATTTGCATCTTTGTTCAGCTTCGTACATACAGATTTGTAAGTGGTCTATTTTGTAGGCCGATGTGTCACAATTTGTTTAAATTTGGTTGTTTAAATTGTAGTCCCATATGCAGCATAGGATCATGATTTTTCACCTTGAGAACTCATTTCCTTTCCAGTTGATCATCATCAACAACCAGTAATCTAAAATTGGAAGTTTTCATCAATACCTAATGAGCTATGCATCCGTCTCCGTACAGCGCATGCGTTGTTCGCTTATAAAACCTAGGTTTGTGATATGAATGGCTGCGTGGTTATTATTCTCAAAAGTATGTAAACAGTTGAGTAAAATAGATAACACTTGAATTGCAGATTAGTTTAAAGTGACGCATTTAAAATCTAAATCAAGCAGTATGCAGCGAGAAAACCCGTAACACGTTCCTCGCCATCCGCCGGGAACTGCACCGGCAACACCGCGCCAGCTGCTCGATATGCGAGGCTACAACGCCGGCCTGGGCTTGGCGCCAACGATCCCCACCGCGCTGGCGAAACATACGATCGCTTCTACCGTCTGCTCGAACGGGACTCGTTTGTGCGTTCTCCGATTTTTAATGAAATTCACCCGCGGGAGAAATGCTGTCGCACGCTCGAAGGCGTCGAGCCCATCCGTCGCCACCATTTTATGCTCGCGCCGCACTCTCCGTTTTGTGGTTTAATTCGCCCGTTTACATGCGTCCTGTGTGCAATTATTATTTTAAAGTCCGGTTGCGATTTTAGAATTGTGGTTCGGTTGAAATTTGTTATCTCTACAATTACGAAGATAACCCACAGGCGGTGTATGGGTTCATGTATTTAAACGATTAGCAATCGGGCCGTTTTTGTTTGTTTTTTTTTCAAAAAACGATCGTGCTTTCCAGCTTTAGTCCTCCCCTCGTAACCTCCGGGGTTCACGTCAGCGGGAGCCCAAGCGTCGTCCATCTTTCTCGTTAACAAGGGAGTCCGCCCGAACGTTGTATATTCTTTAAAATCGATTTCTGGTGTTAATAAACATTACTATTGGCAATCTAATTAAAAAAAGGATTAATACTTGGTCTACGTATCCTGACGTTTAGTTGCAACGTAAATCCGAAAGGCGGAGGTCGGCGAAACTCGCTTCGCCGCCATTTTAGTGTCACGTACTCAACTCCTACGCCATTTGCTGTTTCTGACGCGAGGTCACGCCCGAAATATTTGCATTCCGTGCACGAGGAGTTCTACTCACGCTCTTTGGGTATTAGGTATTTACACTAGTACTAGGTTGAGCTATTTGAGTTCATGCATTCTACAAACGCAATTACTGAGGCAAAACGTGAACAGAACATGTTACTAGATTTAATAATACCTAGGTTGCTAAATCTTTTAGGTACATTCGATACTGCACATTTCCTGTTTTACTTATACCGTGTGTTCGTTATTGTTTGATAGCTGTTTGAATTTCCCGCTCCTAAAAAAACTTTTAATGTTGGTACGTACCAGTGGCAGGACTATTACGGAATTTATTTTGAACTAAACTATAACAGATGTTCAGTGTTGCCCATTTTGATCCAAACACAAATTTACCCGGCGTTTCATGTTGTTGAAGACATTTTGTAAAATTTCAGGTGTAACATTGTGCACCGCTTCTGTTATTGTATTGCGCAGTTCTTGTAAAGTGTGGAGTCGATCAGTATACACTTTATTTTTTAAATATCCGAACATAAAATAGTCCAGCGGTGTCAAATCTGGTGAGCGAGGTGGCCATAGATCTTTGCTAATTAACCTATCTCCGAAGAACTGCCGCAGGTGAATTAACGTTGTATTTGCAGTATGCGCAGTAGCTCCGTCCTGCTGAAAGTATCCTTGCTGCAATTCATCATCATAAAGTTGTTCGATAAAAGGATTCAAGAGTAATTCCCGATAGCGAGCTGCGTTAATATTGTCATTAAAAAAAATAGGGCCATAGATTCTCCTTCGGGACATTGCCAGCCATACACCAACCTTCTTAGGATGTAACGGAACCTCAACAAATATATGGGGGTTTTCTGCAGCCCACACTCTATGGTTTTGCGAGTTCACTTAGCCGCTAAGGTGAAACCAAGCTTCGTCACTGTAGAACGTTAAATCTAACAAATCGTCATCATTCAGGAACTCGTTAAAGCAATTGCAATACCATTCGGCGAGGTAATCAGGCGGCAGCAACTGTTGAGTTGCAGTTACCTTGTACGGATGTAAATGTAATTTTTTTTGCAAGCCTTCTAACATGTATCGAGCGATAAATTTGTCTGAGCAGACAAACATCGGAGCGATTTCTTCGGACTCACATCTAGTCTTTGTTGAATATCTTCAACGACTGCTTTCGTAAGGACAGTAGGTCGGCCTGTAGATTTTTCTTTGGAAACGCTGCTGGTTTCATGGAATCTGGTAACAATACATGTTGCACAAAGTAATTGTGACCAAACTCAACATCAGGAAACTGCTCATGAAATTGTTTCTCGCAATTTTGATATGAATAATTCCAACTCCCTTCTGCGTTGCGTGTCCCTGTTCGAAAATATGCTTCAAGGATAAACCTGTTGTGGTGATCTTTGAACGGCATTCTTAACCTAAAATCACATTTCATAATTAAGATTTGCATGTGTTAACGTGGTTATTTTTTAACTTACCAATAAAATATCTGCAGTAAGATGAGATGGTATAAAACGTAAATGTAAAACTAAATATCTATAAAGCACACGCACACACGATCGCACTGACAGTTAATTCTGCGGGCGCTAATGATCGAGTTGACACTTTCGCACGAAGGTACCAACATTGCAATATGAAAAACAACGCGCCAAATTCAAATGCCTATCAATGTTGAACGCAGGGTACAAGCTAATCACAGGCGGTATCAGCCATGCTTAAAACGCAACTACCGATGAAATACGTGACGAGAACATGTTTCTTGTTTATAGTAATACCTAGGTTGCTAAATATATTAGGTTTGCACATTTCCTGCTTTACTAAAACAAACTAATCCAGCGCAGGCGGTATCAGCTATTGATTTTGAAAGTTAATGGACTTTGGAAACTGCATCAATGCTCAATTCCATACCCGACTTCCACGATAAGCTAAGTTTTTATTTATTTACATTTTTGATGAAACTTGGATATTGCTCTTTAGTTAATAACTAGTTTTTCAAGCTTAAGTTGCTGTATGTGAAATTATGTTCTTTACGTGAAATAGTGAAATATAAAATTAAGAAAATTAACTGGTGACAGGCCACCGTGCGTGGCCAATTAAATTTGAGCAAAGCTATCGGTGACGAACGACGGCTCCGCTCCGCTGCGCCGTCGTCTGTGCGTATCCCTTTAAAATTGAGCAAAGTAATTGGTGACGAACGACAAAAAAAAGTTAAAACTGAAAACAGGTGGAAACAATTAGGTCAATCTTTGAAGAATCGTGTCCCGTTAAGGGAGCAACAAATCAAAAAATGTTCCAACATAAATATTGTAGGGGAACACGTTGCGAATACACCTGAGCTTTGACTGACTCTTTAGAGTCAAAACTAAAGGCATGAAGACTCCCGAAAAATAATCTTGAATCGCTCACTTATAAGGCCGGGGCCCCGGAACGAGAGCTCCCTGAGATGAAATACTTGTCACGTGGTGCCCCTTCAGGCGATCTTTGGAGAAAATTTCAGCCGAATCCATGTCATGCGATTTTCACTCAAATTTCCGATGGTTTACTCATGAAAAATGAAAAATATGGTGCGTTGACACATAAAAAAAATTCATAACTCGCGAACGATAAGAAAAATAAAAAAAATAATGAGAATAACTGTTGTAGAGGGGTCTTTTGCGGAGAGGATAGACTAGTTTTAAATTGTCCAGGATGTACAGGAAAGGCTTTGAGAAGGGCTTTCCGGTGGTGTAATCAGATTTCCTATCGGAGAAAAAAATGTGCCCCGCTGCTCAATTTCGCTTCTCCCTTCCGTATACATCGTCATCAAACTAAAAATCGGATCGAAAAACTTTATTGGGATCTTTGATACGGATTAAATCGACGACTGACTTGCCATCGACAGATTTTTAATTTTCGAAAAAAAAATTCTTGGAAAAATTCCCGGAAAACAATCGAAAATTGGCCGTAGATTGTAAACGGTGCGCCCCACAAAAAATATGGCCCCCACGTTTTCGACGCAAAATAAAATTCCAAATGACATGCCGTTTAAATTTTTTGCGTGGTATTGGAAATGGCCGCTTTAGAATGTTTTTATTGAAGTTGGGGGTGGTTTTCTTTGAATAACTCTTCAAGGGTTGGAGATATCAAAAATTTGTAAGAGACATAAAATATAGAGGAGCCTTCGTTCTATAAAACTCTATTAAAATCAAAGTCGCTACAGTAAAGGGGGCGCGACCCCGCTCGTTGAAGCACGAAAAAAGCGACCTCTGCAGAGAAAGGGTTGCAGCTCGCGAACGGAGAGGATCACTTCCAACACAGAAGTGGCCGTTGTGCCCCCATATATTTGGGATTTTTTGAGCCGTATCTGAACGTTACCCAAAAAGCCTTAGCTTTAAACCTCTGCATCGCGAAACATCGATTTTCAAAAATTCACCCCCGAGTCTAGGGGTGATTTGAAAAATTGCTGTTTTCACGGGACCCTAGAGGACGTTTTCGTCCGCTGCGCTGCGCCGTCGTCCATGCCGGTGAAACTAGTTGGGAATGCGTCAGAGGGGGAGAAGGGCGTCTGTTGAAAAAATCAAAGCGATAGGCCTCCATTTGTCGAAATTAACCGTTTTTAACCGAAGGGGGTGGTAAAAATTTAGGGGTTAAACTCAAAAATTAAAAAAATAATACCGAGAGTCTCTTTGAAATGTTTTTTAAAGTCTAAAAAAAATTGCCGCTCGGCCGCCAAAAAACTTCGCCTCCGTCGCGTTTTTTCGTCGTTTGAAAATTCGCTCCGATTCCTGAGGGGTGTTTTAAAATTTAAAAAAAAATACAGCTCAAGGCTCGTTCGACCCCCTACCTATTTTAAAAATTTCAGCTCTTCGATTTAAATAGAAAAAAATACATCCTCGATGGAAGCAAAACGAACCCTGGACCCGGGCTCAAGGCTCGTTCGACCCTCTACCTATTTTAAAAGTTTCAGCTCTTCGATTTAAATAGAAAAAAATACGTCCTCGATGGAAACAAAACGAACCCGGGACCCGGGCCAAATGACGGCTCTGGAAGGGTAGGGGGTGTTTTAAAAATTTTGAAAAAAATTACAAATCAAAGCACGTTATCCCTTTTCTGATCCTCAAAGTTTGAGCTCTTGGATTTAAATAGAGAAAAATACGTCCGAAAAAGAAACGTCAGAGAGAGCGGAAACTTGAAAAAAAAATTTTGGTCGCTTTTTGAAAAATCATATCTCGTTAAGGGGGCTCCAAATCAAAAAGTGTGCCGATATAAATAATGTGGGCGGATGCTTTGTGAAGAGATCCCGCCACCAGCCGGATCCTTGAAGAGCGAAAATAAAGTCAGTGGCGGCGTTTTTTCGGGATTTTTTATTTTCCTGGGGCGGTGGGGTAGAGTCAGAGGGGCGGCACCCGGAGGGATCGATAGAGCTCTCGATTGTGTTCTAACGATTTTTGTTAAAATTGGCAGGGATGTTCCTCTCGCCGAGAAAAAAATTGGTTCAAATCGGACTGTACGTTTTTGAGTTTTAACACTTTTTTTCGGGTTTTTTATTTCCCGGGGTCTTCTGATCCTGAAAGTTTGAGTTCTTCGATTTAAATAGAGAAAAATACGTCCGAAAAAGAAACCGTGGAGAGAGCGGAAACCAAAAAAAATTGGTCGCTTTTTGAAAAATCATATCTCGTTAAGGGGGCACCAAATCAAAAAGTGTGCCGATATAAATAATGTGGGTGGATGCTTTGTGAAGAGATCCCGCCACCGGCGGATCCTTCAAGGGTAAAGATAAAGTCAGTGGCGGCGTTTCGGCGAACCCATGAAATTTCATATATGAGGCCGTTGTTCCAAAACGGCTCTAACGATTTTTGTTAAAATTGGCAGGGGCGTTCCTCTCGCCGCCGAGGGGAGTATCTGAAAAAAAATTGGTTCAAGTCGGACTGTACGTTTTTGAGTTTTAACACTTTCTTTTTTTCGGGTTTTTTATTTCCCGGGGGCGGTGGGGTAGAGTCAGAGGGGCGGTACCAGGAGGGATCGATAGAGCTCTCGATTGTGCATCGGACCGTGCCGGAAAAAATTCCAAAAAATTTGCCTCTGCCCCCCGGGGGTGATTTTTACGTTCCGTCACGGTACTCTCGATTACTCCGAAACCGGTCAACGTACGGCGGGATCCGCAGGAGGAGGAAGGGAATCAAAGCGATCGGCCTTCATTTGTCGAAATTGACAATTTTTGACCGAAGCGGGTGGTAAAAATTTAAGGGGTTATACTCAAAAATTAAGAAAAAAAAGTTCGAGAGTCTCTGAAATATTTTTTAAAGTCTAAAAAAAATTTTCGTCGCCCTCCCCCCTCCGCCGCCAACCGACTTCTCATCGGGCGCGTTTTTTCGTCGTTTAAAAATTCGCCCCGGGGGTTGTGCTGGTTCCAGATACTCCGAAACCGGTCAACGTACGGCGGTCAAATTTGGTGGGGATCCGCAGGAGGAGGAAGAGAATCAAAGTGGTCGGCCATTAACAATTTTTGGCCGAAGGTGGTGGTAAAACTTTAGGGGTTATCTGTTTGAAATATTTTTTAAGGTTTAAAAAAAAATTCGCCGCCCTCCCTTAGTGGCGTAGCGAGCCTAACTCGCGTCCGGGGCACAATACCTTTTTAGCGCCCCCCCCCCCCCCCATTCGAAAACCATAGTGTTCCTTTTTTACCTTTTTATTTACGAATTAACATTTATTATATTACACTGGCACTAAATTTCAAATAAATTTTCCAGAAATCAATTATAATAAAAATTAAAATTATCCTAATTTTTTGTTTTGCGAACCATTTGGCGCCCCTTTGTGAGTAGCGCCCGGGGCATAATGCCCCCCTTGCCTCCCCTCGCTACGCCACTGCCCTCCCTATCCGCCGCCAACTGACTTCACCTGCCGCGCGTTTTTTCGTCGTTTAAAAATTCGCCCCGGGGGTTGTACTGGTTCCAGAGGGGTGGGAGTGGCCGGGATCGGCTCGATCGGCAATCCTCCACATTTTGGTTAAAAAAAAATTCTAGCGTACTTTAAACCGCACCTTCTGGGGGTGTGATCCACCCCCCCGGGGATGGGAGCTGATTACCAAAATCTAATAATTTTCCTCATTTGGCGCCCTCTATACGTCTGCAAAATTTCAGCTCTCTACGACTTTTAGTTTCGGCGCCTAACGTTTAGACCAGTTGCAATTAGTATTTATTATTTATTTATTATTAAACGGGTAATAATAATAATAATAATCCTTGTTCTTCTTCTTAAGATTCCATCTCTATCTATTGAATGTTAGAAATAATCATGGAAAAATATTTTCGGTCTGATCTAATTTTTGATGTTTTTTAATGAAGAGAATATTTTTCTACCCATCGCGCGTGGTCCCTCTTCTGCTGCAGTAAATAATGTATGTTTTTCAACCAAGATATTTTTTTTCCATCCCGCGTCGTTCCTTTTCTGCTGCTCTAAATAAAGTGTGGACATCCTTCCATTCCAAACCAATTTTTGATGTTTTCTAACCAAGAGAATATTTTTCTTTCTATTCCGCATCGTCTCTCGTCTGCTGCACTAAATAAAGTACGGGCATCCTTTCAGTCCAGTTCAATCCTATATATTTTTCAACCGAAAGATTTTTTTTGTATCCCGCGTCGCACCTCTTTTGCTGTTCAAAGTATGGACACCATTCTAATTTGGTCCAATTTTTGATGTTTTCTAACCAAGAGAATATTTCTATCGCTCGTCGTCCCTCTTCTGCTGCTCTAAATAGTGGATGGACATCCTTCCAGTCTGATCGAATTTTTGATGTTTTCTTTACCAAGGGAATATTTTTCTTTCGATTCCGCGACGTTCCTCTTCTGCTGCTCTAAATAAATTAAGGGCATCCTTTCAGTCCAGTCCAATCCTTGGATGTTTTTCAACCAAGATATTTTTTCTTTCTATTCCGCGTGGTCTGCTGCTCTAAATAAAATCTGAACATCCTTCCAGTCCGAGCCAATTTTTGATGTTTTCTTTACCAAGGGAATATTTTTCTTTCGATTCCGCGACGTTCTTCTGCTGCTCTAAATAAATTAAGGGCATCCTTTCAGTCCAGTCCAATCCTTGTATGTTTTTCAACCAAGATATTTTTTTCTTTTTATTCCGCGTGGTCCCTCTTCTGCTGCTCTAAATAAAATCTGAACATCCTTCCAATCCGAGCCAATTTTGGATGTTTTCTAACCAAGAGAATTTTTTTTCTATCGTGCCTGGCCTCTCTTCTGCTGCTTTAAATAATGTAAGGTGTGAGCCACAGAATTTTGTTTCTGAGTTGGCCATGCCTGAGAGAGAGAAACATAGCAGTCATGTCTGAGATTAATTCATTTAAAAAAATCTAATTCTAGTCTCATGACGTAATAATATGCGACGTACCTCATTTATCTCACAACCAACTCTGAAACAAAATGGATGCTCTTTCAGTCTAGTCCAGCCTTTGATGTTTTTCATTCAACCAAGACATTGTTTTCTTTCTATCCCGCGTCGTCCCTCTTCTGCTGCTCCAAATAAAGTATGGGCATCCTTTCAGTGCAGTCCAATCCTTGTTGTTTTTCAACCAAAAGATTTGCATTGTCGTCCTCAATTTTCCGTTCTATTGTTAGCTTCAGAAAGCCATATTTATTGTTACGAAAAACGTGATATAGAGCTATTCAGCAGAGATGGCGGTCGGGGTGTCTTGTCCGTCCGAATCAAGTAGTGTCCGTTGCAATTTTCCACCATAGGCTAAATCGCGCGCGCCTATGAAATAACCGGTAAGTAAGAGACGCCGTAAACTATTTCTTTCTCCTTCTACCGCTACGCAGGCCGCGTGTGTGTTTTCTAGATACGGCCGACGAAATCGTACGTCTTGGGAATATCCGCTCGTTTATCAGGTAGTAGAAAAGGATACCAATATTATTTGAATGTTCCGAACTTAGTTCGTAAACCGCCCTTACTCACGAATAGCTCTATATTTACTAGTATTTGTGATGTGATCTGTTCACGGAATTCTTGAAGCCTGTGGAATACCCACATTTCAAGAACGTCCAGGCGGTTCATATAAAAATATAAAAAGTTCAATAAAACGTGTCTTCAGTTATCATTTAAAACGTGCAGAGGAATTATTTAATTATAAATGTGGGTATTAAAACTTGAATTGGTTGACAGATCAAGCAATATCGACCGAACATAAAAGAAATCTCTCAAAACATCCGTGGTATGTGCAATTGCTCCATCTTGTTGAAATCGTGAATTATTTATCCAAAGCGGAATTTTAACACGACGTTCGGAATTTACTGTGACAATTATTCTCGTTGAAAATTGAAGTAAAGCCGTCGGTGATGCGTATTTTAAGAGAAACGCCGATGTTTCGATTAGTTCCCCAGGGCTCGCCTTCCTTTTCCTCTCGTCGTCCACCGGGAGCTATGCCGGCAACACCGCCCAGCTGCTCGATGCGAGGCAACAACCGCTGGCTTGGAAGCTAACGGATGTGGGTACAATAGTGATCGCAAACCGAAAGAAAAATCCACTACCTGGACTTGAAATGGGTTTTTAATGCGGTGCTTGAGTTCGCCGCATTTACTAGCGACGATTAGCGGTGGATGAAAAAATCACGCACGCTCACATTACGGGAGTCACCCATCGCAGAAGTAATCGCTCCTCAACACAGCACTGCCGGGGAGAGGTCGATCAAACCATCCGGCACTTCTCGTTCGGTCTCTTGTCACGTTATTCGCTTGCTTGAACGCGTCGGTTATTGTTACTTTACATTAGGTTGCGATTTACGTTACGCCTAAATAATCGAAAATAAATAAATAATGGAATTTATTTTATTTTATCCTATACTGTTATCATGTTAATAACTCCTTAGCAACTAGTAACGTTATGGTACCTAGTGTTGTTAAGAAATTCTTAACAACACTAGTGTTGTTATATTATCTTAACGCAACTCGTTGCTATGGAGGTATTGGTAAACAAACATGACTTCGCTTTTTGACGGTTTTCATTACACATTTTTCAAATTAAAAGAAATAGAAATAGGATAAAATAAACCGTGTTTCGACACACGTAACGTTATTTGCTTTTACATTACTCGATAATTTAAAAGCACTCGCTCCTACGTCGCTCGTGTTTTCAAACTTTTCTCTCGTAATGTAAAAACCTTCATAACGTTACTTGTATCGTAAATTCTAAAATGGCATTATTCAAATTAGTAACTATACTACTAGGTTTTACTTTCCCATGTCCTTTTTCTATCGTGTGAGCCTCAAAATTTTGTTTCAGAGTTGGCTGTGAGATAAATGAGGTACGTCGCATATTATTACATCATGAGACTAGTTAGTTAAAAAAAGAATTAATATCAGACATGACTGCTATGTTTCTCTCTCTCTCTCTCTCTCTCTCTCTCAGGCATGGCATCTCAGCAACAAAATTCTGTGGCTCGCATCTTATATTGCGTGAATATCGTGTGAACGTAGCTTTCAATCGGGCACTCGATCGAGCCGCCTGCCTTTCCCCTCTTGTAACAGTAGGGGCTCAAACACGTCAGCACCAGACCCAAGTGCCGTTCGCCTCTCTCCCTAACGGCCACCCGTTGAAAGGCTGGGAGTTGTGTGCGCGCCGTAATTATATTTCCATACCATTCACAAATTATTTAACACATCGTTGTTATTTGGTTCAAATTAAAAAAAAAAAATGCGCGGTTGGGCGGAGGTCAGGCAGCGGCGTCAGTTCGCCGGGCTTGTACGTCCAAGCAACGCCGATCTCGCCGAGGTAAAGGTCGATGGAACTAACTACGCTCCTAGTATAGTCACGTAGTCAGCTCCGGTGCCATTTGCTGTTTCTGACGCGAGGTCACGCTCGAAATATTCATCGCATGCAATATTGGGCGCGCACTTTAGCATTTTAACGCTCCTTTAAGCTGGTTTAGGTTGGGACGTTCTGAAAACCCAACTACTAATCTGTTTAATGCCTAGGCTGCTTATTATTTTAGTCGGTAGAGTTTTCAAACAATAATCTCGGTGTGCTACCTGGCAACCTACCATTGATTTTCAGCGACTGCAGTAGGTTCTTCCCTAAAAAGCGTTATGAAGGATTGGTTTTATGTTTCTAATTATCATTCCTCGAAGAAAATTCTTAATGAAACTTCTGTACTACTAGTTCTTCTACATGTATTTATATGTTGATTATGTTAGAACTTTGCCCTTGAAATAAAGGTCACGTCGGATTACCGAAGAACTGGAGAGCAGGTACCCGAGGAGACCAAAGCGGTGTGACCATCGACGGCACCCTGTGCCCCGATTTGAACACCCTTTTCTACATATTTCTGAAAATTAGTGTTCACCGAGCTGTCGGATGAACAACTTGTTAAAATTGTACAGTTTGTAAATATATTTCTTTACCGTGGTCAAGTCTTCTCAATTCAAAGCACTCCGAAGAGTAATTCGCGCCAAATAAGAAGCGGTCGACGTAACAGATTATTTGACGACCAAATGCAGCTCTAAATATCTCCCAAGATCCTCTACGCACTGATGCTGATGATGAAAGTTTTCTTCGCTGTTTTTAAACAAAACTTATTCTTCGAGACGCATAAATACCTGGTAAATTTGGGCTGTCGAAAGACAATACACAACCTCATCATGTCTTTTCAAATCTATCTGTGAGGATATTAGATCAATCGTAAAAACCGCCCTCGCTAACCTTGAAAGTGCGACTGTTTACGTGACGTCTGATCGTTCTGAATGTTCTGACTAAGTCGACTATTCATCTGATTATCTGACTGTTGTGGATCGAATTTAATTCTGAATCTGAATGAGTGATGGAGCTGAATGTTCTGATTCATTGATTCATCTCCTGTCTGTTTTTTTTTTTTTTGGTGAGAGGAGAGGTAGACACCCCTATAGTGGGATAATGTTGGATTCCTCTCCCTGAAGGGCGCAGAGCATTCCAACTAAAACCTCTCCTTGTATTTCAATTTTCTCCAGTCGGTAGAGTGCTCCATGGGCTTTATATGGTCCACGCCCTACTCTGCTCTTGGGGGTGGTGGTGGTAGGACGCAACGGAACTCTGAGGTCGGAACACGTGCGAACCTGCAAATTATATTTCCGAGAACAATTTGCACGTAGGCAGGCAGCGGGAGGCGGATCGACCGTGTCTTTTGTGTCGCCCCGGCAGCTGCACATTCCCACTAATTGTTCTGCGATTCGGTCTTAACGATGTCCTCGATACAAAGATGCACATCGGTGGAGGCTTATCTGTCTATTGTGTTCGCACTGGCAGCTGCACTTCTTCGAAAATGATCTCGTTTGGTAATTTAAATAATGCGGAATTTATTTTAATTTTGAAAGGGAGCAATGGTTAACTCGTAAAATGCAAATTCAAATAATTACGTATTTGTGACGACAGCAACAGTTTTTTAGAGGTCTTAAGGTGAGTATAGACTAGAGCATTTACTAGTAACAAAACAACGAGCCGCTCTATGATATGTTCTAGTGTATCACCCTCACGAACCAGACGTCTTTTGACGACACCTTTTGAAACTGAGCATTTTCCTGTATTGTACCATTCGTTAGAACGTTACATTACATAAAAATGCTCTAGTGTATATCCACCCTTGGGACGTACAAAATACGACCGATACTAATTGGTCACCATAATGTCAAGCGCTCCACCATTTGTCTTTGTTGCCGCTTTCTTAGGATCAGGTGGGTACATGATGCCAGCGTAATTCTATAAATAGTAATAATGGGGTGAAATCCAGTAGGGTCGTAACCACCGTCACTTGTCACGTGATTATTTGAATTATGAATACTGTCTTAGGGCTTGTTCACACCAAAAGCAACCGGCGACTGCAACGCAATTGCAACGCGACGCAGCGGTAATGTTTAAGTACACGTGTTCCCACCTGCTGAAGGCAACTCAACTGCAACGCAACTAGTTGCTAACTGGTTGCCGGCAGTGCTGCATACCGCGTCGCCGTCGCCAGTTGCGATCTACAGTTGCCAAGAACTGATGTATCATGTAGGACGAGACAGCAAAATCTTTTAATTTTGTGGCTCTTGTAGAAGCACACACATGTTTATATGATGTGACAAAGCCATCATCGCAAAGAAAAAGCCTGGGGAGAATTTTAAAGGTGTCTTTGCTCATACGATAAAATCCATGGAATTTAACAGGATCATTATTCAATTCCTGTGCTACTGAACTCTGTCTCAAATTTATTGTATAAAGAAGGCTAACCCAAAATTTTCGGTATTTCTTTTTTCCCTTTTTCAATAGCACGCAGTGGCGGCTCGTGAAACATGTTGATGGTAGAGCCACTTATACAATATATCACCCCCCCCCCCCCCTTCCTTTTTGAAGAAAGAAAGAACGATTTCCTGGACCACGTAACTGGCGAAAAAGTATTAATTAAATATTCTTGCTGAGATTGAAACTACAAGTAGCGCCATGGCTCCTTGGCTTCGACAGCAACATATACTAGTTTTGACAGCTGAAAAATACAATTTTTGACATTTCATAATGTCGAAAAAAATTATTTTTATTAGCTGAAAAATACTGTTTTTGACAGCTGAAACATAGCATATTTGGTAGCTGAAGAATACCATTTTCTACAACTGTAAAATACAACTTGAGACAGCTGAAAAATACTATTTTCAACAGCTGGGGATTACCATTCTTGCCAGCTGAAAAATACCATTCTCGACAGCTGAAACATGCCGTTATTGGCAGCTAAAAATACAAAAATACTTTTGACAACAAAAAAAAACAATTTTTGACAATAAAATATAGAGGTTTTGACAGCTGAAAAATGCCATTTTTGACAGTTAAAAAATGTCAAAATGCTGTTTTTGATAGCTGAAAAATGTCAAAAAATGCTGTTTTTGATAGCTGAAAAATACCATTTTTATGCGTGAGAAATACATACCATTGTTGACAGCTGAAAAATATCATTATTGACAGCTGAAAAATTACATTTTTGACAGCTAAATAATACAATTCTTAATAGCTGAAAAATACCATGCTTGATAACGGCAACACACTATTATTGACAACTGTATAATACCATTATTGTTGGCTATAAAATAGAATTTTTAAAAGCTGAAAAATGCCATTTTTTGCCAATTACAAAAAATTCGAAAAATGCTGCTTTTGATGGCTGAAAAATACCATTTTTATAGGTGAGAAATACCATTGTTTACAGCTGAAAAATGCCATTTTTGACAGCTGAAACATATTATTCTTAACAACTGCAACACACCATTTTTGGCAACTGTATCATACCATTATTGTCAGCTATAAAATACAATTTTAAAAGCTGAAAAATGCAATTTTTGACAATTAAAAAAATGCTGCTTTTGATAGATTAAAAAAATGCTGCTTTTGATAGCTGAAAAATACCATTTTTATGCGTGAGAAATACATACCATTGTTGACAGCTGAAAAATATCATTTGTGACAGTTGAAAAATATAATTTTTGACAGCTGAAAAATATCATTTTTGACACCTGAAAAATAACATTTTTGACAGCTAAAAAATACCATTTTGACAGCTGAAAAATATAATTTTTAACAGCTGAAAAATATCATTTTTGACAGTTGAATACTACACTTCTTGACAACTGAAAAATACCATTTTTAACAGCTGAAACATACTATTCTTAACAACTGCAACACACCATTATTGACAACTGTATCATACCATTATTGTCAGCTATAAAATACAATTTTAAAAGCTGAAAAATGCAAAATGCATTTTTGACAGTTGAATAATACACTTCTCAACAACTGCAAAATGCCATTTTTAACAGCTGAAACATACTATTCTTA
This sequence comes from Ocypus olens, assembly GCA_910593695.2. Taxonomy (NCBI): domain Eukaryota; kingdom Metazoa; phylum Arthropoda; class Insecta; order Coleoptera; family Staphylinidae; genus Ocypus; species Ocypus olens. Next base: position 9,158,234 of record OU343058.1, on the reverse strand, counting down.
ACAACTGCAACACACCATTATTGACAACTGTATCATACCATTATTGTCAGCTATAAAATACAATTTTTAAAAGCTGAAAAATGCCATTTTTGACAATTAAAAAGTGTTAAAAAATGTTGCTTTTGATAGCTGAAAAATACCATTTTTATAGGTTAGTAATACCATTGTTGACAGCTGAAAAATATAATTTTTGACAGCTGACAAATATTATTTTTGACATCTAAAAAATATCATTTTTGACAGCTGAAAAATACCATTTTGACAGCTGAAAAATATCATTTTTAACAGCTGAAAAATATCATTTTTAACAGCTGAAAAATATCATTTTTGACAGCTGAAAAATATCATTTTTGACAGTTGAATACTACACTTCTTGACAGCTGAAAAATGCAATTTTTAACAGCTGAAACATACTATTCTTAACAACTAACTGCAACACACCATTGTTGACAACTGTATCATACCATTATTGTCAGCTATAAAATACAATTTTTAAAAGCTGAAAAATGCCATTTTTGACAATTAAAAAAATGTCGAAAAATGCTGCTTTTGATAGCTGAAAAATACCATTTTATGGGTGAGAAATACATACCATTGTTGACAGCTGAAAAATATCATTTGTGACAGTTGAAAAATATAATTTTTGACAGCTGAAAAATATCATTTGTGACAGTTGAAAAATATAATTTTTGACAGCTGAAAAATATAATTTTTGACAGCTGAAAAATAACATTTTTGACAGCTGAAAAATAACATTTTTGACAGCTGAAAAATATCACTTTTGACAGCTGAAAATATCATTTTTGACAGCTAAAAAACAAAATTTTGACAATAAAAAAATGACCAAAAATGCTGTCTATGATAGCTGAAAATACCATTTTTATAGGTGAGAAATAACTTTTTTAACAACTGAAAAATAACATTTTTGACAACTGAAGAATATATCATTTTCGACAGTTGAATAATATAATTCTTGACAACTGCAACAAACCTTTATTGACAACTGTAACATTCCATTATAGACAACACAAAAAATACAATTTTTGACAGCTGTAAAATGACATTTTTGACGATTAAAAAATGTCAAAAAATGCTACTTTTAACAGCTGAACAATACCATTTTTATAGGTAAGAAATTCTTTTTTGACAGCTGAATAGTACCATTTTTGACAATTAAAAAATATTATTTTTAACTGTTGAATAATACTCTTCTCAACAGCTGGAAAATACCATTATTGACAACTGCAACAAATCATTATTAACAACCGTAACAAACCATTATTGTTAGCTAAAAAATACAATTTTTGACAACACAAAAAATACAAGTTTTGACAGCTAAAAAAATGCCATTTTTGACAATTAAGGAAAAAAAATTAAGAAAAATTCTGCTTTTATATCTTCGTCAGACGAGGACGACATTTTGTTCACGACTACCGAAACAAGAGACTTCAAAACAGTTGATTTCAGTAAGAACACAACAGCAACTCAACTGAAGTTGCGGTCGCATGCAGTTGCGTCGCCGTTGTCAGTTGCTTTTGGTGAGAACACTGCCTTAATATTATTTTAAAATGTTGGTGACTATGGTGATGAAATTTAAGGTTTGTTTACTTGTACACGTTTCATTGAAATCCCGCTAAACACTTAAAACTGTGCTGTTTCATAGATTTTTACATTGTGATTTTTTTTTATTGCAGTTAGATTTTAAGAGCTGCATTGGCTAGAGAAGAACTAATAAGTCCGTGATGTCACTGATCACGTGTTGGCCCTTATGATGACTTTGTAAACTTTAAGGCCCTCGTCGTAATTTAACAGCCTGCACTTATTACTTACATGACAAATTTTGAAATCATCCGAATAGAAAAAAAAATATTTTTAATCTTGTATATTATTATACAGGGCGTAGTGGAACAAAATTGAACATAGGATTTTCAATGTTAATTTCTTTATATTGGAATATTATCTTCCCTGATCGTTTTAGAGGAAACATGTAAATAAATGTTTTGTAGAGTAAAAATTTCTGCATGCGGTCTGCTATTATTTATTTTTTAGCATTCATAAAAACCCTAAAAAATGATAAAATAAAAATGATAATTTTCACGAAAATAATGGTTGCCATGAAATTGAACAAAAACGGCGCGCTGTTGATTTGTTGGCTTCTGTCAAATGTACTGAACACTTTATAACTGTTTACAAGTTTTTACTTTCTCCGTTACGAAGTACGAGAAAGTATTGTGATCGTAAAATTTTTTTTTACGGGAATATCCGTTTTGGGGTCCCTAGATACCATTTCAACAATTTCTGGAAAAAAAAATTGTGTGTGTGCGTCTGTCTGTGCGCGCTGTATCTTAAAAACTAATAGAGCAATTGATATGAAACTTTAAACATACGTCTTATTTGATAATCTGAAGAACTGAAAAGCTTTTGGTAAAATTTCATAAACCTCAAGTATGCGTTAACCTTAGCCGTTTTCTGTTTTTCTCCGATAATTTTTAAAAATGAAAAATATTGCAAAAATGTCTAAACAAATCTTGAACATAACAAAAGGAGACAAAGAAATAAATCTTTTGTTGCAATTTTTTTTTCTTCAAAAAATAAACGTTTTTTGAAAAAATAAAATTATCAATATTTTTGTCATTTTTGGTTTATAATTAGGAACCAATAATAGTTAATCAAATTTATAATAATAATATTGGTAGGTAATGCTAAAATTAATAACTTATAAAGAATACGTTCTTTTGGAAATCTTTGAGTAAATCGTCGGTAAAGATTAGAATTTGAATTTTTCATTTCCATCTTTCATAATTTTGACATTTCAAACGTCAGAATCATCCAATACTACAACACGTTCGATGTATATTTAAAGTGAAAAAAATACCATGAAAGTATAAATCAAAATTTTTTTCATCACTTTTTTGTAAGACCTTATTTTCAGGATTTTTTAATTTTTTCTTACATGTCTTTTTTAAGAACCTTTCTTTAGAACTTAATTTGCAGGACTTTTCTTTTCAGAATTTTTATCGAGCACTCTTTTTTTAAGACTTTTTATTTTTGAGACTCCTTTTCAGGATTTTTTTATCAGGATTATTTTTCAGGAACATTTTTCACGACTTTTTAATGCCTTTTTCAGATCTTTTCTAAGTCTTTTTGCAAGACTCTTTTTGGGTTTTTTGCAGGACGAGTTTTTTTAGAACTTTTTTCAAGACTGTTTTTAGGACCCTTTTTTTAACGAAGTTTTTTCAGGACTTTTGTTTCAGGACTTTTCTTTTGCAGAATTTTTGTCCAGGACTCTTTTTTCAAGACTTTATTTTAAAGAGTTTTTGTTTGGTGCCTTTTTTGGGACTCTTTTTCAGGATTTTTAATCTGGAACTTTTTTAATGCCTTTTTCAGGTCTTTTTGGGATTTTTTTGCAGGACAATGTTTTCAAAACTTTTTTCAAGACTTCATTTTCAGAACTCTTTTTTGAGGCCTTTTTTCACGACGTTTTATTCAGGACTTTTGTTTCGGATCCTATCTTTTTCGAATTTTTTTCAGGGCCCTTTTTTTAAAGATTGTTTAAAAACTATATATCAGGGGCCTTTTTTTATCAGGGTTATTTATTCAAGACTTTTTTAACACTTTTTATCCGATATCATCTAAGGCTTTTGTGAGGACTATTTTCTGGAATTTTCTGGGGACCTTCTTAAGCACTCTTTGTCGAACTTTTTCAGAAATTTCTTTCAGGACTTTATTTTTCAGGACTCTTATTTTAGGACTTTTTTCGGGACTTTACAGGCTTTATTCAGGCCTTTTTAAGGTTTTTATTCTGACTTTTTTGTATGCTTTTTCAGTACTTTTCTTCTGGCCGTTTTATCAGACCTTTTTATCAGGATTATTTTTCAAGACGTTTTTTAGGATTTTTTATCAGGATTATTTTATCAAGACTTTTTAAATGCTTTTTATCAGTTCTTTTCCTGACTTCTGTTTGGACTATTTTCTCGACTTTCTTCGGGTCTTTTTTAGTATTCTTTGCATGACTTTTTTTAGGACTTTTTTCTGGACTATTTTACAGGTCTTTTTTCGAATTTTTTAGAAGCCTGTTTTTAGTACTTTTCTACAGTATTTTTTTATTAGGTCTTTTGCTAAGACCTATTTTCCGATTTTTTTTTTGTGACGACTCTGTTTTCGGGACTTTTTCTAGGTCTTTTTCAAGAACCTGTTCTTCAAGACATTTCTTTATCAGAGCACTTTTTTCGGACTCTTTATGAGGATTTTTAACAGATTTTTTCAGGACTGTTTTATTTAAGACTTCTTCGGGTATTCTCTTTGGAATTTTATAACCAGAACTCTTTCAGGGCGTTTTCAAAAATCTTTTTCAGGGTTTAGCAAGATTTGTTTTTAGGACTTTTTTCAAGCATTTATTATGATTTTATTTGGTTTTCTAATAAACTAATTTAAGATTATTTGAATTGGAAGTATAATTTGTTATTTTTATCTTTCATAACTTTGACGTTTTAAACGTCAGTATCATCTGATCTAAAATGAAAATAAACCATGGCAGTATAAATATAAATAACTGTTATGCTATCAAGATCGGAGAAAGTAACATGATGGGCACATCACCATTTTTTCATTAAAAATGTATTCTATTCAAGAAAAGGTGCCTAGTTTTGTGTTACTTCATCTTTTTTCTCCTACTATTTGTAACCTGTTTCACCAATAAATGGTTCATTAACCCAATACCGTCGTTAAGTTGAAATAATGAATATTTAAGAGCTTTTCTCAAACATTTCAGAGTGGCCGTTTTTTTTTGCCGGTCAGTATAATATTTTATGATGAATCGCGGGTTAGCTCTTTGCTGCACGAGATTTCACACGTTTTAAAAGGCCTCAGCGCACTTCTCTCAGTTGGCACTAGGGGTGTTGTTGGGGTGAAGATATGTGGTTCATAATTCTCATCTTAGTTCAGCTTCATACATTCAGATTTGTAAGTGGTCTATTTTGTAGGCCGATGTGTCACAGCTTACTTAAATTTGGTAGTTCAAATTGCAGCAAAGAGTTAACTAAATCCATTGTGACGTCCACATCTACAACATATGTGTTTTCATGATCCATTCAATTTTCTAATGCATCCAATCGACATTTGTTAATTGACGAGTTTCGTTTTTAATCTGTTCCAGGTGAACTGCTTGGAACAAGACGAACTGTGCACGACGTGCAATTACATGCTGGGAATATGCTACAAGTTCAGGATAACCTGCCTGAAGTCGCAGGAAGTCCTGATGAAGGACGTGTCGCGACGACCGCCGCAAGACTTGCAGCAAAACAACCCGTTCTCCATCCACCTGAAAATCAGCAATCAGAAATCCACGCCCGTGCCTAACTGCGAGTTCTCCTTTAGCACGGCCGAACGGCCCATTAAGCCCGCGCCGCCGGCGAATAAATCGATCGTGGTCAAGAACAGCGATTCCCTCGGAATCGTGCAAACGGCCCAATCGAAATCCGGGTATTTAATATGCGTCGGCCAGAACGATTCATCCATCAAAAAATCTCCCAGCAAGGTAACTGTTAGCCTGCCTAAACCAATGTCGGACACTCGTCCCAATTCCAGTAAGTGTTACGTGAGGACGCAGAATGGTTTCGTGCCACTGAATGATCCTCCAAAAAAACCACCTGGTAATGTATCGAAATATAGCTTAACGTTGGAAGATCTTCTGGATAACTCGCCATCTATTAGCGAAAAGGCAAAACCGGCGAATAAATCCCTGCCTGGAGATGACGCGAGTGACGCCATTAAAGGCGACACATCTCTATCGGAACTGGAGAAGGATCAGTTGTTAGTGGAAGAACTTATCAAATGCAACGATCACCTCAAGGAATACTCAGCGGAGCAATTTGCGTGCCACGTGCAAGTAGAACCTCTTCCCAAGTTTTATGTGCCGAAAAACCAGAACGATGATAAAACCGGGTATCTCTGTCAGTGCAACCATTGCGGACTCACTTTCACATCGAAAGTGAAATTGTTGTCTCACATCAGGAGACATTTCAAATACAAACCTCACAAGTGCTCAATTTGCGATCGGCGATATTACGAGGCCGACGACCTAAAAATGCACATGATGGCGCATAAAGTTAACGATCAGAAGAAGTCGGGACAAACTGCCCCAGTTACCACACCACCTCCACCTCCTTTAAAGGAAACACCCGAAAGGGCCATTAAAACCAGATTAAGCACGAAATCTGCAAACGATGCGCCACCGGCTAAACAACCCAAGCTGGCCGCCCCCGAAACGAGTAAACCCGATCCTCTCACGAAACCGCCGGAATCCGCGTTCGAACCCAACCCTCTGGATTTAATACCGGCCATTAACATCAAGACGGAAAGCATCTACGAAGCGCTAAACACCGCTCCTTCGGTTTCTAAACCGGCGAAGATCGTTAAGAAACCGCCTCCTAGAACCCTCCCGCAACCCCCAACTTTGCAAAAGAGGCCAATCGTTACCCCAACTAGCAGAAACGATTCCGTCGACTTTTTGGAAAAATACATTACAAACCTACGGTGCAGGTTTTGTAATATTCTGTTCCAAACGGAAGCTGAAACTTCACAGCACGCGAGACTGCACTGTAACATATGTTTCGAGCTTTGCGCGACCCCGAGTGCGCACGATAGTTTCCATACTGCTATGCTTAATAAGAACAAGAAGAAGATCTACCTGTGTCTGGTTTGCGGGACGCATAATCCACGCGGGCATTTCATTATCCATAACAAGGTGCACGATATAGTGTGTGAAATTTGTTCGATGGGTTTCACGACGGATAAAATGTTCCAGCACCATCGGCAGTCTTGCCCGGAATACCATTGCAAGTACTGCGGGAAAACGTTCCCTACACTGAGCCACGGAAGAACTCACGAGTACCACACTCACGAAAAGCAGTACCGATTGGAAATGAAGTGTCCGATGTGCAAGAAACAATTCCCAATGGCCAAACAGTTGAAATCGCATTCTTGCAGGAAGTGCGATACTTGCGGCGAATTCGTAGATGCGAAACTAATGGCGGACCATGTTTGTTCCGAACAACCCATGATGTTCGATCCTCTGCCGCCGTCGCTATTAGACCCTTTGATGCAGCCGATGTACGACCAGCCCGAAGAACCCATCCAAGAGGAAGAACCCGAAGACAGCAAAGCCAACATTCCGTTACTTGTACCGATGCCGACGCAGGGGCAGATCGTGTGCGATGTCTGTTCGAAGTGCTTCGATAGCAAAATAATCTTCGACGTGCACGAATGCTATGACGATCAAGGCGTGCGCATATACCGCTGCGAAATATGCACCGGGTACTTCTCGCGCCTCGAGTTCATAGACCATATGAAGGTACACATTTCCTAATAATAAGTTTTACTCTAAAATTATTTTTATAAGTTACGTAAGATATCGATTATTACATTGCCATTGTCGCAAGGAATAAGTTTTTCTTTCACCTTTTAACCCGAGGAATATTAATTTCGTTGGTACTCTCGAGTACAAGAGAGAGATAAAATATTAATTAAATAAAGACGAAGAAATAGTAACAGATTAAATGTGTATTATCATTCGTCTTTATTCAATGCTTCTGCTACACGCGAGGCAAATCATTTTTAAGATAAAATATAGTTAGTAAGTATAATTCGTTTGCATGTTACGTTATTTCTTTTTGTACCATCTTTACGGGATTGTTTTTTTTAGTTATTGAAAAAATTATACACAACAAAAATGAGTATTCAACCTAACCAATAAAGGATTTATCACCTATACCCATTTTTTCAGCGATATAAAAAGCTACGTTCCAAAAATTTGCTTAAAATTAATGTGGTGAAGAAGGCCTGCTTGTTGATTTTCATAGGTGAGGCAAAGAGATATGTTGAAGCTTCTTTGTGGCAGTCGCACGTACAGTACTACCGAGGACTCGAGACGCGTGAGGAGTATTGAAATGCGAGAAAGTATTCAGAGAACGCGCCAACAAATCTCCGCCAATTGAATTTAAGTTGGTCAATGCACAACACGTCTCGAGTGCTTGGTACAACTCTACTCTTATTACGGAACCAATGTTTTGGTCAAATATTTTTTCGTCTAAATTTTCACGTGTCGTCACAGGTGCTAAATTAATGTTTTAATGATGAACCAACCTGTATATTATTTAATTTCAGGGATGCACTAAAAATCCACTATCAAACATCTAAATATTTGCCATTTTATCTATTAGTACCAGTGCAGGTAAGTCATATTGTATATCACGATCATTGCTGCTACGATTTTTGTATGTCTTCATAATAGGCGATACAAGACGTGTAAACCCCGTACAGTTATTTTTTTACTTTCTCCGTTACGAAGTAAGTGTGTGTCTGTCTGTCTGTCTGTATGTGTGTGTGTGTGTGTGTCTGTCTGTGTGCGCTGTATCTCAAAAACTAATAGAGCAATTGATATGAAACTTTCAACATACGTCTTATTTGATAATCTGAAGAACTGAAAAGCTTTTGGTAAAATTTCGTACACCAGAAGTGGGTGTTTACCTTACCTGTTTTTTGTTTTTTGCCAATATTTTCTTAAATATAAAAAATATCAGAAAAATATTTCAACAAACATTGAAGACAACAAAGAAATGAACATCTTTTGCTTGAAAATATTTTTCATAAAATCATTGCTATTCGAGAAAAAAAATATTTTAATTTGAAGTATAATTTTTCCATGTTTCATAATTTTGACGTTTTAAACGTCAGTTTCATCCGAGTTTACGTAACGCTCGATATACATTTAAAATATGATTTCAATAAACCATGAAAACGTAAATATAAATGGCTATGATACCATCAAGTCGGAGAAAGTAACATGATGGCCACATCACCATTTTTTAAATCGTGTTACTGCAAACCGAATGGAGTTAATCGGTACCATAGATTAATATTCCGTCTTCCGATTAATTCCGTCAAAGTACGACCAAGTACAACCTCCGCCCGTAGGAAAGTGCGATGGAATTCTATTCCGCCAAATACGGAAGTCCATGACGGAACTTATAACGCCGTGAACTTGTTAATTGTAGAGATACAATAGTTTTATGTTGAAGTGGCTCATACTTATAGTATTCAAGGTAATTGGAAAGAGCTCGACTGTTCCGTAATACTAAAATCTTGCATCACCTAGAGGTAAAGTTTGCGCGGAGTGAGAAAGTACGATAAACGCGATAACAAATCTTCGCGTGGCCGTATCACCCAATTGAAGATGAATCAGCATTTCGCGACGATTCTGTGTCTACATGTCATGTACATTTTGTTCACGCGACGCTTGCTGAATAATTATGAGTTTTCGGCGCCCCCTCTCTAGAAAGTTAAGAAGGTCAACTTGCCACGAAATTTTGGTACTACTCTTCGACTTGAATTCTTCGCGTGCGCTCATACGTTATCGCATGCGCCTGATACTGTGTTATAATAAATAACAGGAGAAACTTCAAAACGACAAAACGCAACTTTTTTAATTTCTCCGTTACGAAGTACGAGAAAATATTGTGATCGTGATTTTTTTTCAATTTTTTTTTACGGAAATATCCGTTTTGGAGTCCCTAGATGCCATTTCAACAATTTCTGGAAAAAGAAATTTTGTGTCTGTGTGCGTGTGTCTGTGCGCGATGTATCTCAAAAACTAATAGACCAATTGATATGAAACTGTGAACATAAGTTTTATTTGATAATCCGAAGAACTGAAAAGCTTTTGGTAAAATTTCGTACACTGGGCGTTTACCTTAACTGTTTTTTGTTTTTTTTTCCCAATATTTTTACTTTCTCCGTTACGAAGTAGTAATTTCAAAAAAAAATTTTTACGGAAATATCCGTTTTGGGGTCCCTAGATGCCATTTCAACAATTTCTGGGGGAAAAAAATTTGTGTCTGTGTGTGTGTGTGTGTCTGTCTGTGCGCGCTGTATCTCAAAAACTTATAGAGCTATTGATATGAAACTTTAAACATCCGTCTTATTTGATAATCTGAATAACTGAAAAGCTTTTGGTAAAATTTCGTACACCGGAAGTGGGCGTTTACCTTAACTGTTTTTTGTTTTTTGCCAATATTTTCTTAAATATGAAAAATATCACAAAAACATTTAAACAAACTTTGAAGACAACAAAGAAATGAACATCTTTTGCTTGAAAACATGTTTCATAAAATCATTTTTATTCGAGAAAAATATTTTTTCTTAAATTTTTGGTTTATAATTATAAAACGATAATAGTTACAGCAAATTTATGTTAATAATAATTGTAGAGAATGCTAAACTGAACAACTTATAAAGAATAAGTTTTTTTTTTAATTCCTTTAGTTTTTTCTTAATTTTTCTTTGCCGCCGTGAAAATCTTTAATTTTTAAAAAATCTGTAACTCGCTTCAAAATTATTGGATTTTCAAAAACCAAAATTATTTGAGTAGAATGTCATTTTCCCAATAAAGATTAATTTTTGTGTAATTTTTCCGATACGTTTACTATTTTTTTCTTAATTTTTCTTCCTCCAATGTACGTGAAAATCAAAAATTTCAAACATCTGTAACTCGCTTGAAAATTATTGGATTTTCAAAAACCAAAATTATTTGAGTAGAGTGTCATTTTCCCAATAAAGATTAATTTTTGTGTAATTTTTCCGATACGTTTACTATTTTTTTCTTAATTTTTCTTCCTCCAATGTACGTGAAAATCAAAAATTTCAAAAATCTGTAACTCGCTTGAAAATTATTGGATTTTCAAAAACCAAAATTATTCGAGTAGAGTGTCATTTTCCCAATAAAGATTAATTTTTGTGTAATTTTTCCGATACGTTTACTATTTTTTTCTTAATTTTTCTTCCTCCAATGTACGTGAAAATCAAAAATTTCAAAAATCTGTAACTCGCTTCAAAATTATTGGATTTTCAAAAACCAAAATTATTTGAGTAGAGTGTCATTTTCCCAATAAAGATTAATTTTTGTGTAATTTTTCCGTTACGTTTACTATTTTTTTCTTAATTTTTCTTCCTCCAATGTACGTGAAAATCAAAAATTTCAAAAATCTGTAACTCGCTTGAAAATTATTGGATTTAAAAAAACCAAAATTATTTGAGTAGAGTGTCATTTTCCCAATAAAGATTAATTTTTGTGTAATTTTTCCGTTACGTTTACTATTTTTTTCTTAATTTTTCTTCCTCCAATGTACGTGAAAATCAAAAATTTAAAAAATCTGTAACTCGCTTGAAAATTATTGGATTTTCAAAAACCAAAATTATTCAGGTAGAGTGTCATTTTCCCAATAAAGATTGATTTTTGTATAATTTTTCCGATACGTTAAATTAATTTTTGTGTAATTTTTCCTTTACGTTTACTATTTTTTTCTTAATTTTTCTTCCTCCAATGTACAAATTTGACGCCGTGAAAATCAAAAATTTTAAAAATCTGTAACTCGCTTGAAAATTATTGGATTTTAAAAAACCAAAATTATTTGAGTGGAGTGTCATTTTCCCAATAAAGATTAATTTTTGTGTAATTTTTCCGATACGTTTACTATTTTTTTGTTAATTTTTCTTCCTCCAATGTACGTGAAAATCAAAAATTTCAAAAATCTGTAACTCGCTTGAAAATTATTGGATTTTAAGAAAACAAAATTATTTGAGTAGAGTGTCATTTTCCCAATAAAGATTGATTTTTGTGTAATTTTTCCGATACGTTTACTATTTTTTTCTTAATTTTTCTTCCTCCAATCTACGTGAAAATCAAAAATTTAAAAAATCTGTAACTCGCTTGAAAATTATTGGATTTTAAGAAAACAAAATTATTTGAGTAGAGTGTCATTTTCCCAATAAAGATTGATTTTTGTGTAATTTTTCCGATACGTTTACTATTTTTTTCTTAATTTTTCTTCCTCCAATGTACGTGAAAATCAAAAATTTCAAAAATCTGTAACTCGCTTGAAAATTATTGGATTTTAAGAAAACAAAATTATTTGAGTAGAGTGTCATTTTCCCAATAAAGATTGATTTTTGTGTAATTTTTCCGATACGTTTACTATTTTTTTCTTAATTTTTCTTCCTCCAATGTACGTGAAAATCAAAAATTTAAAAAATCTGTAACTCGCTTGAAAATTATTGGATTTAAAAAAATCAAAATTATTTGAGTAGAGTGTCATTTTCCCAATAAAGATTCATTTTTGTGTAATTTTTCCGATACGTTTACTATTTTTTTCTTAATTTTTCTTCCTCCAATGTACGTGAAAATCAAAAATTTCAAACATCTGTAACTCGCTTGAAAATTATTGGATTTTCAAAAACCAAAATTATTTGAGTAGAGTGTCATTTTCCCAATAAAGATTAATTTTTGTGTAATTTTTCCGATACGTTTACTATTTTTTTCTTAATTTTTCTTCCTCCAATGTACGTGAAAATCAAAAATTTAAAAAATCTGTAACTCGCTTGAAAATTATTGGATTTTCAAAAACCAAAATTATTTAGGTAGAGTGTCATTTTCCCAATAAAGATTGATTTTTGTATAATTTTTCCGATACGTTAAATTAATTTTTGTGTAATTTTTCCTTTACGTTTACTATTTTTTTCTTAATTTTTCTTCCTCCAATGTACAAATTTGACGCCGTGAAAATCAAAAATTTTAAAAATCTGTAACTCGCTTGAAAATTATTGGATTTTAAAAAACCAAAATTATTTGAGTGGAGTGTCATTTTCCCAATAAAGATTAATTTTTGTGTAATTTTTCCGATACGTTTACTATTTTTTTGTTAATTTTTCTTCCTCCAATGTACGTGAAAATCAAAAATTTAAAAAATCTGTAACTCGCTTGAAAATTATTGGATTTTAAGAAAACAAAATTATTTGAGTAGAGTGTCATTTTCCCAATAAAGATTGATTTTTGTGTAATTTTTCCGATACGTTTACTATTTTTTTCTTAATTTTTCTTCCTCCAATGTACGTGAAAATCAAAAATTTAAAAAATCTGTAACTCGCTTGAAAATTATTGGATTTAAAAAAATCAAAATTATTTGAGTAGAGTGTCATTTTCCCAATAAAGATTCATTTTTGTGTAATTTTTTCCGTTACGTTTACTATTTTTTTCTTCCTCCAATGTACAAATTTGACGCCGTGAAAATCAAAAATTTCAAAAATCTGTAACTCGCTTGAAAATTATTGGATTTTCAAAAACCAAAATTATTTGCGTAGAGTGTCATTTTCCTAATAAAAATTAATTTTTGTGTAATTTTTCCGTTACGTTTACTATTTTTTTCTTAATTTTTCTTCTTGCAATGTACGTGAAAATCAAAAATTTCAAAAATCTGTAACTCGCTTGAAAATTATTGGATTTTCAAAAACCAAAATTATTTAGGTAGAGTGTCATTTTCCCAATAAAGATTGATTTTTGTATAATTTTTCCGTTACGTTTACAATTTTTTTCTTAATTTTTATTCCTCCAATGTACAAATTTGACGCCGTGAAAATCAAAAATTTTAATAATCTATAATTCGCTTGAAAATTATTGGATTTTAAAAAACCAACATTATTTGAGTAGTGTCATTTTCCTAATAAAAATTAATTTTTGTGTAATTTTTCCGATACGTTTACTATTTTTTTCTTAATTTTTCTTCCTCCAATGTACGTGAAAATCAAAAATTTCAAAAATCTGTAACTCGCTTGAAAATTATTGGATTTTAAAAAACCAAAATTATTTGAGTAGAGTGTCATTTTCCCAATAAAGATTAATTTTTGTGTAATTTTTCCGTTACGTTCACTATTTTTTTCTTAATTTTTCTTCCTCCAATGTACGTGAAAATCAAAAATTTCAAAAATCTGTAGCTCGCTTGAAAATTATTGGATTTTCAAAAACCAAAATTATTTAGGTAGAGTGTCATTTTCCCAATAAAGATTGATTTTTGTATAATTTTTCCGATACGTTTACTATTTTTTTCTTAATTTTTATTCCTCCAATGTACAAATTTGACGCCGTGAAAATCAAAAATTTTAAAAATATATAACTCGCTTGAAAATTATTGGATTTTAAAAAACCAACATTATTTGAGTAGAGTGTCATTTTGCTAATAAAAATTAATTTTTGTGTAATTTTTCCGTTACGTTTACTATTTTTTTCTTAATTTTTCTTCCTCCAATGTACGTGAAAATCAAAAATTTAAAAAATCTGTAACTCGCTTGAAAATTATTGGATTTAAAAAAATCAAAATTATTTGAGTAGAGTGTCATTTTCCCAATAAAGATTCATTTTTGTGTAATTTTTTCCGTTACGTTTACTATTTTTTTCTTCCTCCAATGTACAAATTTGACGCCGTGAAAATCAAAAATTTCAAAAATCTGTAACTCGCTTGAAAATTATTGGATTTTCAAAAACCAAAATTATTTGCGTAGAGTGTCATTTTCCTAATAAAAATTAATTTTTGTGTAATTTTTCCGTTACGTTTACTATTTTTTTCTTAATTTTTCTTCTTGCAATGTACGTGAAAATCAAAAATTTCAAAAATCTGTAACTCGCTTGAAAATTATTGGATTTTCAAAAACCAAAATTATTTAGGTAGAGTGTCATTTTCCCAATAAAGATTAATTTTTGTGTAATTTTTCCGTTACGTTCACTATTTTTACTTTCTCCGTTACGAAGTACGAGAAAGTATTGTGATCGTGATTTTTTTTTCAAAAATTTTTTTTACGGAAATATCCGTTTTGGGGTCCCTAGATGCCATATCAACAATTTCTGGAAAAAAAAAATTTGTGTCTGTGTGTGTGTGTGTGTGTGTGTGTGTGCCTGTGTGTGTGTGTGTGTGTCTGTGTGTGTGTCTGTCTGTGTGCGCTGTATCTCAAAAACTAATAGAGCAATTGATATGAAACTTTGAGCATACGTCTTATTTGATAATCCGAAGAACTGAAAAGCTTTTGGTAAAATTTCGTACACCAGAAGTGGGTGTTTACCTTAACTGTTTTTTGTTTTTTGCCAATATTTTCTTAAATATAAAAAATATCACAAAAACATTTAAACAAACATCGAAGACAACAAAGAAATGAACATCTTTTGCTTGAAAATATTTTTCATAAAATCATTGCTATTCGAGAAAAAACATTTATTATTTTTTTTTAAATTTTTGGTTTACAATTATGAAACGATAATAGTTACAGCAAATTTATGTGAATAATAATTGTAGAAAATGCCAAAATGAACAACTTCTAAAGAATACGTTTTTTTCGAAATCTCGTTAGTTTTTGAGTAAACCGAGTTTTTGAATTTGAAGTATAATTTTTCCATCTTTCATGATTTTGACGTTTTAAACGTCAGTTTCATCCGAGTTTACGCAACGCTCGATGTACATTTAAAATATGATTTCAATTGAAAATAAACCCATGAAAATGTAAATATATAGTCGGAGAAAGTAACATGATGGCCACATCACCATTTTTTTCTTAATTTTTCTTCCTCCAATGTACGTGAAAATCAAAAATTTCAAAAATCTGTAACTCGCTTGAAAATTATTGGATTTTCAAAAACCAAAATTATTTAGGTAGAGTGTCATTTTCCCAATAAAGATTGATTTTTGTATAATTTTTCCGATACGTTTACTATTTTTTTTTTAATTTTTATTCCTCCAATGTACAAATTTGACGCCGTGAAAATCAAAAATTTTAAAAATCTATAACTCGCTTGAAAATTATTGGATTTTAAAAAACCAACATTATTTGAGTAGAGTGTCATTTTCCTAATAAAAATTAATTTTTGTGTAATTTTTCCGTTACGTTTACTATTTTTTTCTTAATTTTTCTTCCTCCAATGTACGTGAAAATCAAAAATTTCAAAAATCTGTAACTCGCTTGAAAATTATTGGATTTTAAAAAACCAAAATTATTTGAGTAGAGTATCATTTTCCTAATAAAAATTAATTTTTGTGTAATTTTTCCGATACGTTCACTATTTTTTTCTTAATTTTTCTTCCTCCAATGTACGTGAAAATCAAAAATTTCAAAAATCTGTAACTCGCTTGAAAATTATTGGATTTTAAAAAACCAAAATTATTTGAGTAGAGTATCATTTTCCTAATAAAAATTAATTTTTGTGTAATTTTTCCGATACGTTTACTATTTTTTACTTAATTTTTCTCCCTCCAATGTACGCGAAAATCAAAAATTTTAAAAATCTGTAACTCGCTTGAAAATTATTGGATTTTAAAAAACCAAAATTATTTGAGTAGAGTATCATTTTCCTAATAAAAATTAATTTTTGTGTAATTTTTCCGATACGTTCACTATTTTTTTCTTAATTTTTCTTCCTCCAATGTACGTGAAAATCAAAAATTTCAAAAATCTGTAACTCGCTTGAAAATTATTGGATTTTAAAAAACCAAAATTATTTGAGTAGAGTATCATTTTCCTAATAAAAATTAATTTTTGTGTAATTTTTCCGATACGTTTACTATTTTTTACTTAATTTTTCTCCCTCCAATGTACGCGAAAATCAAAAATTTTAAAAATCTGTAACTCGCTTGAAAATTATTGGATTTTAAAAAACCAAAATTATTTGAGTAGAGTGTCATTTTTCTAATAAAGATTATTTTTCATAATTTTGACGTTTTAAAGGTCAGTTTCATCCGAGTTTACACAACGCTCGATGAACATTTGAAATATAATTTCAATTGAAAATAAACCATGAAAACGTAAATATAAATGGCAATGATACCATCAAGTCGGAAAAAGCAACATGATGGCCACATCACCATTTTTTTTTAGAGAAAATGGAACTTCTTGTTTGTAGATCTTTGATCATTATAGATTTGGACTTCTGAGAATGATTGGATCAAAGACGATCGTTTGAAAATACACATCGTTCAAGTTCACCTCTAAATCAGTCAACATCTTTGGTTAGAGCAATTCACACAATCAATGACGGTGATTTCGTTTTTGAGAAATATGGCCCCATGATGCTACGAGTCCAAAAACCGCGCCCAACTGTCATTCGTTATGGATGGAGAGGTTGTTCGACCGTGGGGCTTTCAGTGCACCAGATGCGGCAGTTTTGCTTATCAACATGGCCCTAAAGGTAGAAATGGGGATCATCGCTCAAAATAATTTTCTTGGTAAAGTCATTGTCAAGCTGTCCAACACGCAATCGACAATCGTGTGGCGTGGTACAAGCTCAGTCGGTTTCAGTTCTTATGTTAGTCGGACAGTAATTGACATAGCCTTGAGGTATAAATGGTGCTCATCCCTCAAAACAATTTTATTTCTTTCTAAAGTCAGGGTCAAGCTTTTGCATTTCCGACACCCAATCGACGAACGTTGGACATGGTCCATGAGCTTAAAATATTAGTTGGACCTCAAAGATATTAGATCAAAACGCGATGGAAACTGGTTTGTGAAATGACCAATAGCAGCAAAAGTCTTTAAATGGATAAATGAGAATTTTCCGCGACATTTTCATCAACAGTAGCTATGTTTTCTACTGGTCTAGCATACCCTAGTCAAGTTGTAGAAATTTACAGTTGCTAGTTGCGAAGCCGTCAAACCCGATACAGATTTTGCGTACCGTCTCCGCGGATTTTTCACCAAATTTGTAGTCAATTTTGAATTTATTTTGCGTTCCTCGAGCAAATATCGATTGTTCCCACAGCTGTCAAATGTGATAGTCACATTCATTTATAGCAAGTAAATGAATCCCGGAAAAATTTAAAATATATCTAGAAGATGCTAGAGTTGTACCAATCACTCGAGGCGTATTGCGCAGAGACTATCTTAAATTCTTTAGCCTTTATTCTCTCGCGTTCTTCGAATAATATCTCACTCTGCGCAAACTTTACCGCCACACATCTCGAGTGCTCGGTAATATTGCTAACTGCTACTCGAAAAAATACCTTCGTTAACAAGTTTGGGAGATGGATGAATTTGTCGCTGCTTTGCGCAAGGGTAATAAGCAGGGAAGGCTTGTGAAAATTCGTATGGGAACGATTGGAATAGAAATACAATACTTGTTTCCTCTAGAAGGGTAAGTGGTGCGGCATGAGCGGTTTCTCTCTTGGCGCTACCTACGAACGTCCACGAGCCGCAGCTGGTGGTAAGTCTTGTCACATATAAGTAGAGCGTCTTCTCGAGATTGGCAGGTAAGTTAAGATTACCGACTAAAATGATTGCAATTTCTGAATTTTATTTTAGTAAACTTTTCCAGCTAAGTCTGGCGAAAAAGTGTTAAGATTTAATTAAAAATTCTTGCTGACCTTGAAACTACAGCTCCTTGGCTCTATATAACGAGCCGCCCCTATGGATATTCACTGGTTTTTTTTTTTCGATGAACTGAAAATATGGTTTTTTGAACACACTGTCGCGAAAGCTATGTTTTACGCATTCGATGCATAACCAGGAAACAATGTTTCCCGGTCTACTACATCGGGAAGCAATGTTTCCTGGTCTACTACTCTGGAAAACAATGTTTCCAGGTCTGCTACACCGGAAAACACATTTTTCTGAGAAACTCGCCAAGAAGCAGAGTAATTAAAGCTAATTAAGTCAATATTTATTTCTTAGAGAAAGAGTCATTTATTGAGACACTTTTATAAACGACCTCAACAGGCAATTGACCAAAGGTCTTTCAGCCTTATTTCTTAGATTAACTCAAACAGGGTACTGTATACATTTATTGCACCTTTACAATAATTATAAATAACAGTTCCAGAACTGCCCCTGCGCTCAGAAATTGACTGCCACATTTACACTTGCAGTGACACTAATTTTTACAGACGTTTTTCGGGGTTAACCCCGGCTTACTTTCCCGCGCTTCAACCGAAACAATCTAAAGTTTTGTGAGGACATATAGTTTTAATCGATATTGCTTCACGTGGCGACGTCTATTATTAAGCAGCCTAACTTCTGTTTTGAGGCAACATTTTTTTTACAGATATCGTTCTACTTTATAACTGAGGTATGTACTAATAAACACTGGAGGGCACGCACTTGGTTAGTAAATAACTATTTTGTATTAATTTAACAAAGCAAAATTGATGTTTTTCAGGGTTAACCTTGGCTTACCTTGCCGCGCGTCAATTTTGCGAGGTCATAATTTTAATCGTTATTGTCACACGTGGCGACATCTATTATTAAGCAGCCTAACTTCTGTTTTGAGGCAACATTTTTTTTACAGATCTACTATTTTATAATGGGGGAGGGCCCGCACTTGATTTGTAAATACTATTTCGTATTAATTTAACAAAGCAAACTTGACGTTTCTCGGGATTAATCTTAGCTTTGCCGCTTGTCAACCGAAACAATCAAAGTTGTGTGAAGTGATATTTTACTCACAATTGCCACACGTGGCGACATCTATTATTAAACAGCCTGACTTCACAATTGAGGCAACATTTTTTTTATAGATATCGTACCATTTTATAATTGGGTTATCTACTGACAGACACTGGAGGGCAGTACCAACCGACGCTTTAAAGCAGTATCACCGCTCTTGTTTATCTTTGCTAATTCGCCTGTATTGTTTTATATTCTTTAAGGCTTGGAGCAACTTTCCAGGTTTTAAATTGCAATCTTAATATGGAAAACACAATTTATAAACTCAGAGGCAGGTTTAGAATTTTCGCGACGAGGGACGAAAATTTTAAACCATTTGATTATGTTTATCGAAAACATTTTCCTGAAGGAAAAGAATTTGTCCCAGTGACGGTTCGCGGGGTTTTTTCTGGTACTGCCGAGGAACAAGAGGTGGTAATACAGATAGGTGCGGTCACGCAGACGGCCGTCTCTGCAACTGACCCTACCTATATGTATTGCCACCCTTGTTACCTCGGCCGTACCAGAAAAAAACCCGCGTATTGTTTTACCGGGGGGATGTAAACCAACCAAAAACAAGCCCCCGTGTCACTTCTACAGGTTAAGTAGAAGAGCAGTAATGGTTGTTTACAACCAACTGAACTTCGCCTGTCCTCACAAAAATATTATCTTGTACTATTAACTTTTTTTCTTTAATATAGACAGTTTATTATTAGTATTATTATAACCACGCCTATTTTTCCACTGTTTTGCTGTGACGGCTCGCGGGGTGACTCGTGGTACGGCCGAGGTGGTAATACAGATAGGTGCGGTCACGCTGCAACCGACCGTACCTATCTGTATTACCACCACTGTTACCTCGGCCGTACCATAAGTCACCCCGCGAGCCGTCACTGCTGTTATGTCAGTTTGCATTCCGTATCATTCCTCGACACTTTCAGCTTGCCAACCGCAACGTTGACGAATTTAATAAACTGGCGTTACGATCATTCAGAGAACTGTGCTGCGCAACTTCCAGACTGGACTCCTTCCTAAGAAGATCGAAAAGAAGCTTCAAGAACCTGTCTTCTATCTCACCAGAAGCAGTAGAAGTAGAAGCTGTTCTAAAACAGCCCTTCTTAGGGCTATAAATTCTAATATAATTCTAAGATTTTGACTTTGTCCATCAACCGCCGCAATTATTATTATTATTATGTTTTGATTATTTTCTTTACTTGCAGCAACAGAAGAGCAGGAATAAAAGGTAATGTTCTCCCTCCTTTTCATCAAAATTGTACAACTCGTAGTAAGCGAGCAGAAATGCAAAGAGTAATATACGTCCAAAATAAGTTCGATGTTTTGATGAATTTTTCACACCAGAATTTGTAACAGGAGAACAGAAATGCAAAAAGTAATATACGTCCAAAATTATTTCGAATTTTTTATGAATTTTTCGAACAAGAATTTGTAACAGGAGAGCAGAAATGCAAAGAATAATATACGGCCAAAATAATTTCGAATTTTTGATGAATTTTTCAAACAAGAATTTGTAACAGGAGAGTAGAAACGCAAAGAGTAATATACGGCCAAAATAATTTCGAATTTTGATCAATTTTTCAAACAAGAATTTGTATCAGGAGAGCAGAAACGCAAAGAGTAATATACGTCCAAAATAATTTCGAATTTTTGATGAATTTTTCACACAAGAATTTGTATCAGGAGAGCAGAAACGCAAAGAGTAATATACGGCCAAAATAATTTCGAATTTTGATCAATTTTTCAAACAAGAATTTGTATCAGGAGAGCAGAAACGCAAAGAGTAATATACGTCCAAAATAATTTCGAATTTTTGATGAATTTTTCGAACAAGAATTTGTATCAGGAGAGCAGAAATGCAAAGAGTAATATACGGCCAAAATAATTTCGAATTTTTGATCAATTTTTCGAACACGAATTTGTAACAGGAGAGCAGAAATGCAAAGAGTAATATACGGCCAAAATAATTTCGAATTTTTGATCAATTTTTCGAACACGAATTTGTATCAGGAGAGCAGAAATGCAAAGAGTAATATACGGCCAAAATAATTTCGAATTTTTGATCAATTTTTCGAACACGAATTTGTATCAGGAGAGCAGAAATGCAAAGAGTAATATACGGCCAAAATAATTTCGAATTTTTGATCAATTTTTCGAACACGAATTTGTATCAGGAGAGCAGAAACGCAAAGAGTAATATACGTCCAAAATAATTTCGAATTTTTGATGAATTTTTCACACAAGAATTTGTATCAGGAGAGCAGAAACGCAAAGAGTAATATACGGCCAAAATAATTTCGAATTTTGATCAATTTTTCAAACAAGAATTTGTATCAGGAGAGCAGAAACGCAAAGAGTAATATACGTCCAAAATAATTTCGAATTTTTGATGAATTTTTCGAACAAGAATTTGTATCAGGAGAGCAGAAATGCAAAGAGTAATATACGGCCAAAATAATTTCGAATTTTTGATGAATTTTTCGAACAAGAATTTGTATCAGGGGAGCAGAAATGCAAAGAGTAATATACGGCCAAAATAATTTCGAATTTTTGATAAATTTTTCACACAAGAATTTGTAACAGGAGAGCAGAAACGCAAAGAGTAATATACGTCCAAAATAATTTCGAATTTTTGATGAATTTTTCACACAAGAATTTGTATCAGGAGAGCAGAAACGCAAAGAGTAATATACGTCCAAAATAATTTCGAATTTTTGATGAATTTTTCAAACAAGAATTTGTAACAGGAGAGCAGAAACGCAAAGAGTAATATACGTCCAAAATAATTTCGAATTTTTGATGAATTTTTCACACAAGAATTTGTATCAGGAGAGCAGAAACGCAAAGAGTAATATACGGCCAAAATAATTTCGAATTTTTGATCAATTTTTCAAACAAGAATTTGTATCAGGAGAGCAGAAACGCAAAGAGTAATATACGTCCAAAATAATTTCGAATTTTTGATGAATTTTTCACACAAGAATTTGTATCAGGAGAGCAGAAACGCAAAGAGTAATATACGGCCAAAATAATTTCGAATTTTTGCTCAATTTTTCAAACAAGAATTTGTAACAGGAGAGCAGAAACGCAAAGAGTAATATACGGCCAAAAT
Organism: Ocypus olens; assembly: GCA_910593695.2. NCBI lineage: Eukaryota > Metazoa > Arthropoda > Insecta > Coleoptera > Staphylinidae > Ocypus > Ocypus olens. The sequence continues at coordinate 9,135,826 of OU343058.1, read as the reverse complement.
AATTTCGAATTTTTGATAAATTTTTCGAACAAGAATTTGTAACAGGAGAGCAGAAACGCAAAGAGTAATATACGTCCAAAATAATTTCGAATTTTTGATGAATTTTTCACACAAGAATTTGTATCAGGAGAGCAGAAACGCAAAGAGTAATATACGTCCAAAATAATTTCGAATTTTTGATGAATTATTCGAACAAGAATTTGTATCAGGAGAGCAGAAACGCAAAGAGTAATATACGTCCAAAATAATTTCGAATTTTTGATCAATTTTTCGAATAAGAATTTGTAACAGGAGAGCAGAAACGCAAAGAGTAATATACGTCCAAAATAATTTCGAATTTTTGATGAATTTTTCGAACAAGAATTTGTATCAGGAGAGCAGAAACGCAAAGAGTAATATACGTCCAAAATAATTTCGAATTTTTGATGAATTATTCGAACAAGAATTTGTATCAGGAGAGCAGAAACGCAAAGAGTAATATACGTCCAAAATAATTTCGAATTTTTGATCAATTTTTCGAATAAGAATTTGTAACAGGAGAGCAGAAACGCAAAGAGTAATATACGTCCAAAATAATTTCGAATTTTTGATGAATTTTTCAAACAAGAATTTGTAACAGGAGAGTAGAAACGCAAAGAGTAATATACGGCCAAAATAATTTCGAATTTTTGATGAATTTTTCGAACAAGAAGAACAGGAGAATACGGCCAAAATAATTTCGAATTTTTGCTCAATTTTTCAAACAAGAATTTGTAACAGGAGAGCAGAAACGCAAAGAGTAATATACGGCCAAAATAATTTCGAATTTTTGATCAATTTTTCGAACAAGAATTTGTATCAGGAGAGCAGAAACGCAAAGAGTAATATACCTCCAAAATAATTTCGAATTTTTAATGAATTTTTCAAACAAGAATTTGTAACAGGAGAGCAGAAATGCAAAGAGTAATATACGGCCAAAATAATTTCGAATTTTTGATGAATTTTTCAAACAAGAATTTGTATCAGGAGAGCAGAAACGCAAAGAGTAATATACCTCCAAAATAATTTCGAATTTTTGATGAATTTTTCAAACAAGAATTTGTATCAGGAGAGCAGAAACGCAAAGAGTAATATACCTCCAAAATAATTTCGAATTTTTGATGAATTTTTCGAACAAGAATTTGTAACAGGAGAGCAGAAATGCAAAGAGTAATATACGGCCTAAATAATTTCGAATTTTTGATGAAGTTTTCGAACAAGAATTTGTATCAGGAGAGCAGAAATGCAAAGAGTAATATACGTCCAAAATAATTTCGAATTTTTGATCAATTTTTCGAACACGAATTTGTAACAGGAGAGCAGAAATGCAAAGAGTAATATACCTCCAAATTATTTCGAATTTTTGATGAAATTTTCGAACAAGAATTTGTAACAGGAGAGCAGAAATGCAAAGAGTAATATACGGCCAAAATAATTTCGAATTTTTGATGAATTTTTCAAACAAGAATTTGTATCAGGAGAGCAGAAACGCAAAGAGTAATATACCTCCAAAATAATTTCGAATTTTTGATGAATTTTTCAAACAAGAATTTGTATCAGGAGAGCAGAAACGCAAAGAGTAATATACCTCCAAAATAATTTCGAATTTTTGATGAAATTTTCGAACAAGAATTTGTAACAGGAGAGCAGAAATGCAAAGAGTAATATACGGCCAAAATAATTTCGAATTTTTGATCAATTTGTCACACAAAAATTTGTATCAGGAGAGCAGAAATGCAAAGAGTAATATACGTCCAAAATAATTTCGAATTTTTGATGAATTTTTCGAACAAGAATTTTTAACAGGAGAGCAGAAATGCAAAGAGTAATATACGGCCAAAATAATTTCGAATTTTTGATCAATTTGTCACACAAAAATTTGTATCAGGAGAGCAGAAATGCAAAGAGTAATATACGTCCAAAATAATTTCGAATTTTTGATGAATTTTTCGAACAAGAATTTTTAACAGGAGAGCAGAAATGCAAAGAGTAATGTACGTCCAAAATAATTTCGAATTTTTGATGAATTTTTCACACAAAAATTTGTATCAGGAGAGCAGAAATGCAAAGAGTAATATACGTCCAAAATAATTTCGAATTTTTGATGAATTTTTCGAACAAGAATTTGTAACAGGAGAGCAGAAATGCAAAGAGTAATATACGGCCAAAATAATTTCGAATTTTTGATGAATTTTTCAAACAAGAATTTGTATCAGGAGAGCAGAAACGCAAAGAGTAATATACCTCCAAAATAATTTCGAATTTTTGATGAATTTTTCAAACAAGAATTTGTATCAGGAGAGCAGAAACGCAAAGAGTAATATACCTCCAAAATAATTTCGAATTTTTAATGAATTTTTCAAACAAGAATTTGTAACAGGAGAGCAGAAATGCAAAGAGTAATATACGGCCAAAATAATTTCGAATTTTTGATGAATTTTTCAAACAAGAATTTGTATCAGGAGAGCAGAAACGCAAAGAGTAATATACCTCCAAAATAATTTCGAATTTTTGATGAATTTTTCAAACAAGAATTTGTATCAGGAGAGAGAAACGCAAAGAGTAATATACGGCCTAAATAATTTCGAATTTTTGATGAAATTTTCGAACAAGAATTTGTAACAGGAGAGCAGAAATGCAAAGAGTAATATACGGCCAAAATAATTTCGAATTTTTGATGAATTTTTCAAACAAGAATTTGTATCAGGAGAGCAGAAACGCAAAGAGTAATATACCTCCAAAATAATTTCGAATTTTTGATGAATTTTTCAAACAAGAATTTGTATCAGGAGAGAGAAACGCAAAGAGTAATATACGGCCTAAATAATTTCGAATTTTTGATGAAGTTTTCGAACAAGAATTTGTATCAGGAGAGCAGAAATGCAAAGAGTAATATACGTCCAAAATAATTTCGAATTTTTGATCAATTTTTCGAACACGAATTTGTAACAGGAGAGCAGAAATGCAAAGAGTAATATACCTCCAAAATAATTTCGAATTTTTGATGAAATTTTCGAACAAGAATTTGTAACAGGAGAGCAGAAATGCAAAGAGTAATATACGGCCAAAATAATTTCGAATTTTTGATGAATTTTTCAAACAAGAATTTGTATCAGGAGAGCAGAAACGCAAAGAGTAATATACCTCCAAAATAATTTCGAATTTTTAATGAATTTTTCAAACAAGAATTTGTAACAGGAGAGCAGAAATGCAAAGAGTAATATACGGCCAAAATAATTTCGAATTTTTGATGAATTTTTCAAACAAGAATTTGTATAAGGAGAGCAGAAACGCAAAGAGTAATATACCTCCAAAATAATTTCGAATTTTTGATGAATTTTTCAAACAAGAATTTGTATCAGGAGAGCAGAAACGCAAAGAGTAATATACCTCCAAAATAATTTCGAATTTTTGATCAATTTTTCGAACACGAATTTGTAACAGGAGAGCAGAAATGCAAAGAGTAATATACCTCCAAAATAATTTCGAATTTTTGATGAAATTTTCGAACAAGAATTTGTAACAGGAGAGCAGAAATGCAAAGAGTAATATACGGCCAAAATAATTTCGAATTTTTGATGAATTTTTCAAACAAGAATTTGTAACAGGAGAGCAGAAATGCAAAGAGTAATATACGGCCAAAATAATTTCGAATTTTTGATGAATTTTTCAAACAAGAATTTGTATCAGGAGAGCAGAAACGCAAAGAGTAATATACCTCCAAAATAATTTCGAATTTTTGATGAATTTTTCAAACAAGAATTTGTATCAGGAGAGCAGAAACGCAAAGAGTAATATACGGCCTAAATAATTTCGAATTTTTGATGAAGTTTTCGAACAAGAATTTGTATCAGGAGAGCAGAAATGCAAAGAGTAATATACGTCCAAAATAATTTCGAATTTTTGATGAATTTTTCAAACAAGAATTTGTATCAGGAGAGCAGAAACGCAAAGAGTAATATACCTCCAAAATAATTTCGAATTTTTAATGAATTTTTCAAACAAGAATTTGTAACAGGAGAGCAGAAATGCAAAGAGTAATATACGGCCAAAATAATTTCGAATTTTTGATGAATTTTTCAAACAAGAATTTGTATCAGGAGAGCAGAAACGCAAAGAGTAATATACCTCCAAAATAATTTCGAATTTTTGATGAATTTTTCGAACAAGAATTTGTAACAGGAGAGCAGAAATGCAAAGAGTAATATACGGCCAAAATAATTTCGAATTTTTGATGAATTTTTCAAACAAGAATTTGTATCAGGAGAGCAGAAATGCAAAGAGTAATATACGGCCTAAATAATTTCGAATTTTTGATGAAGTTTTCGAACAAGAATTTGTATCAGGAGAGCAGAAATGCAAAGAGTAATATACGTCCAAAATAATTTCGAATTTTTGATCAATTTTTCGAACACGAATTTGTAACAGGAGAGCAGAAATGCAAAGAGTAATATACGGCCAAAATAATTTCGAATTTTTGATCAATTTTTCGAACACGAATTTGTATCAGGAGAGCAGAAATGCAAAGAGTAATATACGTCCAAAATAATTTCGAATTTTTGATGAATTTTTCAAACAAGAATTTGTATCAGGAGAGCAGAAACGCAAAGAGTAATATACCTCCAAAATAATTTCGAATTTTTAATGAATTTTTCAAACAAGAATTTGTAACAGGAGAGCAGAAATGCAAAGAGTAATATACGGCCTAAATAATTTCGAATTTTTGATGAAGTTTTCGAACAAGAATTTGTATCAGGAGAGCAGAAATGCAAAGAGTAATATACGTCCAAAATAATTTCGAATTTTTGATCAATTTTTCGAACACGAATTTGTAACAGGAGAGCAGAAATGCAAAGAGTAATATACGGCCAAAATAATTTCGAATTTTTGATGAATTTTTCAAACAAGAATTTGTATCAGGAGAGCAGAAATGCAAAGAGTAATATACGGCCTAAATAATTTCGAATTTTTGATGAAGTTTTCGAACAAGAATTTGTATCAGGAGAGCAGAAATGCAAAGAGTAATATACGTCCAAAATAATTTCGAATTTTTGATCAATTTTTCGAACACGAATTTGTAACAGGAGAGCAGAAATGCAAAGAGTAATATACGGCCAAAATAATTTCGAATTTTTGATGAAGTTTTCAAACAAGAATTTGTATAAGGAGAGCAGAAACGCAAAGAGTAATATACCTCCAAAATAATTTCGAATTTTTGATGAATTTTTCAAACAAGAATTTGTATCAGGAGAGCAGAAACGCAAAGAGTAATATACCTCCAAAATAATTTCGAATTTTTGATCAATTTTTCGAACACGAATTTGTATCAGGAGAGCAGAAATGCAAAGAGTAATATACGGCCAAAATAATTTCGAATTTTTGATGAAGTTTTCAAACAAGAATTTGTATAAGGCGAGCAGAAACGCAAAGAGTAATATACCTCCAAAATAATTTCGAATTTTTGATGAATTTTTCAAACAAGAATTTGTATCAGGAGAGCAGAAACGCAAAGAGTAATATACCTCCAAAATAATTTCGAATTTTTGATGAATTTTTCGAACAAGAATTTGTAACAGGAGAGCAGAAATGCAAAGAGTAATATACGGCCTAAATAATTTCGAATTTTTGATGAAGTTTTCGAACAAGAATTTGTATCAGGAGAGCAGAAATGCAAAGAGTAATATACGTCCAAAATAATTTCGAATTTTTGATCAATTTTTCGAACACGAATTTGTAACAGGAGAGCAGAAATGCAAAGAGTAATATACCTCCAAAATAATTTCGAATTTTTGATGAAATTTTCGAACAAGAATTTGTAACAGGAGAGCAGAAATGCAAAGAGTAATATACGGCCAAAATAATTTCGAATTTTTGATGAATTTTTCAAACAAGAATTTGTATCAGGAGAGCAGAAATGCAAAGAGTAATATACCTCCAAAATAATTTCGAATTTTTGATGAATTTTTCAAACAAGAATTTGTATCAGGAGAGCAGAAACGCAAAGAGTAATATACCTCCAAAATAATTTCGAATTTTTGATGAATTTTTCGAACAAGAATTTGTAACAGGAGAGCAGAAATGCAAAGAGTAATATACGGCCAAAATAATTTCGAATTTTTGATGAATTTTTCAAACAAGAATTTGTATCAGGAGAGCAGAAACGCAAAGAGTATAATATACCTCCAAAATAATTTCGAATTTTTGATGAATTTTTCAAACAAGAATTTGTAACAGGAGAGCAGAAATGCAAAGAGTAATATACGTCCAAAATAATTTCGAATTTTTAATGAATTTTTCAAATAAGAATTTGTATCAGGAGAGCAGAAATGCAAAGAGTAATATACCTCCAAAATAATTTCGAATTTTTGATGAATTTTTCGAACAAGAATTTGTAACAGGAGAGCAGAAATGCAAAGAGTAATATACGTCCAAAATAATTTCGAATTTTTAATGAATTTTTCAAATAAGAATTTGTATCAGGAGAGCAGAAACGCAAAGAGTAATATACCTCCAAAATAATTTCGAATTTTTGATGAATTTTTCGAACACGAATTTGTAACAGGAGAGCAGAAATGCAAAGAGTAATATACCTCCAAAATAATTTCGAATTTTTGATGAAATTTTCGAACAAGAATTTGTAACAGGAGAGCAGAAATGCAAAGAGTAATATACGGCCAAAATAATTTCGAATTTTTGATGAATTTTTCAAACAAGAATTTGTATCAGGAGAGCAGAAACGCAAAGAGTAATATACCTCCAAAATAATTTCGAATTTTTGATGAATTTTTCGAACAAGAATTTGTATCAGGAGAGCAGAAATGCAAAGAGTAATATACGTCCAAAATAATTTCGAATTTTTAATGAATTTTTCAAACAAGAATTTGTATCAGGAGAGCAGAAACGCAAAGAGTAATATACCTCCAAAATAATTTCGAATTTTTGATGAATTTTTCGAACAAGAATTTGTAACAGGAGAGCAGAAATGCAAAGAGTAATATACGTCCAAAATAATTTCGAATTTTTAATGAATTTTTCAAATAAGAATTTGTATCAGGAGAGCAGAAACGCAAAGAGTAATATACCTCCAAAATAATTTCGAATTTTTGATGAATTTTTCGAACACGAATTTGTAACAGGAGAGCAGAAATGCAAAGAGTAATATACCTCCAAAATAATTTCGAATTTTTGATGAAATTTTCGAACAAGAATTTGTAACAGGAGAGCAGAAATGCAAAGAGTAATATACGGCCTAAATAATTTCGAATTTTTGATGAAGTTTTCGAACAAGAATTTGTATCAGGAGAGCAGAAATGCAAAGAGTAATATACGTCCAAAATAATTTCGAATTTTTGATCAATTTTTCGAACACGAATTTGTAACAGGAGAGCAGAAATGCAAAGAGTAATATACGGCCAAAATAATTTCGAATTTTTGATGAAGTTTTCAAACAAGAATTTGTATAAGGAGAGCAGAAACGCAAAGAGTAATATACCTCCAAAATAATTTCGAATTTTTGATGAATTTTTCAAACAAGAATTTGTATCAGGAGAGCAGAAACGCAAAGAGTAATATACCTCCAAAATAATTTCGAATTTTTGATCAATTTTTCGAACACGAATTTGTATCAGGAGAGCAGAAATGCAAAGAGTAATATACGGCCAAAATAATTTCGAATTTTTGATGAAGTTTTCAAACAAGAATTTGTATAAGGCGAGCAGAAACGCAAAGAGTAATATACCTCCAAAATAATTTCGAATTTTTGATGAATTTTTCAAACAAGAATTTGTATCAGGAGAGCAGAAACGCAAAGAGTAATATACCTCCAAAATAATTTCGAATTTTTGATGAATTTTTCGAACAAGAATTTGTAACAGGAGAGCAGAAATGCAAAGAGTAATATACGGCCTAAATAATTTCGAATTTTTGATGAATTTTTCGAACAAGAATTTGTAACAGGAGAGCAGAAATGCAAAGAGTAATATACGTCCAAAATAATTTCGAATTTTTGATCAATTTTTCGAACACGAATTTGTAACAGGAGAGCAGAAATGCAAAGAGTAATATACCTCCAAAATAATTTCGAATTTTTGATGAAATTTTCGAACAAGAATTTGTAACAGGAGAGCAGAAATGCAAAGAGTAATATACGGCCAAAATAATTTCGAATTTTTGATGAATTTTTCAAACAAGAATTTGTATCTGGAGAGCAGAAATGCAAAGAGTAATATACCTCCAAAATAATTTCGAATTTTTGATGAATTTTTCAAACAAGAATTTGTATCAGGAGAGCAGAAACGCAAAGAGTAATATACCTCCAAAATAATTTCGAATTTTTGATGAATTTTTCGAACAAGAATTTGTAACAGGAGAGCAGAAATGCAAAGAGTAATATACGGCCAAAATAATTTCGAATTTTTGATGAATTTTTCAAACAAGAATTTGTATCAGGAGAGCAGAAACGCAAAGAGTAATATACCTCCAAAATAATTTCGAATTTTTGATGAATTTTTCAAACAAGAATTTGTATCAGGAGAGCAGAAACGCAAAGAGTAATATACCTCCAAAATAATTTCGAATTTTTGATGAATTTTTCGAACAAGAATTTGTAACAGGAGAGCAGAAATGCAAAGAGTAATATACGTCCAAAATAATTTCGAATTTTTAATGAATTTTTCAAATAAGAATTTGTATCAGGAGAGCAGAAACGCAAAGAGTAATATACCTCCAAAATAATTTCGAATTTTTGATGAATTTTTCGAACAAGAATTTGTATCAGGAGAGCAGAAATGCAAAGAGTAATATACGTCCAAAATAATTTCGAATTTTTAATGAATTTTTCAAACAAGAATTTGTATCAGGAGAGCAGAAACGCAATGAGTAATATACCTCCAAAATAATTTCGAATTTTTGATGAATTTTTCGAACAAGAATTTGTATCAGGAGAGCAGAAACGCAAAGAGTAATATACCTCCAAAATAATTTCGAATTTTTGATGAATTTTTCAAACAAGAATTTGTATCAGGAGAGCAGAAACGCAATGAGTAATATACCTCCAAAATAATTTCGAATTTTTGATGAATTTTTCGAACAAGAATTTGTAACAGGAGAGCAGAAACGCAAAGAGTAATATACGTCCAAAATAATTTCCAATTTTTGATGAATTTTGCAAACACGAATTTGTAACAGGAGAGCAGAAATGCAAAGAGTAATATACCTCCAAAATAATTTCGAATTTTTGATGAATTTTTCAAACAAGAATTTGTATCAGGAGAGCAGAAACGCAAAGAGTAATATACCTCCAAAATAATTTCGAATTTTTAATGAATTTTTCAAACAAGAATTTGTAACAGGAGAGCAGAAATGCAAAGAGTAATATACGGCCAAAATAATTTCGAATTTTTGATGAATTTTTCAAACAAGAATTTGTATAAGGAGAGCAGAAACGCAAAGAGTAATATACCTCCAAAATAATTTCGAATTTTTGATGAATTTTTCAAACAAGAATTTGTAACAGGAGAGCAGAAACGCAAAGAGTAATATACGGCCAAAATAATTTCGAATTTTTGATGAATTTTTCAAACAAGAATTTGTAACAGGAGAGCAGAAATGCAAAGAGTAATATACGGCCAAAATAATTTCGAATTTTTGATGAATTTTTCAAACAAGAATTTGTAACAGGAGAGCAGAAATGCAAAGAGTAATATACGGCCAAAATAATTTCGAATTTTTGATGAATTTTTCACACAAGAATTTATATCAGGAGAGCAGAAACGCAAAGAGTAATATACCTCCAAAATAATTTCGAATTTTTGATGAATTTTTCAAACAAGAATTTGTAACAGGAGAGCAGAAACGCAAAGAGTAATATACCTCCAAAATAATTTCGAATTTTTGATGAATTTTTCAAACAAGAATTTGTAACAGGAGAGCAGAAATGCAAAGAGTAATATACGGCCAAAATAATTTCGAATTTTTGATGAATTTTTCACACAAGAATTTATATCAGGAGAGCAGAAACGCAAAGAGTAATATACCTCCAAAATAATTTCGAATTTTTGATGAATTTTTCAAACAAGAATTTGTAACAGGAGAGCAGAAACGCAAAGAGTAATATACGGCCAAAATAATTTCTAATTTTTGATGAATTTTTCAAACAAGAATTTGTATCAGGAGAGCAGAAACGCAAAGAGTAATATACCTCCAAAATAATTTCGAATTTTTGATGAATTTTTCGAACAAGAATTTGTAACAGGAGAGCAGAAATGCAAAGAGTAATATACGTCCAAAATAATTTCGAATTTTTAATGAATTTTTCAAACAAGAATTTGTATCAGGAGAGCAGAAACGCAAAGAGTAATATACCTCCAAAATAATTTCGAATTTTTGATGAATTTTTCACACAAGAATTTGCAACAGGAGAGCAGAAATGCAAAGAGTAATATACGTCCAAAATAATTTCGAATTTTTGATGAATTTTTCAAACAAGAATTTGTATCAGGAGAGCAGAAATGCAAAGAGTATTATACGTCAAAAATAATTACTTACCTTTAAATAACATACCTGGTGTGCGGCTCCAAAATGGGTGCAAATTCTTCACACGTTCACTTGTAAATTGTAAGAATAATTTTGACTATGGAAAAGTGTGTAGTGAAACGTTTAAGGGAAAAGAAAAAATCGATTGTTTTGAACAAAATTTATTACAAATAATTTATTTATAACATATATAATAATCTTCATAACATATTTGAGTTAATTTTAATTACACCCTAAGATTACGCGTGTATAATAAAACAATTATATCTAATATGTACAGCCATTATTAAATCTATTTGTTAATCCCTAAACTAAACAAAAATTATCACTGAATAATATGTACAAAATATATTACAGCTATTTACAACAAATTAAAAAAAAAACCGAAATGTTTACAAAAAAAATGGCAGTGACAGGCTAGCTCGCTAAAAAATTACATAACAATAAATATGCATCTAAATATTAATATTCACGAAAATCTAAAATTATCAGACATCACAATTACGAAAACAAAAACGGCGAATGTTAAGTACACACCAACCACGTAAAAAAAGTCTTATTCCTAATGGAAATTGGCGTTTTGAATTGGGCAAAAGAAGTTCGCGTTACTTGTTGAGGAGATTTTCGGATTCGCCCACTTTTCGCAGGTTTCCAGTCAGCGTTGGATCCTTGACCCGGTTGCGCTTGAAGAAGCCCACCTTGTACAGGATGAAGGCGATGATCAGGAAGAATAGTATTCCGGCTATCACGGCCGCAATGTAAATCCAAAGTGGGATCGCGGAGTCCTGGACTGTGGTTTCTGGATACGCAGTTGTTTCAGCCTGCAAGTTGAAAAAAAAAATTCAATTTCAAACTCAGAAAAAAATGCATGCAAAAAATGTTGGGTCTTTGAAAAATCTGAAAGAATTCATGACCGTTCTTAATGACGGAAGAAAGTGTGTAAAGTAATTATTTTTCCGAAAAAAATGTTTTGGTCATTTGATGATTTCATCATTTCTTGATTTTTGCCATTTTTTCCACTCAGGAAAAAAAAGCATGCCAAAAATATCAGGTCTCAGAAAAATTTGAAAAAATTAAAGACGGTTCTTAATGACGGGAGAAAGCGCGTAGAGCAATTTTTTTTCCGAAAAAAAATTTTTTGGTCAATAGATGATTTCATCATTTCATGATTTTCGTCATTTTTTCCATGGCAAAAATTCATGATGGTTCGTAACGGAGAAAGTAAATATATTTTCAACACCCCGTACTTCATATCTCATAAACTAACGTGTAGACCTCATCGAAACTTTACATTAATTTAGACCGTTGCAAGTGCTAACCACATATTGTATGTGCCCAACCCTTGACTTATAAAAAAAATCAACACCCTGAACCTATAAATATAAATAATTTCTCATCTAACCTTAGCTTCATCATCAGAAGGATCTTGCTCGACGGTGAGATCGGGGATGTCGATGCGAGCCCTCGATACGATTTTAACGAAGTCCTTTTTGCTGTAGTCCTCAATCAGCGTCGCGTTCCAAAGCCTCGACTTGATCTGGATTGTAGCGTCGTTGCCCTTGAGCAGCCTTGGCAGTTCGCACGCGATGACGGCACATTTTGCGGAATTCGAAATGCAGTCCAGGGTACAGTTTCGTTCGTTCGAGCTGCAAGACTCCGAACCGTAGACGTCCCGTCTTCTCCGCCTGGTCGTTCCGGTGTTAAACATCGAAGGCATGTCCGGGTTGATGTCATCCGAAGGCATCATCAGATTATCGGGAGGAGTGTCGACACCGCCCGGCCGGCTCGTGAAGTTTAGTTCGTTGACGAGGAAGGGTGTTTCGATTATGCAGTTGGGTAGGTATTGGCCTGGAACATTAAAAATTTTATCGTTGAAAAAAGAAGAGGGTTAAAGTGTTAGATCATTTAATTTTCCATGAAAACGTTAACAATATACTAACTAGAAAAAAGCGACAAGAATCTGGGACGAAAACGGAAAATGTTTCAATACAGTTAATAATTTTTTCTGCAACCGTCCTGAAAATAAAACTTTCGGTATGATTTATTAAATCGAGAGTACCACTCTACATAAATCGTACTGAAAGTAGTTATTTTCGGGACGATTTTATTTCACTTTCGGAACGATCTTTACTTTTGAGAGGAGTTTTGTTACTTTCGGGACGATTTTGCGTATATATGTAGGCGGCCATGACAAAAACATAAACTTCGTATTTAATTATGACAGCGCTTGTCATATAACATTAGTGTGTGTTTTTGCTTTTTTAACATAAAAAACGGCTAACACGTTCCAAAAGTGGTTTTAAGGGACTCGCAAGAACTTCCTACTCATCCCGTAAAATATCACTTTCGGAACTAGTTACGTAAATTACTAGTATTTACCTTCAAATTCGACCACAGGCATTTCTTCCAAATACAACAACCACTTCCCTTCCACCCACGGACTAGCAGCTTGTAGCGGCCAGGAGATGTAAACTCGCACGTTTTCGATGGTCCAAGGCCCTTCGTTCGAAACCTGGTACCTGTGCCAAATCCTGGATCCGATTTCGTCGAAATACTTGATCGCGGACTCGCCCTTCACCGGCCCTCCGAAAATGGTGAAAGAGGTTGCCGCTCCGGTGATCTTCACCTCGGCGCGCTTCTTCACCTCAACCTTAAAACTGGCGGTCGTCTGCTCCGAATGCTCCTCCGAAGTGGAGTTCACGAAGACGTAAAACTCTAATTCCTTGACGGAGTTCATTTTGTTGTTGTCCTTGCTCTCGAAACGCAACCCCAAATCGACGAACTTTTGCGAGTGGAAGGGGTTTCCCAGGTGACAGGTTACGAGGGTGTCGTTGTAGAAGGTGCACTTAACATCGCCCTGTAATCATAAATAATGCAATTTTGATTCCCGATCACTCGTGCGTGATTTATTCACCAATTTATTATTTAACGCTATGTAGCTTAAAGTTGGTGAATGATTCACGAAAAGCTGCGCTTCGTAAGCGGACTCTCCTAAATTGGTGACGTTGACGTTTACGTTGATTTCCTCGACGGAACCGAGATCGAGCAAGTACACGTTATCTTCTCTTTCTGGAAATTTAAGGATTAGAGTGGTGTAATGATTTTTTTTTATAATTAGGTCTCACTTTCTAGTTGTAAACCGGCCGTTAGTAACAGATTGCTTTGGCAGATGTCGTCTTTACCGCAATCTTTTTGGAAAGTGGCGACGAATTCCTTGACGGATGTTTTGTTCATAATCGGTGATAAGGGTCTCGAGTCGTTTAATGTGTAACTCACATTGAACTGGAATAAAGCGTAATTTTTTAGGACGTTGTGAGGTTTCGAAATTTTATCTGGAAGTACTTGCGTGCCAATATTTTAAGACAAAATTGCTTTAGAAAGTATTTGCGTGCCAGTGGTTTACTTCTGGTAGCTTCCTATTCTATAGGACTTAAAAATGCTGCTACAAAATCGTGATTGTCTTTTGCCTTGGACGTTGAGTAGCCTCTTAACATACTTTTTGGAAGTGATGTCCTAGAATCATTGGCAACCCATCCTTTAATTAGAGGACTTGCCAAGGACCGATTCCTCTAGGTATAACATCGGAGCTCTGAGATTTCAAGAATACTCTAGACACCTTCTGAGCTAACTTTAGGTTGTCGAGAGTTGTTTACTAGAAGATCATGATTGCCTTGTAACTTACAGATTAAGTAGCTTCTCAACATACTTTCTGGAAGTGATGTTCCAGAATCACTGGCATTGTCAAACCTATCTATTAATTAGAGAACTTGCCAAGGAACAATTCCTCTAGCTATAACATCGGAGCTCTGGCATCTCAAGAATACTCTAGACACCTTCAGAGCTCCAATAAAATTATTACACAATGGGACGCGAAGTCCTTGCATCATTTGGGTTCTAACACATTCAGAGGCTCCGTTAGAGGAACAAAACTAACAAGTAGCAGCAGACTACCAACCCTTGAAATGGCTGTTAAATGTAAAAGCAACCACAGAAAAATTAACTCGATGGGTGCTTTAGTTAATGCCAAGTCAGGCCGAGATCGAATACACCCCAGGAAGGAGAAATGTCGTCACGGATTGCTACAAGAGAATAAACTTGTCCACAGGTCCATCAGCATCTTCAATCCCTAGTGAAAAGATTCGCAAAACCCAATTGAAAGATGACGACTTGAATAAGATTTTCGCTACCTTTTACGTGATTAATTAATTTCAGACAATTATCTTTAACCTTTAACGGGTGACCTTGGGTCTGTGAGACCCATTGTACTGTCCGCCCGGCCGGCTAGCCTCCTACTTAGGGTTGCCAGATGGCCGGGATTTCCGGGATTGTCCCGGAATTTTGCGTGTTATCCCGTGTCCAGTAATTTTACTTTGCTGAAGGAGTGCTGCGAATTTGCTCAAATCGAGTACAAAGAACTGCTGAGACATGTTCCTACAAGATGGTTGTCACTTTTGCCAGCTACAGAGCGATTAGTATATAGTTGGCCTGCTGTAAAATATTATTTTTTGGTCAAAGGACCAAATCACAGTCATAAAGTACTTTGGGATTTTATTTCAGAAGGTTGCGACGTTAATGATCTCAATAATAAAGAAGATTGTAAAAGCGAAGGTCTGAATGACTGTTACCTTTTCTTCTTGAATAATTTATTGCCTCAATTCACAAAAGTGATATTGCTATTAGAAAGTGACAGCTTCACCATTCTGGAGATGGATCATGCAATCTTTTTGATCAATTAAAAACCCGTATTGCTGATAACTTTTTTGGAAGTAAAGTCAGAGCCATTTTTAAAACCCTCACCGAAGACCAAAGGAATAGATTCAAGTCACAGGCACATATTTTTAATAATAATAATATTTATTGTGCTAGATATTTACAGAAAATATTTACACTCGTCCCGACTTACTATACATATATTAGTGATAAAAATTAAAATGTGTAATTGAAAAAATCTTCAATGCTAAATGGGCAGCTGCATAATAACATATTTTTTAGGGACACTTTGTATTTGCTGCTATTTAAGTTTCTTATTTCTGCAGGAAGACAGTTATAAAACTTCAATCCGTAATAGTTGACACCGCAACGGGTTCTGTTCAGTCTTGTAAATGGGATCCGTAGATTATGACTAGATCTTGTTGTATGGTTGTGAATTTCACGTACTGATTCATATTTGTTTAGATTTTGTTTTACATACAGCAGAGTTTGTAAGATATATACACCAGGTAGTGTTAGAATCCTTAATCTCTGAAAAATTTCTTTTGTATCTTTTCTGTAGTGAACCCCAGTAATTATTCTTATTATTTTCCTCTGTAATGCAAAAATCCTGTCTGCAGAAGCTGAGTGGCCCCAGATTAGTATGCCGTAGCTCATTTTTGAATGCAGAGAGCAATCGATTACTTAGAAGAGAGATATGATTTTGGGCCTGATGGTATTTATAAAAAGTTTGAGCTTTTGTCTCTTAAATCACAGGAATTGAAATTGACCTGGGAAAAGCTCTCTGAATTTCCTATGATATTAAAAATTGAAGATGCAGTTGACATTGATTCTCTTTATACAGAGTTCGCTTGTTTAAAAGCAGTTTTTGAGATACTTCCAAAAGACTTGCCAAACGATAAAATCTGAGCCCATTTCTTTAGAACAAATATTTCTAATGACCTTGTAAATCTAAAGAGAATTGTTGGTTTTGTTTTGTCAATTCCAACGAGCGACGCCTTTTGTGAAAGAATTTTCAGCTTATTAAATAATTTATGGACAAAAGATAGAAACAGAATGTCCATGGATCTAATAAAAGCTGAACTGCAAACTCGTATAAATTTTACTGAGACTTGCTCAGAAATGATATCTGTTTTGCAAAGCAATGACGGCCAAAAATTATTGAAAATGGCAAAATATAGCGAAAAGTATTTAAAAAAAATAATTTTATATATGTTTCAATTTTAAGATGATTTATTAGCCAAAGAGGCGTTAAATTGTTTTAAGTTAATAATAATAATGTTGATTGTCTGCCAAAGTTTAATTAATAAGTCTGAAAGATATGCTCACTTTTCGTTTGTTTAGTTTTTTTATATTAGATAATACATCTACCAAAGTTTCATTAATAGTTATAAAGTGCTCAATATTTGTTCTATATTTTTTTATGTTACAAAATACCTAATGTTGATTTTCTATCAAAGTTTAATTGATAAGTCTGAAAGAGGATCTCAGTTTGTGTTAAATTCTTTTTTTTAAATTTTTAAATATTATGTGATGTTAATGTTCAAAGTTTAGTATTTAATTAAGCCTTAAAAAGTTACATTTTTTTGTATTTAACACTCTAAGAAAGTCATTAAAAAGATTTTTACAAAAAAAGTATTATTTTTCATCAACCTATAGTTCTAGGTAATTCCTACTTAGTTTAGTCTCGGACTAGAGACCACAACTCTGATTCCGTTCGTGGCCCCAGAAATATCCAGGAAATGATTAGCCTGGATCTGGCAATCCTACTCCTACTACTCAGTTGTGGCATCGCGAAGTTTTTATTCTTATTTGATATACATCCAGCGAATTATTGAAAACTCAACAGTACGTCACCAGTTATGTGGAACAAATACCACGTCACCAGTTAAGGGTTAATAACTACTGCATTTCACAAACAACTAACCTTAATCGGAGTCAATATATCTTGATTAGTTTCTTTAATGTAAACCGTCTCATGTTGGCAGTACTCTTCTTGATTATCGAGTATGTCGATGTAAGCAAATTTATTCGGACTTTCAGAAGTGCTGTTGAATCGCACCCTTGCAAATTTGCCCTTGCGCTTCTCAATGTCTGCCTCGATGAACGATCTCACAACCATTCCGTGTTTGTACTTTTTTGGGCGTTTCAGTTTGAAACACGCTTGGAATGAGAAACTAAAAAAAACATACAACTATACTCTGTTCACATTTCATTCTCGCGACAGTGACATTTTTGTTGGTAGTAAAAAAGTTATTAACAATTTGGTTATGTGCACTGCAATGTTGCATTTTATAATATCCCTCATACACTTGTAAACATATTACGATAGTATAGTTTGCTCAACGGATCTTTGAGTGTTCGTCATTACCAAAAACAGAGTTGGTCTTGTCTTGGACGATATACGTACACATATGATTGCGTTTAATTTAACTTATCGTAGAGAAAACATGAAAATGTTGTTGGGGCCTTAGAACATATACTCATGGAGCAGGAATACAAAGCATAGAATTGTGTCCAAGAAGTGAGATGCAATGTCTCATTCTATTTTTTGGTCGAAATGCTCATGCGCGGCCGACGCACTCATAGGTTATTATGAATGTGCGCGCGCGCGTGTGTGTGTGTTGCGCGTGCATAAGAATTGAGTTTGTTGTTTATGTTGCGATCTGGATTATAGAATTTTCTTAGGAAGTGGTCGAAATATTGGATACATACATTGTACCGTTGTCGGGGTCACACACGTCAGGCAGGATTACGTTGGGCGGCGGCTGTGTCGGGGTCGTGTTTTCATCGGGGTCACCAATGTTGTTTATATTGCGATCTGGATTTATTTAGATATATACAAATCACAATTTGATAATAATAATTTTGGTTGCGTCGTGCAGTGCGAGGGGGAATCTCCTCGTGCTCCTTGTTGATTCCCTTTTCTCTCGTCGCCTAGCAACCTCTCCCGCGTCACCGCCATGCCACTTGATTCCATGCTCCAGGCGACGCCACAAGTTGGTAGCGCTGTCACACACTATCTGCATCCCACTCTTTCAACACAGGAAGTTCTCTCTCAAACTCATGGACTCTTATGGGCATTTCGCGCGATTGGGGACATGCGCATAGCGAACAAAAGAAATGTTATATCTATCCTTGTCGCACCGATGTTGGACACAGTTTCGGTACACGTAAGTTATACGGTATTCCTGTTCCATGAGTATATGTTCTAAGGTTGGAGCTATGTTCGGCTTTCCATGACGTGCACGCAAAGATCCGTTGATCAAAGTATCGTATGTTAATTAAAAAAAACCTCAAGTGTGCCATGATTTTTTATTTTTTTAAATATAAGTTGGCACACATGTTCGGAATTGACGAACAAAACGTCAGATCGTTCTAAAAGTCACAATTATTCCGTGGTCACAATGGTTTACAGCAACCAGCAAAAACGTTTCTAAAGTTCGTCCAAGAATCCAGGCGACATGTTAAAGGGTTTAAAGTCCCCGCATCGTTGCCAAGAGTTCATGTAAACATAATTGGTCCCGAGACTTACCGATAGGGGTGACCAGCTGATAGAAAACGAACATATCGTCCGCATGCCCGTCGAAGTGTGCGTAAAAATGTATCATTTTATTTTGAAAACCATCTTTGTTAACTCTTTTTAAACCAGTGGAATTGTTGCAGTGGTGTAATTACTAGATATGTAAGCAGGAAATTATATCACAATTGCTCGCTTAAATGCTCAACGAAACACGCGGTCGAACACATGGCAATAATATGTACAGTAGTACCAACATCACGCCCTATTAACGGTTGCTATTTAACGTTGTGTTTAGGGAGTTTAGAGATGTTGTAATGGCTATGAAAACAACTAGATGTTGCTTGCATTCTTCGATGAACTTTACCTGAAAGTTAGTTCCGAAATGGGACTAAAGTGGACGGTAATTGGGTGTATTCATTCGACGCACCCATGGTTCAGGAAGAATTTCCTAACGTTCTCATTATTTATGATGAATTTAAAAATACCTTATCAAGATCTGTTATGTCTCCGTACACCAGGAAGTGGTGGACCAGTCAAACGTACTCGGGATGCTATTAACACAGCCCAAGGAATTTTTGAAGGTGAGCCAACGTCTTCTCTGTGTCGTTTATCACAGCAAATTAATTCATCGGTAGGAACATGCCGCAAGTAACATAACCTCAATTTGTGTTACCAACTTAAATTTTTAAAAATAAAAAATCATGGCAAACTTGAGTTTTTTTTTAATGAACATTATATAAAATATTGAAATTATAGGTTAACATCATTACTATCAAAAATACAACATGCCAATACAAGAACAAAAACACCCCGACTGCGGCGAGAATAAAATTTGAACATAGTATAAATAAGACTTACCATGTCCGACTACTTCTAGGATCCTTCGAACACCCATTCTTACCGGTATCAATGTTCCTCAACTCCCTTCCCCTGATCTCGATCTCGATGTGCACGATGGCCCGCGTCTTGAAAAGAATCGCCATGTCCGAGTCGAAAGCGCCGGTCAGAAGATCCGGATAGCCGTTATCGTCCATATCGACGCCGCCGCTAAGGGAGTACCCTAACGTCAGCGGCCCTTCTTTGAGTTTGATTTTCTGCGAGGGCTCCGGAATCAGTCCGTCCCTTCCTCCGAGGTAAATATAGATGGCGCCGTTCGGTTGCTCGTACGGGGCGCCGATTGCGACGTCGTTGTAACCGTCGTGGTTTATATCGCCCAGAGAGGTCATGGAGAACCCGAATCTGGATTCGTAGGGTCCCGTGAATTTCTGGTCGAAGGGGCAGGATTGTTTGATGCAGGCGCGAAGGTCGGTGTAGACGTAAACGGCTCCGCCTGAAGTTTTGTTGAAGTAGAAGGGCGCCGCCACTAAGAGATCGTCGTATCTGGTAGAAAAATGAGAACCGTGCGAATGACATTAATATGGAAAAGTCTACTAAAAGACAGTGGTGGTTCTTGAATTGTAATAGAGATGTAAACATGTCTTCATAACAAACGCTTAGGTTGCAGTGTCTTAGTACTATAGTTCATTTTTTCCTGCTGTATGGTATTTTAGATCGAAATTTAAAATGCAGTGATTTCATTGATGAGTTGGGAAATCCTGTTTACATGATGCCAATTACAGAATATCCTGCAGGTCCCATATGTCAAATGTCACATTGTGTTGTCATAATAGTGGTTCGTTTATATCAGTTTTCGTCGTTTATTTCTTTCATATGAAATTCCGATAACAGAAAAAAATACAAATATCATACCTTAGATTGTTCACGTATTGCTTCTCGTAAACGAACTAAACACACAACTATAGAAAATAATAAATAAGCACTTAGAAATGGGTAAACCGACGCCAAAAGACCCCAATGACATTTAATAGAATAAAATTTGGTTGACGGAATAAAGGTTTGATCAAATTTTTGCAAAGTTAACCTTGGATCCGTTCAGAAATTAAAATTCATTATGTTTCTACTTGATTATAAAATTATAGTTGTAGATTTGAGACTAAAATCAGTTCTATGCAGCCAATATTATGTATAAGGCGTATATGCAACCAAGTATACTAACCGCGGCCTGTAATTTCCTGCGGAACCTTCAGAAATTTCGTCAGTGTAAATGGGGATTTTGTAATGCGCGCGCAACCATACAGCAGGAAAAAATGGACTATAGGACATTGTGTTTTTGTAAATTTGGAAATCCGTTTTAAAATGATATTAAATTCACCATATTTTAACATTTGTATCATCAAAATCGGTCAACACGTTCAGCAATTTAGAAATCAAAATTGGAATTAAGATCTTTGGTCTTCTTCGTAATTTTGGCGTTTAATTTTTGACATTTTCGAATAGTTCACGACGACCGACAAGAAACCTAGACTCGAGGAAGAGATGATTTGCCCATCCCTAGGATCCGCCAGTGATGAACCGTTTGAATAATACTTAATTCGGGATACATTGACATTTAAATCATCAAAATCGGACAAATCATTCGGTAGTTGTATAATTTCAAAAATAAAAATCGCGATTTTTAAATTTTGGATTGCAATTTTTGCATTTTGTGTTAATTTCAAGCGAAAATTTTCGTTTTAAAACTGTACAAAATTTGCCATATTTTGACGTTTGAATCATCAAAATCAAACAATTTGGCAGTTTCAAAGATAAAAATCACGATTTTACAATATCCAAAATTTTTGCATTTTGTGTTAATTTCGCGGAAGCATTTCGAATCCGTTGTAAAAGTACACTAAATTTTCCGTATTTTGACGTTTGAATCGTCAAAATCTAATAATGTATTGGGCAGTTGTGTTTAAAAAAAATAATATTCGATTTTCTTTTTTCGAAGTTTGAAAACGTGCGATTTTGGCATTTTGCGTTGATTTTATGAAAAAGCAAAACTAATTGGGATTGTAAATTGCATGAAACTTTCCATAATTTTGACCTTACAATCATCAAAATCGGACAACGCGTTTAGCAGTTGTGTAATTTCCAAAATGAAAATCACGATTTCAAAATAATCGAACTTGAAAAGTGCGATTTTTACATTTTGTGTTAATTGACCCCTAAGATGACTTTGTTACAAACGGTTGCTGAGTAAAGTTATTTTAAATAACGGTTACTAAATAAGTAGTTATTTTGTAGTAACAGTAACTTACTTTAAATAACCGTTTAAATAACAGTAATAGTAACTGTTATAACCGTTTTCGGAAAATAACCGTTTATCTCATCACTAATGAGTACCGAAAGAATTTACAAAATCTGTTCTTTCGCTCAAGAGTTATCCTCAAAAAAAAGAAAGAGAAAACAATTAAACTGCAAATTTATTTTTTTGTGCCTCTGCATCTATTCGGCGAGTACAACACTTTACTGAAAGAATTTGCCAAATTTGGTCATCCGTTCACGAGTTAACATCAGAAAATACAATTGAAGATAAATTATTTTTTGGTCCTGTACTCGATGAGTATAATACTTTTCAGAAGGAATTTTTAAAATTGGCCATTTTGTTCAAGGGTGAACTTCTCAAAACCACAATACAATTGAGCGGTTAATTGATTTTTTATATTTTATACGTCCACACGGTGAGTGCAATATTTTCCTGGAAGAATTTTCAATATCTGTTTATCCGTTCAATAGTTATCCTCAAAGACCAGAAAACAATTAAACGGCAAATTTAATTTTTTGGTCTTTTCGGAAGAATTTGCCAAATTTGGTCATCCGTTCAAGAGTTATCCTCTGAAACCCGAAAAACGAATGAACAACAAATTTAATGGGGTGGCTATCGGGCTTGATAAAAATGTGTTCAAGTTCGAGTTATCCTTGAAAAATAAAAAAATAAAACAATTGAACGACGAATTTATTTTTGTTTTTATCTGCATCTATTGTGTGAGAGCAACGTATTGCATCAAGAATTTTCAAAATTTGGTAATGTGTTATCCTTAAAAAATCACAAACAACATTTTTAGGGATCTTTAATTTTGGCCAACCAAAAAACAAAAATCCAAGGCCGACGTATCACTGCTGATAATTAATGCCCGAAGTTAGGTTATGATAAAAACTCAAGTTGACACTGTCACGAGATACTGATAATTTTTGACATTTCATAGTGGAACATTTTTAGGGATCTTTAATTTCGGCCAACCAACAAACAAAAATCCAAGGCCAACGTATCACTGCTCGAAGTTAGGTTATGATTAAATCTCAAGTCGACACTGTCACGAGTTACTGATGATTTTCGACATCCACAGCCAATAATTTTTAACAAAAATCCAAGGCCAACTTTGCAATTTTGTATAATTAATTTTTATTTTGAGCACTTACCCATCATTGTTGACATCAACCGTAAGTAGTTCGTAACCAAAATTAGAAGCAAAACTCTCTCCCGTTATTGTCAGCGTTATATTCATGGTGACCTCATTCGTAAATTTATCGAAAAAGTAGACTTGACCATTATCTTGAGATCTCGGAGCACCCGACGCGTAAGATCGCGTTGCCTTGTTGAAGAATTTCCCGGCGGTCACACTCATACCTAAAATTATCTCGATAAAATCCAAGCAACTTGATCCGAAAAATAAGCACCTAAATAACTATACTTGTCAATCGGTTCTTTGGTATCGTTCAACGGTCCCAGGTAGTAATTTTTGTCCCGCTTCAAAAAATCCCCCACGACCTCAATCACGAACATGGTACCTCTCCACGTGAACGGCCCCGGGCTGCCGATCAACGCCGTACCATCGGGCATCAGCGATAAGCTGGTTCCCGCTTGGCAGTAACCAAACTGCTGGTGTTCTCTGGAAACACAATCGGTGAACCATTTGATGGGATTAATGTAAACAAGACATACGAATTCATCGGACGTCCTTTGCAAGGCTCCCAAATCTGGTCCCATGTTAAATTGCTGTTCAAGGAGTAGCACAAGCCGAGGCCGTGTTGCGTTTGGCTCAAGTTGATCCCGGTGATGTACCTGTGCGCGCAGACCATCACGATGCCGCCGGGTTTCTGGGACTTCACCGAGACGCCCATCCACTGTCCGTCCTTGATTTCGTCCGGACCTGGAGGACTCAGGTCCGTGTCTTCGTCCATGGCGCCGTCGTCGTAGTCGAAGGAAGGGGCTAGACACATTTTGCGAATTAATTACCCGTTAGTAGGCTATCTGCGCGTCGTTTGGACACGATGCGCTGTTTTGAAATATCCAGTGCGGATGTTAACGCACTGGATATTTTTCCATTGGTTACTTGAGAAGTGAAAATGCAAAAATTTTCAATTCGAAAATACAGAAAATCTTTGCTACGAACAAAATGGCGTCGCTCGAAAGTCAAAAGTTGAATTGAAAATTGCACAAAATTAGTTTTTGGCTTTGAAACACACTTTTCCGATGATACCCGATCAGAAAAATACAAATAAATATACTGAAGAAAAAAAAATTCAACACTTGCAATTCGTGAAATTTCGACCATTTTCAAACCGCCATAACTCGGCGTATTTTCAATAGATTTTGATGAATCTTTGAGGACGAAAAACTTTGAAGTGTCTTCTTTAAAGTCATGCATGCGAGCATAACCCCTTCGGTCCCCCTTTAGTGCCCCTGTGAAAAAAAAGTTTTTTTCTAGAAACCATGTCCAAGTTTGACGATGTCTACGGAGTTGTAAAAATATTGTCGACTCGATCCACTATAAAGGCATTAAAATTTGATCAATTCCCTATGCAGGACTCAAAGAACGAAGTTCCTACGACGATTTCGCACCAAGTTATGGGTGTTATCAGTGACTTTTCAACCAAATTTGATGATTCTTTCGGGAAAAAATCCCATAGACATCGTCAAAGTTGGACATGGTTTCCTGAAAAAAAAAACATTTTTTTCACAGGGGTGCTAGAGGGGGGCGGAAGGAGTTACGCTTAAGTTCGCATGCATGACTTTAAAGAAGACACTTCAAGGTTTTTGGCCCCAAAGATTAATCAAAATCGATTGAAAATACGCCGAGTTACGGCGGTTTGAAAATGGTCGAAATTTCACGAATTTCAAGTGTTTCATTTTATTTCCACCAGTGTATTTATTTCTCGCAAACTTTTATAATCAAAGCAATGTTTTCTCGATATTATGAACAACTGATAGCTAATGAACTAAAATTGTTTTTTCAATGTTTTTCTATGTAGAATAGCTTAATATATTATGAGAAAAAGTTTAAACAAAATGTTGGTGATTTTTAAAATAATGTTTTTTAACCCCTTTACACTGGTAAGACCCGTGCGATAAATCCCTAGTAAAGAAACTCGTTCATTAATACCTGGTTTACCCCATTGTATCGCACATCCACTAATACTGAATTTTAATTATTTTTTTGTTGTTTTATAATATCTTGTATAATATTTAGTAACAATTTCTGCATTTTCACTTTGTGTTAGTTAAAAAAAAACAATGTAATGCATAAAAATGTATACAGCAAACTGTTGAGGAAAATAAAAAAAACAAAATAAAAAAAAAACTGCAGGGAAGCAATTATTACACGCCTCGATCGAACGGCTCAGTGCTATAATACTATAATACAGTTGCGATTACTTTGCATGGATAAACAATAACGACACAATATTACAAACCGAAATTCCTTTCAAGACTTACACAGGAGTGGTCTCTCTCGTCGGATTATTATTAATGATTATTATTACTTTTTTAATTGATTTAATTTGTTAATAAATGAAAATTGGTAATATATGTTAAATCGATAAATTTGTTATGGACATTGTTGTTGATTTGGAGTGTATGTAAATAATACTTGGTATCGGAAGTATAACATTGATAACTATGGTAAAATTTAAAAAAAATAAAATTTCAAAAAAATGTGGACATTGATGATCATTTTTGGTTTTTGATGGCGGTAAAACGTTAAATTGATTAATCAAAGATATTAAAAATGAATAATAAAATGTACATACGTATAAACACGTGTTTTGTAATTGTTATTTTTTATTTTTATACTATGGTATTACCAACATTATTGACGAATGTATAACTTACGCCATGAATTATTATTATTTAAAAACTTAAATATATCGTTATTCGCCTAAAGAAGCCACAGTGTGGTAAAACTATTGTAGCGAAAGCAAAATAAAATTTGAATTATCATTGTATTAACATGAATTTTTAACCTTTCGGCCCTGGTGGTGGCAATTGCCACCGCAACATATTCATGTCTCTACTTACTATGACAATTCATATTTTTGCTGTTTATCACTAGATGTCACTTCAACAAAGCCTCAATAATTAATTCCTACACTAATTAATCAAATAAGTTAAAATTTGGTATTTATGATCTTAAGAAGCTCCCCATCAATAATAATTAACAAAAAATTTTCTTTTCAAATTTAAAAATCCAGGGCTGTAAGGGTTAGCTCAGTACCTCACCAATCAGTTTATAAAATGTAAGACATTTTAGTAATAAATTAAGCTATGTCATTCAAGAAAATTTCTTACTGAACCCATCATAATTGTTCGCAATTGACAGAGTGGTGACATTTAAATTCGACAGAATTTCGTAAATCACAAATCAAATTAATATAAGATTACAAATGTTTTTTTTTTTAAGAGTGCAAGTCAAATGATCTATTTTACAATTTCTTTGAATTTCCCGCCATTATTGAAATACTCAATCAAACAGTCGTGGTTGAAACACGGTGATTTTTTTCGGGACAAAAATGCCTCCAATTAAGGCAAGAAGAAGCAAAATATTGCAAAAATTCAATTGAATATAAAGTACACCATGAAGGTAACTATAGGTACGAGTGGAAGATCATCAATGGAATGAACTCTGCCTTTTCCACGCGTGATCAGAATTTTGGTTATTTTTTTTTTGTACAATAATGATTGATTGCCGTTCGTTTGATTATCCTTTCACTTGTGTCAATATAACGGCAGAATCCAAATCAAAGTTTTCTTCCGCATCGATAAAGTTAGGAGAAACATAACTTGAAATGAAAAAGTCCAATAAGTCAGGTATTTTATTTTGATCCGTGGGCCAATGCGTGGGCTTCCCAGAGGAATAAAAATTGCAGTTCCGAGCCTGGATAGCTTTTCTTAGTACACTGCCTTTAGTTTTAGTTAGTCTTGATCCTCAGTCCATATGCTTGGAATTAAAATCACCACCGATGATGAATCTTTCTCTAGAATGACGTAGAATTGACCAATAAGAGTGTTTAATGTTGGCGGCGTTTACTTCGTGGTACATCTTGATTGTAGATTGGAATAAAACACTTTAACTTTTTATACCACTATATTTTATTTATGTGACTAGTTTCGACCATTCACTGGTCATTTTCAAACATAAGGACTTATAAAAAAGTGAAAGTGTTTTATTGGTTCTATTCTCTATGCTCTATTCGCAAGTGATGTAACAACTCTAGTACAAGCAACGACAGCAACTTTTGCGGATGACACTGTACTACTAGTAGCGGATCAACATTAAAATGATCTCATTATGAAATTTCAAACAGCAAATAATTCAATTATGGATTGGACCAAAAAATGGAAGATTAAGCGTAATGAGCTCAAATCTATTACCAACAAACGGTCGACTAATCAGCTTCCGTTAGTAATAAATAACACAACGGTACCTCAAGAAATGAATGCAAAATACCTCGGGATGGCCCTGGACACTAAATTACGATTAAAAAGAAAAGAGCTGAACTTTCACTAAAATGCAGACAACTCTAGTTTCTTGGTAGAAATTCCAAGTTGTCAGTAGTTAATAAAGTGGTGATCTATAATCAAATCCCGAAACCTGTATGGGATTGCGCTAGTGATAGTAACATAAAAATAACTCAAACAGTCTAAAACAAAGTGCTGCGCAACCTTGTCAAAGCACCATGGTACATCCGAACTCTGATTTTCATTCAGATGCCTCAAAGAAGAGGACAAGAGCTACGCTGCGAAACTCGAAGCCAGGATACACTTCCCCATAAACGCAGAAGCTCCAACTGTTGGACAACTACTATCAAGTCCGAGGATTGAAGAGAACAAAACCATCGGATCTTGTGTAGTGTGATATCTGTAAAAAGCAGAGCATATTGAGCGAGTGAAATGTACATTTCAGAAAAATTAGAAGAAGTCACCATCTCTAGAAAAATGTAAAATCTAGTTTTAAATTATTGGTTAGTCGCTGTGACTAGTTATAATATTTAATTTAAAAAAAAAAACTTTTATTGAAATGCTTTCATAATATTTCAAAAACATATCTAAAAACACAAAAAATGGTTGTTGCTGTCACATTACGATTTACAACTGGCCGTGTATTATACACAAGAAAAAGTATTTATATGTAAGTAGGTAAATGATTTTTTCTTATCTTATTAAATAATATAAACGCTGTTAAATCGTTTTTGATTGAGAAAGTTGTCCATTATTCGGCCGAATCATTTTCTCCACAGGTGACATCCAATCAAATGATAGCGGTTTCATTGCCCAACAGGTGACGTCCAATCAAATGATAGCGGTTTCATTGCCCAACAGTTTAGTTGTTGCTATGGTTACGATTCGTTTTTTGTCAGCGAACTGCTGCAATTTCCAAATAGAAAAATTATTCGTTACAATTTAATACAAACAGAAAAATATTTAGGTCATTATTTAATATGATGCGAAAAAGTATAGTATTGAACTCGTGAGGAAGTTGGCCATTGCCACGAGGGTGAAGTTTGCAACACGAGCCGTAGGCGAGTGTTGCAATTCACCCGAGTGAATAATATACTATTCTCACTCGTTTAATAATATACTATTACTAAGGTACTGTTTAAGAAGTGCAAGTAATTTGTTTAGTGTTGAATTTCCGGAGAAGGCAATACGCAGCTAAAGTACTATTCAATGAGTATTAAAAATTATGTAAGTAGACCGATATTATAAAATAATTAAGGGAGACAATTGTAACATTTTAAATTTAAAAAGTAAAGTAGTAATTATTCATTAAATTGTACATTTGCTGGATATTGCCTTCTCCGGAAATTCACGTACAGTCCTTAAATAGTACCTGAGTAAAACGTTTTAATCATAAATAGTTTTTCTTATGTAGAATACACGGCCAATTGTAAATCGTAATGCGACAGCAAACGTCATTTTTTAGAACAAAATGAAATATCGGCCATTATGATTTCATGGCAAACCTTTGTTTTTGATTCAAAATAATAGTAAAGTATTTTGCAAATATCTCGGTAAATACTCTGCAGAATCCATTGAGTAAGGTACGAAATTATTCAGCTGAAAAAGCTTTAAAAATAATGTAAGTAGATGCTGTCAAATAATTAGGGGAGCCAATATTAAAATATTAAATGACATTTTACGTGTAAATCCCTATGGCCCGCTTCGCAATTCAACACCCTGTATAGGTCTAATAACACAATAAATAAAACAAACGTTTCGGCCCTTGAAATACTTCGAAAAAAATAAATTATCCGCCACACACTCCGAGAATAGGTGCGGCGTCACATTAACTGAAATTTTTGTTAAAGTTCGGTGTAGCCACAAAAAATTTAAAATATGCAAACAATCTGGATATATATATATATATATAGGCCCAACAACACAATAAATAAAAAAAGGTGCCTGCCCTGAAACACTTGAAAAAAAATCCGCCACACGCACCGAGAATAGATGCGCCATCACATTAACTGATTTTTTTGTCAAAGTTCCGTGTCCGCCATAAAAAGTTTGAAATATGTAAACAATCGAGATTTGTAGGCCTAACAACACAATAATTAAAAAAGTGTGCCGGCCTCTGTAGGACTTAAAAAAAATTATCCGCCACACGCACCGAGAATAGATGCGTCGTCACATTAACTGAAGTTTTTTTTAAAGTTCGGTGTCTGCCATAAAAAAGTCTAGTCAATCTACATTCTACTTTGTCAGCATGATTCTGCCACGTATGTTTTAGAGGACGTCTAACGCTGACAGTAAGCGTGACGCTATCTGGTAATATTTTTCTCAACCAATAAATCTGAAGATGCTGTTTACAACTTTATAATGTAGGTACGGTTTAACTGTTATCTGCACGATTCATTCAATTTTTCAAAAGAAAATCACTTCCAGCAAGTTTTGAAAAAGTTTATGGTAATAACCGTTACTATGTAGTAATTTAAAATGAATCTTTCTAAATAGTGGTATAAAAATATGAATCTTTCTAAATAGAGGTATAAAGCGTCGTAATTTCAAAGATATCCAAATATATTTATTAAACTCCAAATCATAAATTAATCTGAATATTAATCGAATTTTATATTGATTAAAAACAAGAAGCCGAACACCAAAAAAAAAATGTATGAGACTAAGTCAGCATTAATTTTGCGTTTGTATTATTAAAATTAAAAAATTATTTGATTAATCATTATGTGAAATGGATTCGAGATGTAACGTTATTCCGACTCGTATCAGATTTGTTTAATCACTGTATCATCACCACAATCATCTACCTCCGTTAGGATTTAGTAACGAAAACTTCAAAGCCTCACTCCAATGTAAAAAATTTCCCATAACGTATCAATCCTTATTTAAACTCTCAATTAGTTATATTTACGTTCTTTTACTGTTAAACTAATGTACACAAGAAATCTTTAAAATGGTCTCTAGGGACCTCGAAACGGATGATTGAGTAAAAAAAAAAATTTGAGAATATTTTCGCGATCATAATACTTTCTCGTACTTCGTAGCGGAGAGAGTAACAACGCCCATATTGTTAAAAAAAAGATTAGGTATTATAGATTCATCTATTGTATAGAACAGTGGTTTTGTAAACCGCGCAACCTCTTCAGAGATTCAAAACACATAAATTGTATTTCAATGATTTATCAGACTTTTTTTTTCAGGGGATAAGTCCCGTACAAATATATATTCTTAAGTTTAAAGACCACTGGTGTAAAATGATTTTTAATTGGTTGTGAATTTGGTTTGAGTTGGAGGTCTTATAATTTTTCAATATCTTTCCATATAGTTTTCCAAAGATCAATTAGGACGTTGAGTTTATAACAGAAGATACTCAGTATATAAAATAACAGTAATTTGAATTAAGAATATCATACTTAACAAAAGAAATGTAAGTTACACGTTGAAATGAAGTCACAACATACGTCATAGGAAATTTTACAAAAAGTTCAGCTCCTTCATCCCCGTCCACTACTTCATTCGATTATTAATAAGCATGCAAGTTCTTACCATGCGGAGACGTCTTCCTCAGTAATCGCCAAAATATGTACACACAAAACAAAAAAAAAACAAATATTACACACCAGCAAGCAAAAGCGAGTCTATGGCTACAAACTACACAAAGCTACGCATTCCGAAAGAGTATGTACATGCAGAAAATTAATGACAGAGTAAGAAAATAAAAAAAAAACGAATGATTTCACAAACCGTCGTCGGTACGTTTTGAGTACCACTGGACCACTTACACTTATATTGCCCGGTCGCCACTGGACGAACGCAACCCAAAAAAACAAAAACACAATTATTCGCCGGAACGGGGGCCTTCAAAAAAATTTAAGAAACAGAAAACCGATGGACCGAAAATAATCAACAAAAAAAAAATAACTAAGCAGCAACTAACAAGTATGTTTGTATGTTTACATTTACAGTGCGATTCTTTTCGTTTCTAAGACTCTTTATATAAATCCATCAACCAGGACACGAAGCTAGCTTTTTACAGGTCGGACTTTAACTAATTTTTAACTGGACTACAGTTGCTCTTGCAGGGGACGGTATCTGTTGGATTTTTGTATTTATTTTGTGTGTGTCTTCTTCGACTTCGAACTTACGCCTTCGACCGTCTGTCTCGACTTGAACGCAGTCGTGCTGGTTGCTCGTTAAGGGGCACTTGAAGAGGGCCCCCGATCGGTTGGTCTTCGGCTGCAGGTTCTGTCCGAGCGGCGCGCCCACCAGCAACCTGGAAACAAACATAAATATGTCAGTACAATTTGAAATGCCGGTGATAAAGATGTTGAGATTTACAATTAAGGATGTTTTTTTCTTTTATAATTCCGACGATGTATCAAGATAGGAAATGGAAGCAATAAAGCAGGAGTAGTCGCTCCCAGGAAACAATAATCAAAATCTGATTTTCCCCATTCGACAGGAAAACGCGCCCCATAAATCTTGATCTGGTTATGCCAATCCATCATCACCCCTGTTTTAGTGCAATTGTATTGTTCCTTTTGTATATACAAATATAGGGTATTTCGCAGAGATTGGGCCAAGCATGTTATTTTCATCAAGCTAAACAAAACATTGCGATGAAATAATTATTGAGTGTGTTTGGAAAGTTTAGAATTAGTAGCAATTGTTTTTCGATTATTTTCTTCAACTGGGAATAGCGCAATTTCAAAAATCCACTCTTCACGAATTACGTGTGATTATTCGAATATCTGAAGGTGGGGTGTTTTCTGATTTTTATAGCATACTAAAGAAGGATAGTTGTTGAGTGTATTTGGAAAGTTTCCAATTAGTAGCAATTGTTTTTCGATTATTTTACTCAACTGAGAAAAGCGCAATTTCAAAAATCTACTCTTCACAAATCACGTGTTATTATTTGAAAATCTAGGGATAGGGTGTTAACTGATTTTCATGGCATATTAAAGGAGGATTATGGGTGTGTTTGTAAAGTTTGGAATTGCTGGCAATTGTTTTTCAATTATTTTATTCAACTGAGAAAAGAACAATTTCAAAAATTCACTCTTGTGGTTATTTGAATTATTTTAAAATCCCAAAGTAAAAAAATAGTACGTATTTACTTTAACAAGAGGCACTCGTTCTATTAAAGCACTCGTGTCACAATGGATCCTCTTATGAAACTTACATTACTTACTGTATTAACACCGTATTTATTTTCCAAAGCGAAAAGAAATAAATCAAGATGAAATACTATCGTTTTTAATAAAATCATAAATTTACAAGAAACACGACGTTCATATAAAAGAAACAAATCAATAAACCCTATTAATCCCGATGGCTTCTTGCCAATTTGAAGACGATGACCTTTTCCTCGTGCAAACAAACAAAAACATGGCACCGGACTTTCCGTAGTTTCTCCGGTCCCGACTTCCGACGTATCGAATAAAAATGAGGGATGCTGCCTCCACCTCCTCCACCCCTCCCTGTGAAGATTCACGGGGGTGGAGCGCCTTTCCACACAAACAGACATAATAACAAATGAGCGGTTTCGTGGAGAAATGGGAGAATTATGCAGATGTAATGGTAACGTTTGACAACTGTTCGGCGGGGGTGAGTCAGCCCCCATTTTTGGGGTGTATATCAATTATTTCGACGCCGATACTCGTTTCCTAGAAAATGCACTTTGGGATTGCGATTATAAATAGGTTTAGCTGTGTGCATGATGTAATATATGGAATAATTTAAATGCAAATAGCATGTTAATAAGTATCTTCAAAAACTTGCAAAACCCTCGTTTGTGTTCTTAGGATTGGAGGTTGGGGTAGGGCCCACCCACCACCCATCATTTCCACTTAAACCTAACCTAGAAAACACTGTTTGATGTACAAAATTTCTTAGTTAGATCACGAGAGATGTAATAGTTCCAAAAGCATAAAGAGCGAACATTCGTAGGTACAATTAAAATAAAACAGAGGGAGGTGGGTGGTCCCTCTACCATCCTCCAACCCTTTGAAGACGTTTCTTTAAATAAAAACGTTTGTCAAAGGACTAGAAAACCATTGGATTATTTTCTCATCAATTAATTTACACTTACAAAACCCTTTTTGTGTCCTAAGAATTGAAGGGTGTAATAGGGGTCACCCACCGCCCTTTATTTCCACTTAAACTCAACCTAGAAACCTAGAAAACATTGTTTAATGAAACTAATTTCTAAGTCAGATCACGAGAGATGTAATAGTTTCAAAAGCATAAAGAAAGAACGATTGTGGGTAAAATTGAAATAAAACGGAGGGCGGTGGGTGGGCCCTATCCTACCTTCCAAAACTTTGAACATGCCCCAGAGATTGTATAAATGGAAACGTTTGTCTTAAGGATTAGAAAACCGTTGGATTATTTTCTTATCACGTAATTTACACTTGCAAAACCCTCGTTTGTGTTCTAAGGATTGGAGAGTAGGATAGGGCCCACCCACCACCATTCATTTACATTTAAACCCAACATAGAAAACATTGTTTGATGAAACTAATTTCTTAGTCGGATGACAAGAGATGTAATAGTTTCAAAAGCATAAAGACAGAACGTTTGTGGGTAAAATTAAAATGCAAACGTTTGTCAAAGGACAAAAAAAACTGTTTGATTATTTACTTAGCAATTAATTTACAATTGCAAAACCCTCGTCTGTGTTCTAAGGATTGGAGAATGGGATAGGGCCCACCCATTGTCCTTCATTTTCACTTAAACCTAACCAAGAAAACATTGTTTGATGAAACTGATTTCTTAGTCGGATCACGAGAGATGTAATAGTTTCAAAAACATAACTAAAGAATGTTTTTGGGTAAAATTAAAATAAAACAGGGGTGGTGGGTGGGTTCTATCCTACCCTCCAATCCTTTGAACACGCCCCAGAGATCCAATAAATGGAAACGTTTGTCACGAGAACCAGAAAACCGTTGGATCATTTTCTCATCAATTAGTTTACAGTTGCAAAACCCCCGTTTGTGTTCTAAAAATTGGAGGGTGGGATAGCACCCAGCCACCGCCCTTCATTTAAACTTAAACCTAGCCAAGAAAACATTGTTTGATGAAACTAATTTTTTTGTCAGATCACGAGAGATATAATAGTTTCAAAAGCATAAAGAATGTTTTTGGGTAAAATTAAAATAAAACAGGGGGTGGTGGGTGGGCCCTACCCTACCTTCGAAACCCTTGAACACACTCCAGAGTTTCTATACATGAAAACGTTTGTCAAGGAACAAGAAAACTGTTGGATTATTTTCTCGTCAAATAATTTACACTTTCAAAACTCTCGTTTGTGTCCTAAAGATTGGAAGGTGGGATAGGGCCCACCCACCGCCCTTTACTTCCACTTAAACCGAACTTAGAAAACATTGTTTGATAAACTAAACTAAAGAATGTTTGTGTGTAAAATTAAAATAAAACAGGGGGAGGTGGGTGGGCTTTATCCTACCCTTTAAACCCTTGAACACACCCCAGAGTTTCTATAAATGAAAACGTTTGTCAAGGAACGAGAAAACAGTTGGATTATTTTCTCATCAATTAATTTACACTTGTAAAACACTCGTCTGCGTCCTAAGGATTGGAGGGTGGGATAGGGAGCACCCACCGCCCTTAATTTCCACTTAGAAAACATTGTTTGATGAAACTAATTTCTCAGTCAGATCACGACAGATGTAATAGTTTCAAAAGCATAAAGAAAGAACGTTTGTGGGTAAAATTGAAATGAAACAGGGGGTGGTGGATGGGCCCTATCCTACCCTCCAATCCATTGAATACGCCCCAGATTTCCTATAAATGAAAATGTTTGTCAAAATACCAGAAAACCGTTAGATTATTTTCTTAGCAACTAAGTTACACTTGCGAAACCCTCGTTTGTCTTTTAAAGATTGGTGGGTGGGATACAGCTCACCTACCGCTCTTCGCTATGACTTAAACCTAACCTAGAAAATACTGTTTGTTTAAACCAATTTCTTAGTCTTGGTATTAGTTTTAAAAAAATCGAAAAATATTTAATGTAAACATTCGTTTTGTATCGATAATTCAACTCATGTATAAAAAGGTGCATTTAAAACGGCGGACAAAAAAATTTGCATATGGTTAAAAATTTATTTACCTTCTTCATGACAACGATATCTATATTAACAATTTTAGTAAACAGCTGACTTCAGTTGTACTCTGGCAGTTTGTGTCAGTTCTGAATACCTTTGCGGTGAAATATAATTGAAATCCGTTTCGGACACGCTTCTGCGTGAAAAATTGTTCACGATTGTCATTCCGGTCCATGTGCCAGGGAGGTAGATATTATCTTTTTACCAATTATACGTTTAGTTTTGTACATTTGATATTAAAGCCGGTGACACTGACAGAACTGCATTTCGTACTTCGGCCGCGAGATGTCGCAAGCGTGCGATTGGCGCTGATGCGATGCGTGAATTGCAGAATTGCATTGCATTTAATATCCATCTTGTTCTATCATGTATGTTTCTGATAGTATGAAATAATCATTTATATATTAGTGTATTTGGCGTCTTCTTTTTTATGTGTGTCGGAAATAAGTGTACCGGCGATTAAACGATCAGCCGTCATTGGTCTCCTAACATCATGTCGCTTGTAGTGTGTGTGTGTGTGTGAGAGAGAGAGAGAGAGGTTATAAGAAATGTATGGAATTTATACTAAATGTAAGTAATAATATTTATTAATGCACAACAATAATTATAAATATCATTTTAACGGCTAGATCCAACCATTTTCATTTTACCCACACACGATTTTGACGATTGATGCATCATACAATTCCATCACAAATAAACAATGCTCTTTCACCCATTGAACATTTAATTAATATAAATTGCTAATATAAATATAGTTCTTATTCGTTAAATTATCTTAACAAATACCACTCACGGTTATAATTTCAGCAGGATAAATTTTATTTTAAGCACTCGTCATTTCATCGCAAATTTCTTGAATGAATTGAGATCAGGCAAAATCCACTCGCGCTAAAGTGAAATTTGTGTTGATTCAATGGCTCGTGCAAACAAATAAAATTTATCCGGCCAAATTTAACCTCTTGTGGTATTACTCCCGAAAATTTGGAGAAAGTTCACGATAACTTCACAATAATTTCTTAATTAAAAAAAATAACCTCAACGTCAGAGTAGATGAAGCTGTAAAACACCTAAACCAAGTCATTCAAGGGTTCGCATGGAAATCAATCAAAAACACAAAAATCTTCGCAACTAGCACCTGCTGCCCAAGAAACATAACTAGGAGAAATAACGAAGTTGAGAAAAATATGGAAAACCTGTAGAGCACCCAGTGACAAAACGAAACTAAATAAAGCTATAGGAAGCTAGAAAAACATGCAAGACTACTTGCAAAAATGAACTGCAACCGAAACAACGGAGTACTCAATGTTGAAAGTAACCAGGAACTCGAAAAAGACTAAACAAAGGTACCACCTGAAAGAGAAAAGGCCAAAAAAATCGCTGAACACCTAGCCAAGGTGTTTCAACAATTCCCATCAGAGCTATCCACTTAAAAGAGGACGAAATATCCTAATTTCTAGAAGCACCGTTCCAAATGAGCAAACCTATCAAAAAAGTAATGACAAGGTAAAACAAGCAATTCAAATTTGTGTAAATCATTTTGTAAATTTGGTTTGAGTGTTAACCCTTTCAGCCCTGGATTTTTAAATTTGAAAAAAAAATGTTTGTTTATTATTATTCTTAAGACCATAAATACCAAATTTGAACTGATTTGATTAATTAGTATAGGAATTAATTAGTGAGGCTTTGTTGAAGTGACATCTAGTGATAAACAGCAAAAATATGGATTGTCATAGCAAGTAGAGACATGTAAATGTTGCGGTGGCAATTGCCACCGCCAGGGCCGAAAGGGTTAACACTCAAAAATCTAGTTAGAATTGAGTATGGCAAAAATGTATCGTTTTCTTATTCATAATTAAAGATAGACGATAGCCCTAATTTCATTGTCAGTTGAATGTCAACGTCAAATATTTTATACTGCCAATCAAAAAGTGCACGCAGTGTTCAAAACGTAAATTATTTAATAACTGATTATATCGGAGAGTTTCAAGCTGTGCATTCTAACTCAATTAAGATGTGACGAGAGAAAATGGCGTCAACTAGGAAAACCATAACAACTTTTGAAACATCGGTAACATCACCAGAGAGACCAACAACGGTTTCCGATTGTCATAACTGGGCATCGATTATTATTCATGTTTTAATTCCCGTGACAGATGCCTCCCGCTTACATGGGCTTATGTTTATTAGCCTTATTAAGGAAGATGAGGATTGTGGTCATAAAAGGGGGGATTGTACACCACCACCACCCCAAAGTTCAGGACTTGAACCGTAATACCACCTGCTGTGGTGCATACTAGCAAAAGTTCTAGTTTAATTTTATTACACTTTATACAACCATAAAATCTATCGAAATAACATTGGATAATTGAACAATTCTGTTGGGAAATAAATATTATTATTAAGAGGGTGAGAATAAATTGAAAATAATTTGACAGATTTTTCGAAAGCTTATTGCCGTATGGCAACAAGATTGAGAGAAATCTGTCAAACTATTTTCTAATTTACCCTTGAGTTGTATTTTTTTTTTGGCCTCGGAAACGTAGTCCATCCAGTCCTCGAGTTGTATTTGATTTGATCTATTTATTTCACGCATGTTTGTGTAAGCTACAAACGTCAAAACGGAACTAAACACGACGCAAAAAAAGTACTTAGCTTAAATTGTCCTTGAAGCACTGGGGGCGATGTTCATGTCTATGATCTTGAATCCACTGGTGGTGGCTGAAATTTCTGGAAGTGATAGGGTTGGAGCCAACGGGTGAACAGAATCGTTTTTAGCGCGCACACAAGGCGAGATAAAATGGCGAGTCGTGAAATCGGCGTTGTTTATTTTTCTCGTTACTCCGCGCGCACGTTGTTTTTTTCCCGGCATCTAGATTTTCAGAATTGCAATAGACCGCGGACCGGCTGAACAATAGTTGTTAACTCTTTGAAGGGCCAGAAATTCCCACATTTCTGGATCCAAGTGGGGCCAGACAAAAATGAAAGTCAAAGTTTAAATAAAATGGCAGATGCGTACAAATCTGTTTTATTGAAGTACTTAGTTAGCCTACTTGTCAATAGATGTCTTCATGTGTATAGATCCAAATATAAAACGAAAATATTCGAAATATATAATTTTAAAAGGTGATACAATGCACGTACCACCGCCCCACTAGGCATGTTCAAAAGGTGGTACAATGCGTGTACCACTATCCCTCAAAGAGTTAATCAATTGTTAAACAATTTCTACATGAGACTCTTTCCGGAAAGAATCACAAGTTATTCTTCTCAGTTAAATAATGCTGTGATTGGTTGAAACGCACACACATGACCGAAATTGAGAGTTTCTATTGGTTTTTAGAATCGTCAAAAAATAATCATTATTATAACATTCTAGTTTATATTCGAAAGTATTTTCCTAAACGCGTTAAAATCCTTTTCACGGAATGAAGAGATCATATCAATTACAAAAACTACCACACGACAACATGATTTATGCATTCAGGCTTTAGAAGATGATGCATGTCTCTCCATTAATTTAACAAATTCCGCATCCTCGGCGATAAATTTTACCTCCATAAAAAGAACACCGTCGTCGGTTTGGGTGGATTGGATGAGTTGAAATAATGCCTTCTTAGGGTCGAAACCATAAATTCGATCAATTTCTACCTGAGGGTGTTTCACAGAGAAATAGGAGAGGGAGAGAGGCTTTGAATTTAACGAGAATAAACGCATCTGCGGACGTTACCTGTTCAGATGCTCTGTTTAAACGCAGGTAGGGCGATAAGAGTGTTTAACATTCTGCTAATATTTGAGCGTAAAGATAAGTATTGTTTATTGTGTTGTGGCAATGCTGATAAGGAAAAGCTGCGTAAAATAGTTTTTACCTCGGGAAAATACTTATAACGTAGCACTGTGTTAAGAATTGAAGTGTACAGGGAATAAACCGGCTTAGTCCAAAATATCCAGTTTTTGCGATTTTGCCCCATCTTGTAGTGCAAAATATACTCCACCAGGTGGTGTAGGTGCCGAATAACAGAACCGTCTAAGTCCGCAATAATAACAACTTAATAATTCAGGGAAAGAAATAGCTAAGTCAAACTTTAAAAACGCATTATCCACAAATTATGAAAATGTGACTAAGCGGGTTTATTCTCTGTACCCTTCAATTGGATGAGACTATTTTGAAACAATGATTATCTACACAATAAATTGACTGAAACATTGAAAAATCAAATTTTATTTTTTCTAAACATTAAATATTGTTCCCCCGTCAGAACACCTACAGATCAGTTTCGACCTTTCAGGTCTCATAAGTGTAGTTAGTTGCTGATGTGAAAACGGAATATAAGTATTCCAAACACCGTTATAGGTAGAAACGCCACTTTGGCGTTTCTACCCATCAGCAACTAACTACACTGATAAGACCTGAAAGGTCGAAACCGGTCTGTAGGTGTTCTGATGGGGGAACAATATTTAATGTTTACATTATTATTGTTATATTTGCCGCCGCTGGCATTGTCCATATCTTGTCGGTGTTAAAGCCACCCGGATTTGGTTCAGTACAGCATTCATGCAACAGATTCCGCCACTTTGGCGTTTCTACCTTTATTTTTTCTATTAAATTTAATTGGTTACCCTCATAATCCTTATGAATCAAAAATTATGTGCACATTAAACTGATTAAATCATTGTAAAATGAAAATTATCGTTAAAGATTAATTAACATATTCACCGCCGACCATGCACTATTTGCGTGGTATTGGTTTTAACGCGGGGCCGACCACGCACCAGGTGCGTGATATGTTCTTTGATATTGAACCTTGCAGGCTTGACTTGCAATCAGTTTATCTGACACCAGCGGTGAAAGTGTTAATTTTTCCATTCAATCTAATTATGGATTACCACGTAGTATGAACAGTCAGAGAAAATACAAATGCCAAACTCGCTCGGCGAGGGATTCTGCCGCATGTCGGTGCTTAGTTCGGTCGAAACCCGTCTATGCTTAAAATCCATTTATGAGGTAATAAAAGGGTATCCCGATATAAGATGCTCAAAATACCGCCCGACACGGATTTTTAAATAAATATGAAAATATCATTAGTTGTGACCTTAAATCAAAGAAGCCGTAAGCCATATATCAAAAAAAAACCCGACATGACCCGGGAAGCCCCAAAATTAGATTTTTTCGAATATAGTTTTTTTACCACTAAAAAATTATTTAAAAAATCTGAAAAAAATCACATATATTATTGACCCAAATACCAAATTAGGTGAATTTTTCAAGGTCATTGAGCGTTTTTTAAAGTATTAAAAAAATGTTTGAAAATAAAAAAAGACAAAAAATATTTCGTCATATGATTGCTATCAATAAATACCATCTATGTGACGTTTTCATCTTTCAACGTTTGGTGCGACATCTTCAAAAATTCGAATTGAACTTGATATTTAGAGTTTTTGCAAAATGACCTTGTTCCAGCGCTTTTTTCTAAACTGAATTGATCTTGACCTATAATACAATATGCAAGACGACGCACCCCGTACAATGCTCGTTTTTTGACAATTGCTTTACGAAGAGGTGGATTGGCAGGCGCAAACGCGTTTAGTGCAGTCTTGTTGAAACCATATTGTATTATATGAAAGTTCAAGATCATTTTTGTTTGTAAAAATTGCTACAAGAGCTGGAACCAGGTCATTTTGTAGAAACTCTAAATATCGGATTCTCACCTTCAATTGTCATTTACTCGAAAATTTTGTCATGTAAGATAGCAATATTTTTATACTGCCGGTTCGACAGTGAAAAGATCTTTCAAAATCAAGAACAAAAATAGAGGGTGGGTTATCATTTAAAAACAAAATGGCTGACGTCATTACTCGAAAACAAATGACGACTAAAAATCGAATTTCATGCAAATTTTTTTTTTTATATAAAATAAAATCGACCTGTTCGAGGATTTAAAAAAAAAAATTATTTCGGTTTTACTGAATATATTCCATACAAAAAAATGATTTAAACTAAACATAAACATACTGTTACACTATCATTCATTTGATAATATTTTACAATTGTTGATAAATATATAAAAAATATCAAAATATCGTAAAAAGATTAGTTATTCAAATGTTTCAAGATGACGCACCAAACATATGGTATTCACTAATAGGAATCATATGATTAAATAAAATTTTCCATCACTTGATCGCTTAGGGGCGAAAAAAATGGTTAAACTTAAAAAAAATGAACCCTAAATAACCTTTTATTTGGGTAAAATATACAGGGTTGGGCATATGTATCGAAACACCTGATTTCTGGTTAAACGTCTGTTGTTCTCTTATTTCTTTAGAAAGAAATATGTATTGTTTTATTTACTCTATTCAGTGACCTATTTTGATTTTCTACAGCTGCCCTATTTTTCGAGATATGACGTCATCGGCAGTTTTTTTTTAAATGGAGCATCCTGTATATTCTTACATTTTCAAATAGACACCTTTTCAACAATTACAATGATATAGGGTTTGGTGGGTGTGCGACTTAATAATAAATAAACTAATAAAAAATTAAATTTGCGAATTTCGTAAAAATTTTGTTCAACCGTTGAAAATTTGGATTTATATATATTAGAATTTCTGTCAAGGAATGTTGCATTAAAAATATTGCATGCATCTTGTGGAGATCTCTACCAATCTCCAAAACCAACCATCATTAACAACGTAATTTTTTCATGTTAAGTTATTTCACCCAAAATTGAACTGCAATGGTAATATTTCATATGGATACTATCTGTTAGTTACTAAAAACATCAAACCACGAAATCAGAAAACAGAGTAAGAATATGTAAAAAAAATTGTAATTTTAATTTTTGTATTTTTATATTTTATATTTATATTTTATTTTATATTTTGTTTTATATTTTATATTCGATTTAATACTTTAATGTATAGGGAGAATCGCGTAAATATATATATTATTATATATTATTATTATTATTAAAAAAAAGCCAACTCGATGTAGAATGATTTTATTTAATATTTAAAAAACCACAAGTCGCACACCCACCAAACCATACTTCATTGGAATTGTTGGGAAAGTATCTATTCGAAAATGTAAAAATATACAGGGTGTTCTATTTAAAAAACTGCCGATGACGTCATATCTCGAAAAATTGTGTGGCTGTAGAAAATCGAAATAGGTCACTGAATAGAATAAATAAAACTATACACATTTCTTACGAAAATAATTAAAAAACAACAGACGTTTAGCCAGAAATCAGGTGTTCCGACACATATGCCCAACACCCCCCAATTCTTCAGACTATTATAATAATTTTTAGTGGTTAAAAAAATAAAATCTTATTTTTCGAGGGTTTCAAGGTCATATCTTGCCAAAAATGGGGCTATTTATACGAAACTGAAAAGAAAATTATTAATGCTAAAATATTACCAATAATTTTATTAAAAATTAATCTTCAATTGATAAATATATAAAAAATATCAAAATAACGTTAAAATTTTAGTTATTCGAATTTTTGAAGATGACGCACCAAAAATTGGAGAAAAGATGAAAAAAATCACAGATATGGAATCCGTTACTCGATCACTTAGGGGCGAGAAGGGAACTAGGCTTGTAAACTTGATTACCTCATAATTGTATTTTAAGTTTCGACCGAACTAAGCAGCGACATGCGGCAGCCGAGCGAGTTTCGCATTTGTATTTTCTCTGACTGAACCCTTGAACCCAAAAATGAATTTCCAGGTCAGAATTTAAAATAATTAGTTCCAACGATTTATTTTGTGGATGATATCTTGCATACACTCATAAGTATCGTATGTTCATTAAAAAAAAACCTCAAGTATGCCATGATTTTTATTTAAAAAATTCGAGTTGGCACACATGTTAGGAATTGACATAAAAAACGTCAGCTCGTTCTAAAAGTCACAATTATTCCGTGGTCAGAATGGTTTACAGCAACCATTAATAGT
Organism: Ocypus olens; assembly: GCA_910593695.2. NCBI lineage: Eukaryota > Metazoa > Arthropoda > Insecta > Coleoptera > Staphylinidae > Ocypus > Ocypus olens. The sequence continues at coordinate 9,092,337 of OU343058.1, read as the reverse complement.
ATATTGTATAACGAGCATGGAATGACATACATTCCTCGCGAGTATGAAGTTTGCAGCATGAGCCGAAAGGCGAATGCTGCAATTCATAAGAGCGAAAAATAGTCATGCCATGCCAGTTGTACACTATGCTTTACCTACGACAACTTTGTTGAGCTTCATTGTGGTAGTTAAGATAAAAATGGTGATGTGGCCATCATATTACTTTCTCCGATTTTGATTGCATAATAGTTATTTATATTTATACTACCATGGTTTATTTTCATAGATCAGATGATACTGACGTTTAAAACATCAAAGTTATGAATAACAAATTATACTTCCAATTCAAATACTCTTAAGTAAGTATATTCGAAACCTAAAAAAAAAACTAATAAATTCTTGAAAAAAGTCCTAAAAATAAGTCTTGATAAATCCTGAAAAAAGTCCTGAAAAAGATTTCTGAAAAAGCTCTGGAAGAGTCCTGGTAAAGTTCTAAAGAGAATACCCGAAAAACGTCTTGAATAAAACAGTCCTGAAAAAACCTGATAAAAAAGTCGTTATTAAAAGTCCAGAAAAAGAGTCTGAAAAAAGTGCTCTTGCAAAGAAATGTCTTGAAAAACAGGTGATTGAAAAAGTCCAGAAAACAGAGTCGTCACAAAAAAGAGGTCCTGGAAAAAGACCTGATAAAAAAGCCTATAGAAAAGTACTGAAAAAAAAAGTTCGAAAAAAGGCCTTAAAAAGTACTGAAAGAAAGCTTGAAGAACAGTCTAGAAAAAAAGTCCTAAAAAAGCCTGCAAAGAGTCGTTACAAAGATCCTAGAATGACCCGAAAAAAGTCGAGAAAATAGTGCTAGCAGAAGTCATGAAAATGGCCTTGATAAAAGGTATTAAAAAAATCTTGAAGAATTAATCGTGGAAAACGTCTTGAAAAAATAATCTTGATGAAAAATTCTTGAACATAAGGTCCTAGGAAAAGTCCTGATAAAAAGGACAGAAGAAAAGTACTGAAAAAGCCTACAAAAAAAGTTTGAATAAAGACCTTAAAAAGTCCTGTATAAAGCCTGTGAAATAGTCCCGAAAAAAAGTCCTAAAAAAAGTTATAAAAAAGAGTCCTGAAAGAGATTTCTGAAAAATGTTCTCCAAAGAATCCTTAAGAAGGTCTTAAAAAGACCCAGAAAATAGTCGTTAAAAAAAAGGCGTTAAAAAGTCTTGAAAAAATAACCCTGATAAAAAATGCCTAAAAAGGTCCTGAACATAATAGTTTTTAAATAGTCTTGAAAAAAAAAGGCCCCGAAAAAAAATTCGAAAAAGAAAGGTTCTGCAACAAAAGTCCTGAAAAAAGGCCTCAAAAAAGAGTTCTGATAAAAGTCTTGAAAAAAGTTCTGAAAAAAGCTGTAACAAAAGTTTTGAAAACATTGTCCTGCAAAAAAAAAATCCCAAAAAGAGTCTTGCAAAAAGCCTAAGAAAAGTCATGAAAAAATGCATTAAAATAGATCCAAAAAAAATCCATATTAAAAATCCTGAAAAAAAAGTCCCAAGAAAGGTCCCAAACAAAAACTTAAATAATAAATAAAGTCTTGTAAAAAGAGCCCTGGAAAAAAATTCTGCAAAAGAAAAGTTCTGAAAAAACGTCGTTAAGAAAGAGCCCTGGAAATAAAGTCTTGAAAAAAGTTCTGAAAAACTCTTAACAAAAGTTTTGAAAAAATTATCCTGCAAGAAAAATCCCAAAAGGAGTCCTGGAAAAGTCATTAAAAAACGCTTGAAAAATAATCCTGAAAAAAGTCTCAAAAAGGTCCTGAACAAAAAGTTTTTAGAATAAAGTCTTGAAAAAGAGTCCTCGAAAAAAATTCTGAAAAGAAAAGTCCTGAAGAAACATCGTTAAAGAAGAGTCCTGAAAATATAGTCTTGAAGAAAAGTCCTGCAAAAGAAGTCCTAGAAAAAAGTTCTTAAAAAAGACCTAAAAGAAGAAATGAAAATATTCCTGAAAATTTGTCTTACAAAAAAGATCTGAAAAATCAATCCTGAAAAAAAGTCGTGAAAAAAGTGCTGAAATTTTGATTTATACTTTCACGATATTTTTTCAATTTAAATCATATTTTAAATGTACATTGAACGTGTTGCAGTATTGGATGATTCTGACGTTTAAAACGTCTAAAAATGAAAATTATACTTTAAATTCATAAACTCATTTTACTCAAAAACTAAAGAGATTTCGAAAAAAACTTATTCTTCATAAATTGTTCATTTTGGTATTCTCTACAATTATTATTGACATAAATTTGCTGTAACTATTAGCGTTTCATAATTGTATATCAAAAATAAAATAAAAAATAATAATTTTTTTTCTCGAATAGCAATGATTTTATGAAAAATATTTGCTAACCAAAGATGTTCATTTCTTTTTTGTCTTCAATATTTGCTTAAATATTTTTGTGATATTTTTCATATTTAGGAAAATATTGGAAAAAAACAAAAAACAGTTAAGGTAAACACCCACTTCCGGTGTACGAAATTTTACCAAAAGCTTTTCAGTTCTTCGGATTATCAAATAAAACTTATGTCTAAAGTTTCATATCAATTGGTCTATTCGTTTTTGAGATACAGCGCGCACACACACACACACACACACACACACACACACACAGACACACACACACATTTTTTTTTTCCAGAAATTGTTGAAATGGCATCTAGGGACCCCAAAACGGATATTTCCGTAAAAAAATTTTTGAAAAAAAAATCACGATCACAATACTTTCTCGTACTTCGTAACGGAGAAAGTAAAAACTGAGAGCGGACAATTCGTACGCGATAACTTTTATCAGAGGCACCTGCTTAATAACGTTACCGCGGAAACAAATGTCAGTCAAAAACCAAGCCGCCAGTCGCAACATTATTTATGGTTCATACCATTTCTCGAGTTTGTACATTCTTAGTGTTTAAAAGTATATATAAATAGTATGGAAACACACATCGAAAACAATAAATTTGCCGAGGGACTACAACTAACGCCCCATGTATGTAGAAGCGGCGAAGCAAACATCAAACTCCGTCATTTTGACACATTGAAGGTTAGGCTTCACGCGTGACAGTGCAGTGTTGGAATATATTCTAGGACAGATAATCGATGCGAGAATGAAATGCGTGAGCAATGCACTACATATACTAATCATTAACAAGCATGTAATGAGCACATATGTCGTAGGTAAAAATGTTTCTAATTGAAAGTTATTTCCGAAATGGGATTAAAGTGGACGGAAATTGGGTGCATTCATTCGACGCACCCATGGCAGAGTTTCAGGAAGAATTTCCTAACGTTCTCATTATTTATGATGAATTTAAAAATACCTTATCACGATCTGTTAGTATTCTCCGTAAACCAGGAAGTGGTAGACCAGTCAGACGTACTGAGGATGCTGTTAACACAGCCCAAGGAATTTTGGAAGGTGAACCTACGTCTTCTCTGCGTCCTTTATCATACCAAATAAATTTATCGGTAGGAACATGCCGCAAGTAACATAACCTCAATATGTGTTACCAACTTAAATTTTAAAAAATAAAAAATCATGGCACACTTGAGGTTTCTTTAATAAACATTAGCTTAAAATATTGACCTTTGTAGACTTTTATTTTCATATCTGCTGGTAAACACTTTTTCCCTTAAAAACACATTTGATTATTCACAATTTGAATTCAGGCCAAGTTTCTGTTGTAATAAGTATTAGATATGAATTGAATGCGCTACTTGTAGATAAAGGGTACCTAATCGCCCATTTCGAATATATTTAGCTCGATACTATTAATCGTCGCCGTCGTGCTAAATTAAGTCCAGAAACGGGATCAGCCACTATTATTAAGATGTATACGGGTGCGCACCGAAATCTACCATTATCGTTAGCTATTATTGTCGCACTCAATCAAGAGATATCGTTTGTGGGTCAGCCCCTATAAAGGGCAGTGGATCGACCCCTCGGGGAAAAGTGCCGTGACAGCAAACGTCACACCCCTAAATGATTTCACAAAGTTTATTAATTTACAGATTTATTGTTTATTAATAAGTTGTACACAAGATCACCCAAATTTTGCACGCTCATATAAACAGTTAAGACGTTTTATACAGTGACGAAGCATTTCCTCCTCGCCCTTTTCTTGCATTTGCTTATCCTGCGCTTGATGCGGCAAAGCAAGGTACCAGCATTCCCTTTCCTCTTCCCGTGGTGCCTTCTGCCGCTTCTCCTTCTGCTTCTGCTCCTGGACCCAAACCGTTTTCTACAGAAACCCAAGCCTTTGCCCCTTCGGTGGCTCTTCCTCGAACGGCCCTTCCTGTGCCCCCGCCGTCTACTTCTGCCCTTACTTCTACACTTACTTCTCCCCTTGCGACTCCTCCTACCCCTACTCCTTCCCCTACTTCTACCTCTGCTTCTACCCTTATGGCTCCTTCTGCCCCTGCTTCTGCCCTTACATCTGCCCATACTTCTCCCCTTCCTTCTTCTTCTGCCCTTACTTCTCCTACCCCTACTTCTCCCCCCTCTTCTCCTTCCCCCTCTGCTCCTGCTCCTGCCGCACTTCCTCTTAATTTTGTATTTCGGCGCGCTGCACGCCAAATTGATAAACTTCTGTTTCTCTTTGTCCGACAATGCACACCATTTCCTCGCCCCCTCCACGGCAATCTTTACCGCCGACCAGCCGCAATTCTGTTGCCGGAAGATCCTCAGGTAGTTGAAGAAGGGATTCCTGGTTAACTTTCCCGGCCGGCATTTTTTTTTCTTGTGGCAGTGGCTGCGGCTGCGGCTATGGCTGTGGCGGCGGTGGCTGTGGCTGCGACTCCGACTTCGGGATTTCTTCGGGCAACAACAACTCATCTTGACGACTCAAAATTTCCAATTACCCGAGCGAGGCATTTAGAAAATATTTGTACAACTCACTTACTATTTTTCTACACCCATGCCTGACAGTTTTTCGATTAACGTTAAACACAAGTCGTCCCGGTAACGTTCCCACTTTGTTTTTCAAATACGTCCTGATGTTTGCATGATAACGACTTGCTAATTCGGAAATTATAGGTATAGTGAAGGCAAAATCGATCCGTTTAAATGCGCAACATTAAATTGGCAGATTTCGTAACCCTAAATTGTTCTCCGCTGGCGTTAGACGGATTATGTCAAAAAGATGGCGAGAAATTCGATTAACAATGATATCGTAGGGATTAAATACGCACCAAATTCGAAAACTTCGAAACTTCCCAACTTCGATATTTCGAATCCTCGAAAACTTTGATGAAAACCTCTTCGTTTCTTCGCAACTCAGCATGCGCATCTTAAGTTTCGTTTTGGGTTTTCGAGGTAAAAATTTTGAAATTACCCAAAAGTTTGAATTCCCAATTGTTTAGGGTTTTGAGATTGGAAAATTCGAAAACTACACAACTTCGATTCTTCGAAGACTTTGAATCTTCGCTACTTCGAATCATCGAAAACTTTGATATTCAAAGATCTCTTCGTTTCTTCGGATACTTTGAAGCTTTGAAGTTGCGAAGCTTCGAATTATCAGGACCCCTACCTTATTTAATTCGAAAAAATTTCTAATTTCGAAACTTCGAAGATTCATAGAAAATCTTCGAAGATTGAAGTACAGAAGATTCGAAGATTCCAAGCTTCGAATATTGACAAATTTAAGTTTTATATCGAATTGTTTTAAAACAAATTAATTTTGCATGATTGTTTTTTACCTTGCCAATACATTAATTTGATGTTAATTTATTATTACATTATCTCAGCAAGCAAAATTTCCAATTTCGAAGATTCAAAGCTTCAAAGATTCATAGAAAATCTTCAAAGTTTCGAAGATTCCAAGCTTAGAATTTTTTAAGTTTCGAATTTTCGAAGTCTCATTTCGGGAATATTAACGAATTTAAAAGTTTTATATCAAATTGTTTTAAAACAAATTAATTTTGCATGATATGCCATTGTTTTTTACCTTGCCAATAGATTAAATTAATGTTAATTTATTATTACGTTAACTCAGCATGCTCATCTTTATTTCGCCTTGGGATTTCGAGGTAAAAATGTTGAAATTACCCAAAAGTTTGAATTCCCAATTGTTTAGGGTTTTGAGATTGACAAATTTGAAAACTTCGCAACTGCACAACTTCTTCGAATCTTCGAAAAATTCAAAAACTTCAAAACTTCGATTTTTCGAAGGATTCGAAAACTTCGAAACTTTGCAACTTCGATTCTTCGAAAGATTCGAAAACTTTGATATTCGCAGTTCTCCTCGTTTTCTCGGATTCTTTGAAGCTTCGAATTGTTAGGACCCTTACCTTATATCGTTCGAACTATTTTCTATTTTTGTTTGATTCAATACTGAACGTCTTTTTAAAATTTATAAATAAATCAACGCCAAGCAGAGGAGGCAGATGTACGATATTTTTTTCTGCGATGATTTTGTCCAAAAAATTAAAACAAAAATTTTCAAAAATCTATATCTCTTTTGAATATTTTTAAATTTACAAAAACCAAATTGATTTTGAATAAACGATCCTTCGGCCATTGAGGATAATTTTTTATGTAATTTTTCCTGTGCTTTTATATTTTTTCTGCGATGTTTTTGTTCAGGTGCTCAAAAAATTAAAACAAAAATTTTCAAAAATCCATATCTCTATTGAAAATTGTTATATTTATAAAAACCAAATTGATTTTGAATAAGCGATACTTCGGCCATTGAGGATGATTTTTTTTGTAATTTTTCCTGTGTTTTCTATATTTTTTCTACGATGTTTTCGTTCAGGTGCTCAAAAAATTAAAACAAACATTTTCAAAACTCCGTATCTCTATTAAAAATTGTTAAATTTATAAAAACCAAATTGATTTTTAATAAGTGATCCTTCGGCCATTGAGGATGATTTTTTATGTAATTTTTCCTGTATTTTTTATATTTTTTTCTGCGATGTTTTTGTTCAAGTGCTCAAAAAATTAAAACAAAATTTTTCAAAAATCCATATCTCTACTGAAAATTGTTAAATTTATAAAAACCAAATTGATTTTGAATAAGCGATACTTCGGCCATTGAGGATTATTTTTTATGTAATTTTTCATGTGTTTTTTATATTTTTTTCTGCGATGTTTTTGTTCAGGTGCTCAAAAAATTAAAACAAAAATTTTCAAAAATCCATATCTCTATTGAAAATTGTTAAATTTACAAAAATCAAATTTATTTTGAATAAGCGATCCTTCGGCCATTGAGGATGATTTTTTATGTAATTTTTCCTGTGTTTTTTATATTTTTTTCTGCGATGTTTTTGTTCAGGTGCTCAAAAAATTAAAACGAAAATTTTCAAAAATCCATATCTCTATTGAAAATTGTTAAATTTACAAAAACCAAATTGATTTTGAATAAGCGATACTTCGGCCATTGAGGATTATTTTTTATGTAATTTTTCATGTGTTTTTTATATTTTTTTCTGTGATGTTTTTGTTCAGGTGCTCAAAAAATAAAAACAAAAATTTTCAAAAATCCATATCTCTATTGAAAATTGTTAAATTTACAAAAATCAAATTGATTTTGAATAAACGATCCTTCGGCCATTGAGGATGATTTTTTATGTAATTTTTCCTGTGTTTTTTATATTTTTATCTACGAAGTTTTCGTTCAGGTGCTCAAAAAATTAAAACAAACATTTTCAAAACTCCGTATCTCTATTAAAAATTGTTAAATTTATAAAAACCAAATTGATTTTGAATAAGCGATCCTTCGGCCATTGAGGATGATTTTTTATGTAATTTTTCCCACTGATATTAGAAAGTAGCAATCACAGGTAGGAACGTGATTCAAAAGTAGCAGTTTTGCAAATCTCTAATATACAGACACAATTTTTTTTACAGAAATCTTTGGAATCGCCTCTAGAGAGCTAGCTAAAATAACAAAAAAGTTGTCAAGTCAGTTTGAAAATTTTAGAAATTTAGAAAAAAGGCGATTTTTTCAAATTTTGAACGGCCGTAGACGATTAAAGTATACCTTTTTTCATCAGAAGAACGAGGTAAATCGATTGGCGTTAAAAAAAATCAACTATTTTAAATAGCAAAAAAGTAGGCAAGTCTGTTTAAAAAATTTAAAAACTGTCGTAGCGGCCGAACGAAGAATCCAAATCGAACGCGGTTTGGAAATCGATGCTCCTTGTGTGCAAATTAGTCGGATTCAATTAAAATTGTCGATTTTAAAATTTTGACGAAAACTTTAAAATTAAAAAAATCATTTGAAATGATTTCCTGAAATGATTTCACTGGTTCTATTATAAGTTTCTTTACGTCACCGTAAAGATCTCGTTAAGACCCATCAGAAAATGTACTTGCGCAAGAACAAATGTCAATTTGAACGCCGTGGCACGTTCGCAAAGAAAACAAAACAAAACGAAAATGGAAAAATCAACTTTTTTTAATAATCTTCGTAGACAATTAAAGTATACTTTATTTACACCAGAAGAACGAGGTAAATTGATTGGCGTTAAAAAAAAATCAGCTATCTTAAATAACAAAAAAATTGTCGTCAGTTTGAAACTTTTTGAAAATTCAGAAAAATTCGATTTTTTCAGACTTTGAACGGCCTCTAGCGGCTAAACGAAGAATCCAAATCGAACGCGGTTTGCAAATCTGTGCTCCGTGTGTGCAAATTAGTGGGATTTGATTAAAATTGGCGATTTTGACTAAAACCTGAAAAACTACTTTTGCTCAAAAATTGCATTTTAAATGAAATAAAAAAGAACTTTTGTATACGAACAAATATTATGCATTCTTGCGGCCATTTTTCCCAGAAGGTTGTCCAAATGGATGGAATCAAACCCTAAAAAGCAATATTCGTGCTTTCGCGTGGTTTCCAAACATATTTCTCAAAATCGTTTCAACGTTTCAACAATCATCACACTTGTATTACCAGTGATAGTCATCAGGGTTGATGATTTCATATAACGATGACAATCTAATATTAACTAAAATAAACAATTTCAAAATCGTGGCAGAAAAAAAAATAAATTGGATTTTCCTTCCTTCAGACCGTCCTTTTATTACAATACTTTTTTTTTGTTCACGAAGGCCGTTCCCAATTGGTATAAATGAATACGCGCTGGTCCAATTTGGAATTTAATGCGGCGTACAAGTACAAGCAATTAACCATAATTTTATGTTTGTAAGCGTAAAATTAACGCCGTATATGAACGAAACGCGATTTGGAATTGATGGAAAGCAGCCGTCTGTACCGTTAAAGCTCAGCAATTTCGGCGATAATTGATCAGTTTTGTTGCGCGGTGGCCGATTAAAATCCGATTGCATCTTAAACACCCAACGGATGGCCGATGTTAATGTCCCGTGACGAAAATTGTTTCTTTATTAGGTGAGATCGCATCGCGATTATTGCCCTCGTACCGCGCTTTATTCAGGTTAAGTGAAGTGATTATTGCCCTAGTGTAATAAACATTTTTTTTGTAAAATATTTAGAGCGGAGAGAGAATTGTATTATAATATGATTTTACTGCAACTTTCAGGTAATTTTAAATGAAACAGCTTTCGACATTTTTTAACTCTATTAACTAGGGGTATAAATACTCATGCGCAGTGGCGGATCGTGGAACATGTTGATGGTAGAGCCACTTATACAATATACTCAGTTTACGTAAAAACCAAAGAGATTTCAAAAAAATCCTATTTTTTATAAGTTGTTCATTTTGGCATTATTTACAATTATTTTTAATGCAAATTTGCTGTAACTATGATCGTTTCATAATTACAAACCAAATATGAAAAAAATAATAATACATTTTTATTATCCAATAAAATTGATTTTATGAAAAAGTTCATTTCTTACTTGTCCTCAATATTTATTTGAATGTTTTAATATTTTCCATATTAAATTTTTTTTTTTCAGTTTTTCAGATTGTCAAATAAGGCTTATGTTTCATGTTAATTGCTGCATCAGTTTTTGAGACAGACAGCCACACACACACACAATTATTTTTTTTTCAGAAATTGTTGAAATGGCATCTAGAGACTCCAAAACGGATATATCCGTTACAAAAATTTTGAAAAAATAAATAAATCACAATACTAGTACTTCACACCGGAGAAAGTAAAAACCTGAACAAAAGAGTCCTGAAAAAAGTCCACGATATATAGTCCTGAAGAGGCTTAAAAATAGAGTGCTGACAAAAAAATGTCCTGAAATAAGGTCCTTAAAAAGACTTGAAAAATGTCTTGAAGGGAAGCCCGAAAAAAAGTCCTGATTAAAAATTCCCGAGAAGTCTTGAAAAAAAAATCTCGAAAAAAGTCCTGAAAAAAATCTTGAAAAAGTCCTGAATATAAAGTACTGAGAAAAGTCTTGAAAAGAGCCTTGAAAATAAAATCTTGAAAAAGAGACCTAAAGAAAGTCCACGATCAAATAGCAGGTGGCGCTAAATTTGGTAACACTTTTCTCCAATTCTTGAGTTGGCAATCTTAATTAATCGTTTATCTATGGTCCTGATGCTTTCTTTCAGTTTTGAAATTAAATTCCAAAAAGTCCTCAAAATGTCCTGAAAATAGTTCTGAAAGGCCTAAGAAAAATCTCTTGAAAAAATCTTCGGAGAAGTCCTAAAAAAGACCTGAAAAAAGTCCCGAAAAGAAGTTCTAAAGAAGGGTCTGAAAAAATCCCGAAAAACGTCGCCTGAAAAAGTCCCGAAAAAATATCCCTTTAAAATATTTGAAAACGTTCTAAAAAGAGTCTTAAAAAAAGTTCTGGAAACAAAAAGAATGTACTGCAAAACGTCCTTAAAACAGTTCTGGACAAAAGTCTCAAAAACAGTCCTGAAAAAATTCCTGTAAAAGAACCCAGAAAATAAAGTCTTGTAAAAAGAATAACTATAGTTATTATAGTTACTACTCCAAGTTAATAAAGTGATACCAACAAAGTTATTCGTTTTATTTGAATTATTGTAAAAAGAAAACGAAGAAGAAAGTCTTAAAAAAAATGATTGAAAAACTCTTGAAAATAAGTTCTGAAAACAATGTCACAATAAAAATGTCCTGAAAGAAAGACCTTGAAAATTTTCCTGAAGAATAAAGTCCAAAAAAAAGAGTCCTAAGAAAAGGGTCCCGAAAAAAAAATCCCTATAAAGAACCTAAAAAAGTCCTGAATATAAAGTACTGAGAAAAGTCTTAAAAAAAGCCTTGAAAATAAAATCCTGAAGAAAGAGACCTTAAGAAAGTCATAAAAAAGCAGTTTTGAAAAAAAAATTTAAATGAATTCCAAAAAGTACTCAAAATGTCTTGAAAAGAGTTCTGAAATGCCTAAAAAAATCCTGAAAAAGACCTGAAGAAATCCCGAAAAGAAGTTCTAAAGAAGGGCCTGAAAAAAATCCGAAAAACGTCGCGAAAACAGTCCTGAAAAAAATATATAAAATATTTGAAAAAAGTTCTGGAAAAACGACCCGAAAAAATGTACTGTAAAAAGGCCTTTAAACAGTTCTGGACAAAAGTCTCGAAAACAGTCCTGAAAAAATTCCTGCAAAAGAATCCAAAAACTAAAGTCTTGAAAAGTCCCGAAAGAAAAGCCCTAAAGAAAGAAGTCTTGTAATACGGAGCCGAAAAAGAAAATTTCTGAAAAAAATCTTGAAAAAAAAGTTCTGAAAACCGTGTCGCGATAAAAATGTCCTGAAAGAAAGACGTTGATAAAAATCCTGAAAATGAATTCCAGAAAAAAGGGTCCCGAAAAAATCCCTATAAAGGACCTGAAAAAAATTCTGAAAAATGGTCCTGAAAAAAATTGTCTCGAAAAACAAAATTCCCAAACAAAAATCCGGGTTAAAGCTCTCAAAAAATACTAAAAAAATGCCTTAGAATAGAAAAGTCCTGAAAAAAGGATCGCGAAAAAAATCCTATACAGGACCTGAAAAAAAGTTCTGAAAAATTCCCTGAAAAAAAATTGTCTTGAAAAACAAAATTCTCAAAAAAATCCTGAATGAAGTTCTCAAAAACGCCCCAAAAAATATTGAAAGAAGACATTAGAATAAAAAAGACTGAAAAAATTCCTGTTGAAAGTCTTGAAAATGAAGTCCAGAATTTCATCTAGAAAAAATTGCAAAAAAGTTGGCAAGTCACCATGAGCAGTGGCGGCTCGTGGAGCCACTTATACAATATACCCCCCCACCCCTTTTTTTCTGAGGAAAGAAAGAACGATTTATCTTCCTAGACCAAAGTAAGTGGCGAAAAAGTGTTTTAAGAATTAATTAAAAATTCTTGCTGAGCTTGAAATTGGAGGTGGTGCCATGGCTCCTTCGTTTTATATAACGAGCCGCCCCTGCTCATGCGTATAAAACGGTAATTTGAAATGAGACAACTTTCGACGTTTTATACGCATGAGTATTTATATCGCTGGTTAATAGTGGTGAAAAAATGTCGAAAGCTGTTTCATTTAAAATTACCTAAAAAGAGCAATAATAACTTATTATAATACAATTGTCTTTTTGCCCTAAATCTTTTACAAAATATTTTTATTATACCAGGGCAATAATCACTCCACTTAAACTAAATGAGGCGCGGCATGAGGGTAATAATCGCGATTTCAAATAAATATTCGTGTAAACGCATGTTGTAACTTGTTTAATTTAAAATCACCTGAAAATGGTCTGGCATATAATAAGGATCGCAACCATCATCTGTATTACCAAATAAAAGGATAGTTTAGAGTGACTTTTTTTTACTTACGCTGAGCCATTCAGTCACACACGGCTGTTATTTTTTAAATTTCTATATTTGTATGAATAATGAAATTAAATGAACAAATGACTAATGTAGGACATTAGAGTATGACTTGTTCTGTAAGAAAACTTTTCAATTCACTCCCTTAAACAATTTATCCACTCGCGTACTTCGAATACACATAATTATATTCAGCAAGCTTTTATGAAGAACGAAATTCAATACAATTTGGAAATTTTCCAAAATATGATTCAAAGGAAACACCCAACAAACAACGCCCAGACATGAACCTTTAGTGTACGCAATTCCCTCGTTGAGATATTATTATATTGAGACTTAAATAAAACTCATCGTGTTTAATTCCATCGAATCCGTCCGAATTATCTAAATGAAAGCGATCGGTAAAATCACGAAACAGATGTTACACTCTGGCTTTATTTATAGACCCGGTTCGCCTTTCGTTTCTGTCGCCTCTACTTAATTTTCATTGTTGTTAATCAGTAATTCGATAATTCAATAAAAATCTATCAATGTTTATTTGCGTAAATGGGCTTTATCTCGCATGGGGGTTAGGTCAACGTTCAAAAGTGTTAAATATTGTGACAGATGAAATTTATTTATGTTTTACTTTGTTTACAGTAAAAATTTCATAGTTTGTTTGGGCAAGAATATAAGTAGTGGAACGGATGGAATAAAAATCGTTTCCAATATTTATATTTTTTTAGTGATAATTTATTATGCAATAAATAAATAGTGGTAAAAAAACGTCGAAAGTTGTTTAATTTAAAATTACCTGACAATGGACTACCACATAGTAACGGTCGCAACCATCATCTTCATAGTGAAAAAATGTTTGATAGGGGCCGAAGATAAAAACTTTCCCGGACCGGCACATGTTACCACATATTAATAGATTATCACAGAATCGTAAAATATAATCCATTTTGAAAAAATTCAAAAAATTTTAAGCTTGTGTCTACTGTTCTTCCATTCTTTTTTATCAATTTAGAAAATGCGCGACCTCAGAATTGAAACATGGTCTGTTCAAGGGCGATTATTTTTAAATCTAAAGAAGAAGTGTTAATAGATTATCACAGAATCGTATAATATAATCCATTTTGAATAAATTCCATAAATTTGAAGCTTGGGTCCATTGTTTTTCTATTTTTTTTTTATCAATTTAGAAAATGCGCGACCTCGAAATTGAAACATGGTCTGTTCAAGGGCAAATATTTTGAAGTTTGGAGTAGGAGTATTGGTGGATTTTTACAGAATAGTAAAATATAATCCATTTTGAATAAATTCCAAAAATTTGAAGCTGGTGTCTATTATTTTTCTATTTTTTTTTATCAATTTAGAAAATGCGCGACCTCGAAATTGAAACATGGTCTGTTCAAGGTCAAATATTTTGAAGTTTGGAGTAGGAGTATTGGTGGATTTTTACAGAATAGTAAAATATAATCCATGTTGAATAAATTCCAAAAATTTGAAGCTTGTGTCTACTGTTTTTCTATTTTTTTTTATCAATTTAGAAAATCCGCGACCTTAGTATTGAAACATGGTTTGCTCAAGGGCGAATATTTTAAAGTCCAGAGGAGAAGTATTGGTGGATTTTTACAAAATCGTAAAATGATATCTATTTTGAATAAATTCCAAAAATTTGAAGCTTGTGTCCATTGTTTTTCTATTTTTTTTTTATCAATTTAGAAAATGCGCAACCTCAGAATTGAAACATGGTCTGTTTAAGGGCGAATATTTTGAAGTTTGGAGGAGGAGTATTGGTGGATTTTTACAGAATAGTAAAATATAATCCATTTTGAATAAATTCCAAAAATTTGAAGCTTGTGTCTACTGTTTTTCTATTTTTTTTTTATCAATTTAGAAAATCCGCGACCTTAGAATTGAAACATGGTTTGCTCAAGGGCGAATATTTTAAAGTCCAGAGGAGAAGTATTGGTGGATTTTTACAAAATCGTAAAATGATATCTATTTTGAATAAATTCCAAAAATTTGAAGCTTGTGTTCATTGTTTTTCTATTTTTTTTTTATCAATTTAGAAAATGCGCGACCTCGAAATTGAAACATGGTCTGTTCAAGGGCAAATATTTTGAAGTTTGGAGTAGGAGTATTGGTGGATTTTTACAGAATAGTAAAATATAATCCATTTTGAATAAATTCCAAAAATTTGAAGCTTGTGTCTACTGTTTTTCTATTTTTTTTATCAATTTAGAAAATCCGCGACCTTAGAATTGAAACATGGTTTGCTCAAGGGCGAATATTTTAAAGTCCAGAGGAGGAGTATTGGTGGATTTTTACAGAATCATAAAATGATATCTATTTTGAATAAATTCCAAAAATTTGAAGCTTGTGTCCATTGTTTTTCTATTTTTTTTTTATCAAGTTAGAAAATGCGCAACCTCAAAATTGAAACATGGTCTGTTTAAGGGTGGTTATTTTGAAATCTAAAGTAGGAGTGTTAATAGATCATCACAGAATCGTAAAATATAGTCCATTTTTAATAAATTCCAAAAATTTGAAGCTTGTGTCTACTGATTTTCTATTTTTTTTTTTATCAATTTGCGCAACCTCAGAATTGAAACATGGTCTGTTTAAGGGCGAATATTTTGAAATCTAAAGTAGGAGTGTTATTAGATCATCACAGAATCGCAAAATAAAATCCATTTTGAACAATTTCCAAAAATTTGAAGCTTGTGTCTATTGTTTTTCTATTTTTTTTTATCAATCTAGAATATGTGCGACCTCAGAATTGAAACATAGTCTGTTCAAGCGCGATTATTTTGAAATTTAAAGTAGGAGTGTTAATAGATTATCACAGAATCGCAAAATAAAATCCATTTTCAACAATTTCCAAAAATTTGAAGCTTGTGTCTATTGTTTTACTATTTTTTTTTTATCAATTTAGAAAATGCGCGAACTCAGAATTGAAACATATTCTGTTCAAGCGCGATTATTTTGAAATTGAAAGTAGGAGTGTTAATAGATATTATCACAGAATCGTAAAATAAAATCCATTTTGAACAATTTCCAAAAATTTTAAGCTTGTGACCATTGTTTTTCCATTTTTTTTAATTTAGAAAATGCGCGACCTCAGAATTGAAACGTGGTCAGTTCAAGGGCAAATATTTTGAAGTTTGGAGTAGGAATAGTGGTGGATTTTTACAGAATCGTGAAATAAAATCTATTTTGAACAATTTCCAAAAATTTTAAGCTTGTGTCCATTGTTTTTCTATTTTTTTATCACTTTAGAAAATTGATCGAAATTGAAACATGGTCTGTTCAAGAGAATTTAATTTTATTATGATAGGGGTAGGGATCTTTTAAAATATGTGTATGCATTTCAATCAATAAAAGATGTGCAGTTGTTCATTACCTTTAAAAATTATATTTAAGATTTTTGTATTATTTTTAATAATAAAGCAAACATTGAGGATTGACTTATAAAGCAAGCTTATGTTTGAAGTTTTATTTGAAGATTTCTGGTAGTTTTAGATACAACGCCCACAAATAAACTGAGACCAAGCCAGGTACACACACTGACATTTTTGAAAAATAGCCGAAAAGGTCTTAAGGGACCTCAAAATGGATATTTTAATATTATAATTCGGTTGAAATTTCGAATTCCAAACAAATCACGACAACAATTATACGGAGAAATTAAAAAAATATATACAATGATTTGAAAGGTTAAAGAAAAAAAAAACTGAGAAATTTGCTTTAAATATTTTAAAAATAATACATTTTTGATAAAATCAATTGAATATTCAAACTAGAAACGGCTGACTGGAAATCGGGAAAACTAAAAATGCATTTAACGAATTGAAAAGTAAAAAAAAAAAATTCAACAATGGTATTTGCTTTGGCCAATGGTAATTAATGCCAACACCAGGCGTGAACCAATTATAATAATCAAGAAAATTGCTTCATGAGCTCAAGATCTATTAAGAAATAATTCACTTTTAATTTCCTATAAAAACAATTGCTATATTTTTACGGGAAACAAAACGGCAATAATCTAAACTTATATAGTATCCAAACTGAAAATGGGAAAAAAAATTGGATAGAAGAATAAAAAAAATAATCAAAGGAGAAATTCGTTTGAACAGTTTAAAATTAATTGAAAAAAATATAGATTTCTGATTTCGAATCAAAATGAGTACCAAATCCGAGATTGAGAAGAAACAGCAACACACCAAAATCGAAAATTGTACGATTTAAAAAAATAATAATTGAATCAATTTTTTTTTAAATTGGTTATTTAAGCTCCAGAAAATAAACCCATTCGATGGTGAGAAAGTTAACTGCAAGTGGTATTTGGTGATAAGATTCTGTACGATTTGTGAAAGAGCTATTGGCCTGATGGTCTCTCTATTAATGCCGTATTTTTTTCTGTATACATTATTGTAGCATAGTATACATTTGTGTATTCAGATATTATTAAATCGTATAGAAAACATCATTATTGTGAATAATTCATTCAATAAATTTTACATAAATGAGCTATTGACCTGATGGTCTCTCTACTATCGTTATTTGTGTTGAGAGGTATTATAAAATCGCATTGAAAAATTCACAATAAATAAAGTTTAATTAATTTCATTTAATCGCTTACCAACAGTAGGAACTATCTTCATAACTGATAATCCATTTCCATTAATGTAATTTTTAATATTCTGCAGACACTAAAATACGCGAACACTCACTCACTCGGTGGAAGGTAAACTGCCGAATCGAACGGTTTTCAATGACTAAAAAGAGATCCGGAATGCGTTCATGCATCGTAGATAAGGATTGATAACAGACGACGGAAGAATGTGTTTTCGCCGGATGTTAATTGCCCCCGAGGTAAAGGTCAAATAATTCGGCTGTTCGCACCTGACAAAATTTTCCTGTTCCACCGGTGAGTTTGTTCGGTGTTTTAGATTGAGTGTTATTCTTGAATTTTAATTTTTGAGTTCACTGGAATTTGAAATACTTTCATTTGATCAGGCGGCGAAGTTGTGAAAATTTCTAACAAAATTGATTTTTAATAAGCGACACTTCGGCTGCTTTTTTTGCGAAGTTTTCATTGAAGTGCTCAAAAAAATTAAACAAAAATTTTCAAAAATCCATATCTCCATTAAAATATTGTTGAATTTACAAAAACCAAATTGATTTTGAATTAGGTATACTTCGGCCATTGAGGATGATTTTTTATGGAATTTTGTCTGCCTGTTTTATATTTTTTCTGCGATGTTTTCATTCAAGTGCTCAAAAATATGAAACTAAAATTTTCAAAAAATCATATCTCCATTAAAAATTGTTGAATTAACAAAAACCAAATTCATTTTAAATAAGCGGTACTTCGACCATTAAAGATATTTTTTTAAGGAATTTTTTGTAAGCGTTTTATATTTTTTTTTCTGCGACGTTTTCATTCAAGTGCTCAAAAAATTAAAACGAAAATCTTCAAAAATCCATATCTCTATTGAAAATTGTTGAATTTACAAAAACCAAATTGATTTTGAATTAGCTATACTTCGGCCATTGAGTATGATTTTTTATGGAATTTTGTCTGCACGTTTTATATTTTTTCTGCGATGATTTCATTCAAGTGCTCAAAAAAAAATGTTGATGTGGCCATCATGTTACTTTTTCCGACTTGATGGTATCATTTATATTTACGCTTTCGTGGTTTATTTTCAATTTAAATCATATTTTAAGTGTGCATCGAACGTTTCGTAGACTCGGATAAAACTGGCGTTTAAAACGTCAAAATTATGAAAGATGGAAAAATTTACTTCAAATTCAAAAACTCAGTTTACTCAAAAACTAAACAGATTTCGAAAAAAACTTATTCTTCATTTGGCATTCTCTACAATTATTATTAATATAAATTTGCTGTAACTATTAGCGTTTCATAATTGTTTATCAAAAATGAAAAAAAAATTAATAAATTTTTTTCTCGAATAACAATGATTTTATGAAAAATATTTTCAAACCAAAAATTCATTTGTTTATTGTCTTCAATATTTGCTTAAATATTTTTGTGATATTTTTCATATTTAAGAAAATATTGGAAAAAAACCCAAAACAGCTAAAGTAAACACCCACGAAATTTTACCAAAAGCTTTTCAGTTTTTCAGATTATCAAATAAGACTTATGTTCAAAGTTTCATATCAATTTCTCTATTAATTTTTGAGACACAGCGCACACAGACACAAACACACACACACACACACACACAGACACACAGACACACAGACACACACAGCACACACACACAGACACAAAAAAATTTTTTCCAGAAATTGTTGAAATGGCATCTAGGGACCCCAAAACGGATATTTACGTAAAAAAAATTTTTGAAAAAAAAATCACAATCACAATACTTTCTCGTACTTCGTAACGGAGAAAGTAAAAATGTATTCAATGATTTGAAAGGTTAAAGAAAAAAACTGAGAAATTTGCTTTAAATACTTTAAAATTAATACAATTTTGATTTTTAATAAAAGCAATTGAATATTCAAACTAGAAACAACTGACTGGAAATTGGGAAAACTAAAAATACATTTAATGAATTCAAAAGTAAAAAAAAAAAATTCAACAATAGTATTGCTTTGGCTAATGGTAGTTAATAAAAAGATGTTTTTATTTCATATATCCACAATGGAAGAATTTAGAAGAATGAAATTTGGCACTTTTTGCCAATTTTTCTAATCCTAAAATGTTATTACGTGGGGGTGCCAAATTTCATTCTTCCAAATCCTCCCATAGCGGATATATGAAATAAAAACAATTTTCCCCTTACTTTAGAGGGCTGTAACTTGGAGAGGAAGGGGTTTTGAACAAAACATTATATGAAAGACTTAATTAATTTTTGCTGAAAAAGCACCCTTCAAAATCTTTAGCATCAATTCAGAAACACCCTGTATATTATAATTTCGTAATTATAAATGAAAAATATCAAACTTATTCTTTATTTTCTTTTTTGAAAATCAAGTAGTTTATGAAAAAAGATTGATTAACAAATGATGTGTTTTAGATATTTTTTAACGTATTCTTCTAATATTTTCAATATTTGAAAAATGTGTAAAGGAAACAAAAAATGTGCAAGGACCCACATCCGGTACAAAAAAAAATGAACAGAAAGCTTTCTAGTTCTTTGGAGGGTCAAATAGATTATGCGTTTAATTTGCAAATAGTTCGTAGTTTTTGCGATACAGTTCCCCAAAAATGGTCCGATTAGTCCTGGGGGACATCAAAACAGAAATTTCGAATTGGAAAAAATTGATTTTGTATTAGCTATACTTCGGCCATTGAGGATGATTTTTTATAGAATTTTGTCTGACTGTTTTATATTTCTTCTGCGATGTTTTCATTCAAGTGCTCAAAAATATGAAACTAAAATTTTCAAAAATTCATATCTCCATTAAAAATTGTTGAATTAACAAAAACCAAATTGATTTTGAATAAGCGATACTTTGACCATTGAGGATATTTTTTAAGGAATTTTTTCTGCGCGTTTTATTTTTTTTCTGCGACGTTTTCATTCAAGTGCTCAAAAAATTAAAACGAAAATCTTCAAAAAATCATATCTCTATTAAAAATGGTTGGATATACAAAAACCGAATTGATTTTAAATTAGCTATATTTCGACCATTGAGGATAATTTTTATGGAATTTTGTCTGAGCGTTTTATATTTTTTTTGCGATGTTTTCATTCAAGTGCTCAAAAAAATAAAACTGAAATTTTAAAAAATCCATATCTCCATTAAAAATTGTTGAATTATCAAAAACCAAATTAATTTTGGATAAGCGATACTTGACCATTGAGGGTATTTTTTTAAGGATTTTTTTCTACGCGTTTTATTTTTTTTTCTGCGACGTTTTCATTCAAGTGCTCAAAAAAATAAAACTAAAATTTTCAAAAATACATATTTCCATTAAAAATTGTTGAATTAACTAAAACCAAGTTAATTTTAAATAAGCGATACTCCACCATTGAGGATATTTTTTTATGGAATTTTGTCTGCGCGTTTTGTATTTTTTTCTGCTCAAAAAATTAAAACAAAAATCTTCAAAAATCCAGATCTCTATTGAAAATTGTTGGATTTACAAAAACCGAATTGATTTCTAATAAGCGATACTTCGCCATTCCGGATGATTTTTTATGGAATTTTGTCTGCGCGTTTTATATTTTTTCTGCGATGTTTTCATTCAAGTGCTCAAAAAATTAAAACGAAAATCTTTAAAAATTCATATTTTTATTGAAAATTGTTGGTTATACAAAAACCAAATTGATTTTGAATTAGCTATACTTCGGCAATTGAGAATGATTTTTTATGGAATTTTGTCTGCGCGTTTTATATTTTTTCTGCGATGATTTCATTCAAGTGCTCAAAAAATTAAAACTAAAATTTTCAAAAATTTTGGAATAGCTTATTTAAGACTGAATGTTGTGTTCCAAACATTTTCAAAATTAAATTTTGGTCATTTCTTTTATATCCTCTTGACTTCTTTATATTTTTAGCCGATACCGATTATTGGCTCAGTGGCCGATATGGCCGATATACCGACACATATTTCGGTATCGGTACATCTCCACTTAAAATCATCTATAGATGCTAGTTTTATCCTTTAATAAAATACATTATTGTGCATACATATAACATACTTACGCATGCAACCTTCGCAAAGAGGATGAGGTCTTTATAGCGATTATATAATTACACAAAAACATACCTTATTAAGCGCCAGTTCTTTTGTTGTGTATTCTACGCCAATGCTAAATTATAGTATTTCATCGGCAAATTACATACGATGCCGTCTAGACGAGAAATCACAACGTAATCTACACTGTCACTCTCACGTCATAAATTTAATGCAAATCCTCTACTATACCCCTTCAAATACCGACACTTTCCTTTTTGATCAGACCATATTAAAAATGCGTTTTTTTCGCCCCAAAATTGGATGGTCTTCAAGGGCATAAATAGTTTCGTGTTACATTTGCTAAATAAAAATTGGATCGGATTTGATTGCTTTAACCGTAATTTTTATTTTCCGAAAAAATGTTCACGTTAATAACTGCTAAATCTAAAGCAGAGGTAAAAGTAAGATCAAAATCATATACAATTTTCTATTTACAAAATGGCCTTATCCAAAAGTTTGAAACTGGACTGCTCACTGCTAACGCTTGCATTGATATGATTTCATAAATTTTACAAACAATAACTCCACTCATTGGCCAAATTAGCGCGACGCTCCCTCCTGAAGGCAGTACTGTTGGATAATATATTAAAATTACGAACGTTGTACAATTATTTAAATAAAATACTTTATTACAAAAATGAATGTTTAACGATTAAAAGCGGCACAATTGAATTCTTAACGAACAATGGTTCGATGTTCGGAAATAACAAGCTCGAATAACTGCAATCGGTACAGGAAGAAGGTCTTTGAATCACTTGCTTATCATCCAGCACACTGCTCGATTTATTCGCAATCGCCCGACTCCATTGAAAAGTCTTTAAACAGATAAACGCTCCGAGAAATGTCGACTCCTGAGAATGGCTTAAGATAACATTTAGAATACAAAGATATATCCCTACGCCGATTGATAAATTCTAGGGAACTGAGACTTTTGATATTGCACACTATGTAATCAAACAATAATTACATGCTGACTATTTATTTCTTATCATTTGGTTTGTATGAATTGAAATGCGCATGTCTTTGATTGACGCTTTTCAACTAATAATCTTAACCACATATTTGGCTTTCAATGAATATCTTTGCATTATCAATAGAAGATCCTGTCTATTCAAATACGAGTAGTTAATACCGGTATAAACTAAGCGATGACCTAAATAAAAATTATGTCACGGCATTTCGTGTCGCTCTATCGCCCATCTCCGCACCCTCGCATTTTCTTCGAAAGATATGACGCCCCAGTTATAAAAAGGTCAAATATTTGCACCTCGCCAATACAAAATGATGTAAAGATGTGGGAAACGCGGAATGTGTGAAATCCTCTCTATTTTCGAAATGGGTCGCCCAACTCTCAGACAACACGCGACATTATGCGCTGGCATAGGGCGCCCAGTCAATATTAATCGGTATTTTTAGTAGAGCGTCATGAATGCCAACGAAGACCTTAAGGATGTTAATGAAGGCATATTCTTCTCGGAGACTGCATGTGCTCGTACAAGTGGTGAATTGGTTGTTTAATTTTAATTAATACGCCCGTTTTAATTACACATTTTGTGTTTACAAGCCAGCGCACTTTCATTGAGATCATGGCAGAGCCGTCTTTAGGGAGTACACATCCTTCCATCGGTCATCAAAATTTATTTATGTATTCATTTTATCTCATCATTACAGTAATCAGTAGAGACGTAATCCGTTTTAGTGGATACGGGAAGTGCACCCAGTCTTCCCGATTGCAGGTAGCCGTTAGTCTAAATTGCGCAGCAGTTATTCGAAAACAGGTAGAGTTGTACCAAGTACTCGAGGCGTGTTGCGCCATGACCATCCTCAATTCAATACAGAAACAAAGGAAGAGGTCATTGGAATTATAACCAATATCGACTTCCTCCACTATATTTCAGAAAATGAGCCGCAGTAAGAGAATATTCTGAAATAAAACGAATTTTGATGTTTAATTGTTTCAAGAGATTCGTTGTCGCGTTCTCCGAATACTTTCTCACTCTGCTTTACTTTACCCCCACACGCCTCGAGCGCTCGGTAATACCGTAGCAGTTATTTGAAACCAGGTAGCAATTATTCTAAATCAGGTGGGTGTTTTTGAATAACTGCTACCAGATTTAGAATAACAGCTACCAGACCGGAAACTACAACTGGAAAACCGCGAAACCGAAAACAGCGAAACCAGAACCTATTCAGGAAGGACTTCCGGGAGCACTTCCTGTTCCCTGATATCCTCTCTACTGCAATCTTTATTTAGGGGTAGTAATATGAAATACATATCATAATTCTACCAAATAAAAACTCGGTTTAGATTTCTAATGTTTAAAATTCTAAAATTCAAGTTTATGATTTTAAAGTTTAAATTTCGGATTTTAAATTTTCAGATCTTGGATTATAACATTTGAATTTTGTATTTTTAGATTTTATGCCAAGTTTTGGATTTTTCAGATTTTGAATTTTAAAATTTGAACTTTGAATGTTTAAATTTCGTATTTCAAGGTTTGGATTTTGAAGTTTAAATTTTCAGATTTAAGATTCCAAGTGTTGAATTCAGAATTGTAGTTTTTAAATATTCATCGTATTGGATGACAAGCTTCGGATTTTAGAGTTTGAATTTGAAATTTTAAGATTTTATATTTCAACTTTTGGATTTTAAAGTTTAAGTTTTCAATTTCAAATTTTCAGATTTTGGATTTCAAGTTTTAGATTTTAGTGTGTGGACCTTATATTTATTTATTTATTTATTTTTTAACGGTACATCCATTTTACAAATAATAACTTGTTTCTAAAACTATAACTTACAATATTATTATATTATTATATGTTTAGATTTTGGTTGTCAAGTTTTGGATTTTAAAGTTTGAATTTATGATTTTATATTTTCAGATTTTCAATGTCGTTTTGGATTTAAATTTTAAAATTTAATTTTCAACTGTCAAAAGTACTGATTTCCAACTGTTAAAAATAATTATTGTTAACTGACAATAATTGTGATTTTCAACTGAGAGAAATTGTGATTTTAACGGTTAAAATGGTGATTTTCCACTGTCAATAGTGATTTTCAACTGCCAAAAGTTGCGATTTCTAACAGTCAAAATGATGATTTTCAACTGCCAAAAATAGTGATTTTTAACTGTCAGAAATAGTGATTTTCAACTGTCAAAAACAGTGATTTTTAACTGCCAGACTTAGAGATTCTCAACTGACAAAAACAGTGATTTTTAACTGCCAGAAATAGTGATTTTCAACTGCTAAAAACACTGAGTTTTAATTACCAGAAATAATTATTTTTAACTGCCAAAAACCGTGTTTTTCAACTATCTGAAATAGTGATTTCTAACTGCCAAAAACAGTGATTCTAACTGCCAGAAGTTGTAATTTTCAACTGCCAGAAACAGTGATTTCTAACTGACAGACTTAGTAATTTTCAACTGCCAAAAACACTGAGTTTTAATTACCAGAAATAATTATTTTCAACTGCCAAAAACTGTGTTTTTCAACTGCCAGACTTAGTGATTTTTAACTGCCAAATGTTGTGATTTTTAACCGTCAGAAATAGTGATTTTCAACTGTCAAAAAAGGTGATTTTTAACTGACAGACTTAGTAATTTTCAACTGCCAAAAACACTGAGTTTTAATTACCAGAAATAATTATTTTCAACTGCCAAAAACCGTGTTTTTCATCCGCCAGACTTAGTGATTTTCAACTGCCAAGCCAAAAACAGTGATTTTTGAATACCAGAAATAGTGATTTTTAACTGCCAAAAACAGTGATTTTTAACTTCCAGAAATAGTGATTTTCAGCTGCCATAAACACAGAGTTTTAATTACCAGAAATAATTATTGTCAACTGCCAAAAACCGTGATTTTCAACTGCCAGACTTAGTGATTTTCTACTGCCAAGTCAAAAACAGTGATTTTGACTACCAGAAATAGTGATTTTCAACTGCCAAAAACAGGGATTCTAACTGCCAGAAGTTGTGATTTTCAACTGCCAGAAACAGTGATTTTTAACTGCCAAAAACAGTGATTTTCAACTGCCAAAAACAGTGATTTTTAACTGTCTGAAATAGTGATTTTAAACTGTCAAAAATTGTGATGCCTAATGGTTAATTGGTGATTTTAAACTGTCAACAGTACTATTTTCAAATGTTAGAAATAATTAGTACTAACTAACAATAATTGTGATTTTCAACTAACAATAATAGTGATTTCGACGGTTAAAATTGTTTTCAAGTTTTTAAGTTTTCGATTTTAAATTTTGAATGTTTGATTTTAAATTTTCAGATTTTGGATGTCATGTTTTGAAATTGGAAGTTTGAGTTTTACTGATTTTTTCAAGTATTTCAAGTTTTGGATTTTAAAGTTTGAATTGGATTACACATTTTTAGGTTTTGGGGATCTCAAGTTTTGGATTTAAAATTTTCAGATTTTGGATGTGAAATTTTAGATTTTAAAGTTGGAATTTAAAATTTTCAGATTTTGTATTTCAAGTTTTGGATTTTAAAGTTTGAATTTTCGAATTTAAATTTTCAGATTTTGAATATGTCAAATTTTGGAGTTTGAAGTTTGAATTTTAAATTTTCAGTTTTGTATTTCAAGTTATGGATTTTAAAGTTTGAATTTTGGATTTTAAATTTTCAGATTTTGGATGTCAAGTTTAGAATTTTAAAGTTTGAATTTTCGAATTTAAATTGTCAGATTTTGGATGTCAAGCTTTGGATTTGAAAGTTTTAATTCAATTTTAGCAGTTAATCATAATTATCTTTAACTGACAATAATTGTGATTTCAACGGTTAAAATTGTTATTTTAAACTGTCATTAATAGTGATTTTTAACTGACAAAAATAGTGATTTTCAACTGCTAAAAACAGTGATTTTTAACTGCCAGACTTTATAAGTTTGATTTTAAATTTTCAGATTTTGGATGTCAAGTTTTAGAATGTATAGTTTGAATTTTACATTTTCAGATTTTATATTTCAAGTTTTAGAATTTAAAGTTTAAATTTTGGATTATAAATTTTCAGATTTTGGAAGTCAAATTTTGGATTTAACCCTTTGCACTATGTCGCCTTATAGTCGCCATAATGTCGTCTTATAGTCGCCATAATGTCGCCTTATAGTCGCCATAATACGTTTTACCATTGTGGTCTCAAATATAAATACGAGTGCAAAGGATTAATAAGGTTTGAATTTTAAATTTTCAAAATTTGTATTTCAGTTTTAAATTTGAAAGTTAGAATTTTGGATTTTAAATTGTTTTGGGTTCTAAATTTTAAGTTTTAATTCATTGTTTTAATATTTACGTATTGGTAGTTCATATTATTTTAAGGATAACAATATGAAATAGTTATTAATTACACGAAATAAAAACTTACATTTAGTTTCTGAATGTTTAAAATTCTCAAATAGTCTTTCTTTTTATAATAAAAAATCTCTTGAAAATGCCGTGATAACTAGTTTAGATATTAAATCCTTAAACTGTGTTTTTACTCGGTAGAATTTTAAGTTTTAAATGTTAAACTTTGTGGTTTTAGGATCTACATTTTTACATTTAAAGTTTAATCAAAACCTAAAACCCAAAATTTAAAATCTAAAATTCCAATACTTTAAATTTCAAACTTCAAACTCGCAAAACTTAAAATTAAAAATTTAAAGACTTACACCTAAAATTCAAAATTTTAAATTTTAAAACTAAAACCTAAAATTCAAAATTGTTTTGAGTTGCTGAAAAACACTATTCTAAACTAGTTATCACGGCATTTCAAGAGATTTCCTTTTAGGTTTTTTAGCTTTTAGTGGATTTTAAGTTTTTAATTTTAATTTTTAGATTAAAGTAGAAAATTATGTATTTATTTTTCTATCGTTAATATTTTTTTTATATTTAGACTATGTGTCTATATCGGATATTACATAAAACATTTATTTATTTATTTATTGCACGGTATAACCTTTTTACAAAATAAAATACTTACAATTAAATTACAATTTACAAACATGCTCACCACTACAGTTTTTCATCTCACATTTACTTAAATGACCTTTAATTGTTACTTTCTCCATTACGAAGTACGAGAAAGTATTGTGATCGTGATTTTTTTTTCAAAATTTTTTTTTACGGAAATATCTGTTTTGGGGTCCCTAGATGCCATTTCAACAATTTCTGGAAATTTTTTGTTTGTGTCTATGTGTGTGTCTGTTTGTGTGCTGTGTGTGTGTGTGCTTGTGTGTGTGTGTGTGTGTGTGTGTGTGCTTGAGTGTGTGTGTGTGCTGTGTGTGTAGGTGTGTGTCTCAAAAACTAATAAAGCAATTGATATGAAACTTTGAACATACGTCTTATTTGATAATCTGAAGAAGTGAAAAGCTTTTGGTAAAATTTCGTACACCGGAAGTGCGTGTTAACCTTAACTGTTTTTTGTTTTTTGCCAATATTTTCTTAAATATGAAAAATATCACAAAAATATTTAAACAAACATTGAAGACAACAAAGAAATGAACATCTTTTGCATGAAAACATTTTCATAAAATCATTTTTATTCGAGAAAAAAATGTATTATTTTTTTTAAATTTTTAGTTTATAATTATAAAACGATAATAGTTACAGCAAATTTATGTGAATAATAATTGTAGAGAATGTTAAAATGAACAACTTATAAAGAATAAGTTTCTTTTGAAATCGCTTTAGTTTTTGAGAAAACTGAGTTTTTGAATTTGAAGTATAATTTTTCCATCTTTCATAATTTTGACGTTTTAAACGTCAGTTTCATCCGAGTTTATACAACGCTCGAAGTAAATTTAAAACATGATTTAAATTGAAAATAAACCATGAAAGCGTAAATATAAATGATACCATCAAGTCGGAGAAAGTAACATGATGGCCACATCACCATTTTTTAATTTCATAATGCCTGTTGAGAATAAATAAATAGTTACGTCAAATTTGTATTAATAATTGTAGAGAATACCAAAATGAGCAATTTATAAAAAATACGTTTTGGAAAGTTTCTTCACCCTTTTCACGTGCGACAACCTGAGCGGGACCAACCCTAATCGCACGTAATGCCATTTCCCGGTACTTATGGTTACCCGATACGTCATATAATACTTTAATGAGATCTTTGTAAAAGACGGTTCTGTTGCGTGTAGGTTGTCATAGACAGATCGAAAAAAGCGATTTCAAGTTTTCGTCTAGTTCCGCCCAACTGCTGCACGTGCATTTCCGCTTAAGTGCACATTTATTACTCATATAACAAGCTCGATTCTCACACTACAGTTTGATCAATACGCTATTACTGTAATTAACTTACGTAATGGACCGGGAAATGATCGACACTCACCTGAAAAAAAAATTAAAAAATATTAGTCATATTTATTTTTTAGGTTGTACAGGCTGGACTAATAGTAGCCAGTGATGGTAGAGCCACTTATACAATATATCTCCCCTCCCCTCCTCCTTTTTTGAAGAACGATTTATTTTCCTAGACCAAAGTAATTGGCGAAAAAGTGTTTTAAGAATTAATTAATTCTTGCTGAGCTTGAAACTAGTAATGAACATAATCGGTGGTGTTGAACCACCTCGACTAGAAAAGTTTACTTTCCGCTCTAGTCTGTAAATAAGTGAAACGTGAAGTAAACTGCATCCTTACAGACAGTAAAAACAGCCACGCCGCTGTAACAAATCTGAAGGTCTTATCTTGACTGGCAAACAAATGTGTTCTGGCGCTGAAGGTTGTAAATAGCAGAATGGGTTAGAGTTTATGTTACACTTTTGCAAATTATAATGAAATCATTATTATCATCCCGTTGTATTATCCGACGATCGGTCAAATAATGATCGAACCCGCGAGTTAATTAACATGTCAACGTCTGGTTTAATGAGGGCTCGAGGTCGTTTCGCGTTGTTTAATTAAATTTTATTTATGTGAGAGTGGCAATTTCGATGTGCCGGATCAGTTAAAATATCATGGACGGAGCATTTCAGGCGGACGTTGATAAATATTTCAGCGGAACCATAAAAGCGCTCTGCCCTTTTAAAGCTCGTCCAATTAGCAGCGAATTTTCACCCGTGACATTTATAGGTGAAACTCGAAAACAGATGATTTCTTTTTCAAGATAAATATACTCTGGCTGCGCTATGAAGGCGTCTGAGGTGATTAATGAAGGTCAGAAGGGCCGTCCTTATTGGATATTTTGTTACTTTACACTCACATATATTAACCATACTTGCTAGTTTTTAGTGCACTTTCGGCTTCCATTTGTAAATCATTGTTTCTTAAAAGGTTATACATAGCACCTCAGATGCCTTCATAGCGCGGCCAGACTCTATCAGATGATCCAGTATATAAAGTATTTCAAATCCCACAAGTGTTGTATAGGGGTACCAGCTATCAATAAACCATCATTGAACCACTTCATCTAATTAAACAAACACGCTCATTAATCCGACTAGAATTTCAATGTAAATCACGTTTCAGAGAAAACCAATACCATACGTAGATCACTCAACTCCGTACATCCACCGATTAAACGCTACTTCCAGCATCTAGATAACGGCCGGCGGCGCTTCCGCTTCTCGAGGACCTCTTCATTATCCCAATCGAAATTCAATTAGTGCGGAGGCACGTGCCCCGAAAAGTGACTTCTGGATACGTCTTCGTTTATCTCGAGAGCGGGTGCTATTTTCGACGATCGTATCGCGACCATTTCCGGCACTTTAACCCCCTCGAATAGTCATTCCGGCCTCTTGGGGAAAGTATAAATACTTGGAAATTTATGGGGAATGCTATTTTGGCAGCTCGTGTTAATGTTTCTTGGGGGGTGTTTTTATGTTCCGGTAAAAAATGAACGCGGGACTAAATTTAGTTAATAAAGGTGGTGTCTTTTTTTTCAAACCGATCAAATAAATACAAAAACAGTTGCAACAAACTTCAAACTTTCTAAAAGTACTTAGAATTTATTGTGCTTAATGATTCTACAAAAATCAGAGCGTGACTTAAGGCAAGATTTTGAAATAATCACACTTGAACAAATTTGAAGTTTGCAATTTTTTAAACTGCTCAAATAAATATAAAAGCAATTGCAACAAACTTAAAACTTTCCAAAAGTACTTAGAATTTATTGTGCTCCATGATTCTAGAAAAATAAGATTGCGACTACGTGCTAGATTTTGAAATAAGCACACTTGAAAAAATTTGAAGTTCGGAATTTTTTAAACCGATCAAATAAATATAAAAACAGTTAAAATAAACTTCAAACTTTCCAAAAATACTTATAATTTGTTGTTCTTCATGATTCTATAAAAATCAGATTACGACTTAGTGCTTAGATTTTGAAATAAACACACTTAAACAGATGTACTTTTAAAATTTGAAGTTCGAAATTTTTTAAACTGCTCAAATAAATATAAAAACAGTTGCTACGTACTTCAAACTCTTCAAAGGTACTTAGAATATATTGTGCTTCACGATTCTGCAAAAATCAGAATATGGCCTAATGCTAGATTTTGAATTAATCACACTTGAAGAGATGTACTAAAATTTGAAGTTCGAAATTTTTCAAACTGCTCAAATAAATATAAAAACAGTTGCAACGTACTTCAAACTCTTCAAAGGTACTTAGAATATATTGTGCTTCGCAATTCTACAAAAATCAGAATATGACCTAATGCTAGATTTTGAATTAATCACACTTGAAGAGATGTACTAAAATCTGAAGTTCGAAATTTTTCAAACTGCTCAAATAAATATAAAAACAGTTGCAACGTACTTCAAACTCTTCAAAGGTACTTAGAATATATTGTGCTTCGCGATTCTGCAAAAATCAGATTATGACCTAGTGCTAGATTTTGAATTAATCACACTTGAAGAGATGGACTAAAATTTGAAGTTCGAAATTTTTCAAACTGCTTAAATAAATATAAAAACAGTTGCTACGTACTTTAAACTCTTCAAAGGTACTTAGAATATATTGTGCTTCACGATTCTGCAAAAATCAGAATATGACCTAATGCTAGATTTTGAATTAATCACACTTGAAGAGATCTACTAAAATCTGAAGTTCGAAATTTTTCAAACTGCTCAAATAAATATAAAAACAGTTGCAACGTACTTCAAACTCTTCAAAGGTACTTAGAATATATTGTGCTTCGCAATTCTACAAAAATCAGAATATGACCTAATGCTAGATTTTGAATTAATCACACTTGAAGAGATGTACTAAAATTTGAAGTTCGAAATTTTTCAAACTGCTCAAATAAATCCAAAAACAGTTGCTACGTACTTCAAACTCTTTAAAGGTACTTAGAATTTATTGTGCTTTACGATTCTATAAAAATCAGAATATTACTTAACGCAAGAGTTTGAAATAATCACACTTGAACAGATGTACTTTTTTCGCCGAAAACTCGCTGGGAGTATACAATCAAAGGTTATTTTTACTGCATTATAGTTTCTGTTGATAGCATCGGATTTTATTGAGACTACGGAGTTAGTTGCAAATAGAATAGTTGTGCTGTTACTGTTACTGTTTGAGGGTAGGTCGTTGATATAAAATAAAAAAAGCGGTTCCAAAATTGAGCCTTGAGGTACACCAAACTTCAGTGATTTCTCGTTAGATGAATATTTATTAAAATAGACTTCCAGGACGCTCACCAGGAGTTGATCATTCCGCAAAAGAACCCAATGAGAAACGTAATCGAAGGCCTTTGGCAGATCGTGGCAGAATATTCTTCTTTCTCAAAGCCCTCATAGATTGTTTTAGTGAGAGAACAAATTCTCATCTGCATTTGCCTGTAAGAGATATTCATTTGGGCAGACTGTACTATTTGGTAGAGGTTTCACCAAATTTTCTGCTATTTGACTAAAAAAAATGCATTAAACTCGTTGGCACTAATCACAGATAGGTTTTTGTATTGGATTGAATCAATTATTATTAATTATAGCTGAATATAACGTCTACGTGTTTAAATATTATTTTAAGAATGCCTCTATAAGATTTTATATATTTTTAGGAATAAAACCACACTTATTATTTCAATGGTATATTTTTAAATAAATTGTTTTGTGAAGCAAACAACCTGGAAGGAAGGAATAATGTGATATCCGCAGTTATTACTTTTAAGGACTTGTTTATACAAGTGCTTCCCCTTTTATCGCCTCCGCCCCTTCATCGACTATTATCTAAGGGGAATGCAGGGGACTTTAAGAGATTAAATGCAAATGTGTTTTTGCACGAGATACGAAAACACATTACTAGTATTTATGAAGAAAACTTATAAAGTAGGCTTTTAAAAAATCATTAAAAAAATTTCGACAATAGAAACATTTGTTTTTTTATATATGAAATTTATGCACAAACAAAATATATAGAAGGATCATATCGGCGACGAGGGTCCTCGAGAAACTGGATAATTATTTTGTGTGACCTGAACACAATTTTACTTTCTCCGTTACGAAGTACGGGAAAGTGTTGCGATCGTGAAAACTAAAAAAAATATAACGGAAATATCCGTTTTGAGGCTTCTACAAGCGATTTCAACGATTTCTGGAAGAAACAAAATGATGCGCCCATTGTGGTCGGATGATTCATAGTGGAGTTTAGTTGAGTGACCAAGTTTCGCAGTAACATATTTATGCGTAAGGCAAAATGGCAAAAACAAAGTTACACTTGAGTATTAACCATCCAACTCCAATACCTACATTTATACAAATCGATTTATGTATTTATAGATCGTCTCCATGAAATTCTCTTTTACTCCTCCAACTGTTTCATTCGGTGGACGTTAATTTTCTCAGCGGCTATCTCTTTTTATCTGCCATCAAGAATGTTTATGCAGCAGTAATTTATCTAATCATGTGATGGTCCCAGACTAATTTAAGCGACACTTGCCAGTCTTCGTCGCTGTCCGCCTCCGTGATGTTTGCCGAGCAAACGAACTACTGAAAGGGATAATCGTGTTTTGATGGCGGCCGAGGGGAACTAAATGGCTTCGGATTTTTAATTAGTTTTCACACCAGACAACTCTATCTGTCGACTTTTAAACAGTCAAAGTTTGTTGAAGTATAGAAACACAACTTCAACATCTAATTTTCATTCGAATAATAAATTCTGTGTTATGCCCAAACAAAACAATATTTTATCTATTAGTAGAGCTTTTAATAGATACATTTCTTAAAATTTGAAAAAATCCACATGACTGCATATTTTTAGAGCTTGTAAAATATTTGGCTGGAAATTCCGGAAAAACTATTGATAACGTATTTCCGGATTATTTACTTGTTTTACAACTATATATGTTTAGAAGATAGTGTTGAAGTTTGAAGAAATTCCATCGAGGGGTTTTCTTAGAATTTAAGAAAATCGGCGGGAATTCAAGTTCTTGCAGCTTGAAAAATGTTTGACTGAAAATTCCGGAAAAACTATTGATAACGTATTTCCGTATTATTCACTTGTTTTACAGCTATATATGTTTAGAAGATAGTGTTGAAGTTTGAAGAAATTCCATCGAGGAGTTTTCTTGGAATTTAAGAAAATCGACGTGAATGCATGTTTTTACAGTTTGAAAAATGTTTAACTGAAAATTCCGGAAAAACTATTGATAACGTATTTCCGGATTATTCACTTGTTTTACAGCTGTGTATGTTTAGAAGATGGTGTTGAAGATTGAAGAAATTCCAACGCGGGGTTTTCTTGGAATTTAAGAAAATCGACGTGAATGCATGTTTTTGCAGTTTGAAAAATGTTTGACTGGAAATTCCGGAAAAACTGCTGATAACGTATTTCCGGATTAATCACTTGTTTTATAGCTATATATGTTTAGAAGATAGTGTTGAAGATTGAAGAAATTCCATCGAGGGGTTTTCTTGGAATTTAAGAAAATCGACGTGAATGCATGTTTTTGCAGTTTGAAAAATGTTTGACTGGAAATTCCGGAAAAACTGCTGATAACGTATTTCTGGATTATTCACTTGTTTTATAGCTATATATGTTTAGAAAATAGTGTTGATGTTTGAAGAAATTCCATCGAGGGGTTTTTCTGGAATTTAAGAAAATCGACGTGAATGCATGTTTTTACAGTTTGAAAAATGTTTGACTGGAAATTCCGGAAAAACTACTGATAACATATTTCCGGATTATTCACTTGTTTTACAGGTATATATGTTTAGAAGATTGTGTTGAAGTTTGAAGAAATTCCAACGCGGGGTTTTCTTGGAATTTAAGAAAATCGACGTGAATGCATGTTTTTGCAGTTTGAATAATGTTTGACTGAAAATTCCGGAAAAACTACTGATAACGTATTTCCGGATTATTCACTTGTTTTACAGGTATATATGTTTAGAAAATAGTGTTGATGTTTGAAGAAATTCCATCGAGGGGTTTTCTTGGAATTTAAGAAAATCGACGTGAATGCATGTTTTTGCAGTTTGAAAAATGTTTGACTGAAAATTCCGGAAAAACTACTGATAACGTATTTCCGGATTATTAACTTGTTTTACAGCTGTATATGTTTAGAAGATAGAGTTGAAGATTGAAGAAATTCCATCGAGGGGCTTTCTTGGAATTTGAGAAAATCGACGTGAGTTCATGTTTTTGAAGCTTGAAAAATGTTTGACTGAAAATTCCGGAAAAACTATTGATAACGTACTTCCGGATTATTCACTCGTTTTACAGTTATATATGTTTAGAAGATAGTGTTGAAGTTTGAAGAAATTCCATCGAGGGGTTTTCTTGGAATTTAAGAAAATCGACGTGAATGCATGTTTTTGCAGTTTGAAAAATGTTTGAATGAAAATTCCGGAAAAGCTATTGATAACGTATTTCCGGATTATTCACTTGTTTTACAGGTA
Organism: Ocypus olens; assembly: GCA_910593695.2. Classification (NCBI taxonomy): domain Eukaryota; kingdom Metazoa; phylum Arthropoda; class Insecta; order Coleoptera; family Staphylinidae; genus Ocypus; species Ocypus olens. The sequence continues at coordinate 9,057,089 of OU343058.1, read as the reverse complement.
TATATGTTTAGAAGATAGTGTTGAAGTTTGAAGAAATTCCATCGAGGGGTTTTCTTGGAATTTAAGAAAATCGACGTGAATGCATGTTTTTGCAGTTTGAAAAATGTTTGAATGAAAATTCCGGAAAAGCTATTGATAACGTATTTCCGGATTATTCACTTGTTTTACAGGTATATATGTTTAGAAGATAGTGTTGAAGTTTGAAGAAATTCCATCGAGGGGTTTTCTTGGAATTTAAGAAAATCGACGTGAATGCATGTTTTTACAGCTTGAAAAATGTTTGACTGGAAATTCCGGAAAAACTACTGATAACGTATTTCCGGATTATTCACTTGTTTTACAGGTATATATGTTTAGAAAATAGTGTTGTTGTTTGAAGAAATTCCATCGAGGGGTTTTCTTGGAATTTAAGAAAATCGACGTGAATGTTTGTTTTTGCAGCTTGAAAAATGTTTGACTGGAAATTCCGGAAAAACTACTGATAATGTATTTCCGGATTGTTCACTTGTTTTACAGCTATATATGTTTAGAAGATAGTGTTGAAGATTGAAGAAATTCCATCGAGGGGTTTTCTTGGAATTTAAGAAAATCGACGTGAATGCATGTTTTTACAGCTTGAAAAATGTTTGACTGGAAATTCCGGAAAAACTACTGATAACGTATTTCCGGATTATTCACTTGTTTTACAGGTATATATGTTTAGAAAATAGTGTTGATGTTTGAAGAAATTCCATCGAGGGGTTTTTCTGGAATTTAAGAAAATCGACGTGAATGCATGTTTTTACAGTTTGAAAAATGTTTGACTGGAAATTCCGGAAAAACTACTGATAACATATTTCCGGATTATTCACTTGTTTTACAGGTATATATGTTTAGAAGATTGTGTTGAAGTTTGAAGAAATTCCAACGCGGGGTTTTCTTGGAATTTAAGAAAATCGACGTGAATGCATGTTTTTGCAGTTTGAATAATGTTTGACTGAAAATTCCGGAAAAACTACTGATAACGTATTTCCGGATTATTCACTTGTTTTACAGGTATATATGTTTAGAAAATAGTGTTGATGTTTGAAGAAATTCCATCGAGGGGTTTTCTTGGAATTTAAGAAAATCGACGTGAATGCATGTTTTTGCAGTTTGAATAATGTTTGACTGAAAATTCCGGAAAAACTACTGATAACGTATTTCCGGATTATTAACTTGTTTTACAGCTGTATATGTTTAGAAGATAGAGTTGAAGATTGAAGAAATTCCATCGAGGGGCTTTCTTGGAATTTGAGAAAATCGACGTGAGTTCATGTTTTTGAAGCTTGAAAAATGTTTGACTGAAAATTCCGGAAAAACTATTGATAACGTACTTCCGGATTATTCACTCGTTTTACAGTTATATATGTTTAGAAGATAGTGTTGAAGTTTGAAGAAATTCCATCGAGGGGTTTTCTTGGAATTTAAGAAAATCGACGTGAATGCATGTTTTTGCAGTTTGAAAAATGTTTGAATGAAAATTCCGGAAAAGCTATTGATAACGTATTTCCGGATTATTCACTTGTTTTACAGGTATATATGTTTAGAAGATAGTGTTGAAGTTTGAAGAAATTCCATCGAGGGGTTTTCTTGGAATTTAAGAAAATCGACGTGAATGCATGTTTTTGCAGTTTGAAAAATGTTTGAATGAAAATTCCGGAAAAGCTATTGATAACGTATTTCCGGATTATTCACTTGTTTTACAGGTATATATGTTTAGAAGATAGTGTTGAAGTTTGAAGAAATTCCATCGAGGGGTTTTCTTGGAATTTAAGAAAATCGACGTGAATGCATGTTTTTACAGCTTGAAAAATGTTTGACTGGAAATTCCGGAAAAACTACTGATAACGTATTTCCGGATTATTCACTTGTTTTACAGGTATATATGTTTAGAAAATAGTGTTGTTGTTTGAAGAAATTCCATCGAGGGGTTTTCTTGGAATTTAAGAAAATCGACGTGAATGTTTGTTTTTGCAGCTTGAAAAATGTTTGACTGGAAATTCCGGAAAAACTACTGATAATGTATTTCCGGATTGTTCACTTGTTTTACAGCTATATATGTTTAGAAGATAGTGTTGAAGATTGAAGAAATTCCATCGAGGGGTTTTCTTGGAATTTAAGAAAATCGACGTGAATGCATGTTTTTACAGCTTGAAAAATGTTTGACTGGAAATTCCGGAAAAACTACTGATAACGTATTTCCGGATTATTCACTTGTTTTACAGGTATATATGTTTAGAAAATAGTGTTGATGTTTGAAGAAATTCCATCAAGGGGTTTTCTTGGAATTTAAGAAAATCGACGTGAATGTTTGTTTTTGCAGCTTGAAAAATGTTTGACTGGAAATTCCGGAAAAACTACTGATAATGTATTTCCGGATTGTTCACTTGTTTTACAGCTATATATGTTTAGAAGATAGTGTTGAAGATTGAAGAAATTCCATCGAGGGGTTTTCTAGGAATTTGAGAAAATCGACGTGTATGCATGTTTTTACAGCTTGAAAAATGTTTGACTGGAAATTCCAGAAAAACTATTGATAACGTATTTCCGGATTATTCACTTGTTTTACACCTATATATGTTTAGAAGATAATGTTGAAGATTGAAGGAATTCCAACGCAGGGTTTTCTTGGAATTTGAGAAAATCGACGTGAATTCATATTGTTGCAGCTTGAAAAATGTTTGACTGGAAATTGCGGAATAACTATTGATAACGTATTTCCGGATTATTCACTTGTTTTACAGCTGTGTATGTTTAGAAGATGGTGTTGAAGATTGAAGAAATTCCATCGAGGGGTTTTCTTGGAATTTAAAAAAATCGACGTGTATGCATGTTTTTACAGTTTGAAAAATGTTTGACTGAAAATTCCGGAAAAACTATTGATAACGTATTTCCGGATTATGCACTTGTTTTACAGCTATATATGTTTAGAAGATAGTGTTGAAGTTTGAAGAAATTCCATCGCGGGGTTTTCTTGGAATTTGAGAAAATCGACGTGAATGCATGTTTTTACAGCTTGAAAAATGTTTGACTGGAAATTCCGGAAAAACCACTGATAACGTATTTCTGGATTATTCACTTGTTTTACAGGTATATATGTTTAGAAGATAGTGTTGAAGTTTGAAGAAATTCTATCGAGGGGTCTTCTTGGAATTTAAGAAAATCGACGTGAATGCATGTTTTTGCAGTTTGAAAAATGTTTGACTGAAAATTCCGGAAAAACTACTGATAACGTATTTCCGGATTATTCACTTGTTTTACAGCTGTATATGTTTAGAAGATAGTGTTAAAGATTGAAGAAATTTCATCGAGGGGTTTTCTTGGAATTTGAGAAAATCGACGTGAATGCATGTTTTTACAGTTTAAAAAATGTTTGACTGGAAATTCCGAAAAAAGTACTGATAATGTATTTCCGGATTATTCACTTGTTTTACGGCTGTATATGTTTAGAAGATAGTGTTAAAGATTGAAGAAATTTCATCGAGGGGTTTTCTTGGAATTTGAGAAAATCGATGTGAATTCATGTTTTTGCAGCTTGAAAAATGTTTGACTGAAAATTCCGGAAAAACTACTTATAACGTATTTCCGGATTATTCACTTGTTTGACAGCTATATATGTTTAGAAGATAGTGTTGAAGATTAAAGAAATTCCATCAAGGGGTTTTCTTGGAATTTAAGAAAATCGACGTGAATGCATCTTTTTCAGCTTGTAAAATGTTTGAAAATTACGGAAAAAATAATTTTTGAAGTATTAAAATACTATTTATTAGTGCATTTCTGACACTAATAACTATTTTAATTCCCTACAATAAACATAACGAGTTTGATAATGAGGAATACTCTTTGCATTTATATTATCAATGCAAACCGATCGATTAATTTCCAAGTTTGTTTTCTCGAATGTGTCAATAATCTGATTATACTGATTCATACCATTTCTGTAAATTAATTAACTCATTGAGTATAATCTAAATTTTAGAGTGGAAGAAATAACTTCATTACGTGGAAACTTGTCAAGCCGTGAAGAGTCAGTCTCGACAAGATAACGTAATCACTTCTTTACCTTATAAAGTTCATTAATCCACTAAAGATAAACCTAGTCAATAAATGCATTACCTGAAGAAATTTCCTCCGAGTATAAAGTGATTAGCATGAAACGCGTGGGCATCGATACCATAACAGGAGATCGAATTTCTAATTGTAATCATTTACATAAAATATAATTACTTTCATCCCGTTAATGGATGCAATCGTAAACGCTAATGTTGTGTTAATAATTAAGTGCAATACTGTTGTAACAATTAACTTATACTTTCTTGGTCTAGCAAGCGACTGCAAAATTACCACGAATGAAGTATTTTCAAAAATAAATTTCACGAGACATACTAATTCCAATTGCTCACTCACATGCCGACACAAATACAAACAGTAAATATTGACGCACCCAACATCCTCTGACGACTTTCCCACGTCTCGTTTCGGGCCAATATTTGAACAATTTTTGTCGTTCCTCTCTCCCGTCTCGTCCAATTAGAATTTTCCGCAAGGATTCCAGAGGAAGTCTTTATATAGAAAGAACGGCATACCTTATAAGCAGGCAAAAACGGCAACTGTCACTGGACCCAATAAACCAGTGACCGTGCCTCCATTATGTCTCGGCATGACCACTGCCGTCGCTAATGATGCATATAATCCGATGGAGTTAACGAGTTGTGGGGGAAATCGAAAACGAAAAGCCCTCGTAATATATAACAAGGCATCGATGGTACTCGTTTGTTCCGCTTTAAAAGGAAGCCTGTACATACCTTCAGGTGGTACGGATTTTTTTTTTTTTAGGGAATAATTGTATGATTTTGTAAGGTTGAAGTTTACCGTTGTTACCGAAATAGCTGAAGACATGCAGAGGGTTGTTTTGTTATGTCAGTTATAAGTTACAACGAATTGCGAGGAGAGTCAGAGATATAGCAAGAAGGTTCATAATTTTTTTTTTGGTTGATGGAGACGGGAATCTGTCAATTACGAGCTACACGGACTTTGAAGCATATGTGGAGGTCAGAGGAGTGCCAAGAAGATTCACCAATTTGATGTCCTGAATGGGTACAGCGAACTGTTAGCTCATGAAGTAGGGAATCTGCCAATTATAATCTACAAGAAATTGGGAGCACATGTGGAGGAGAGTCAGATGAGTGCCAGGAAGATTCATAAATTTGATGTCTTGAATGGGTACAGCGAACTGTTAGCCCATGAAGACCGGAATCTGTCAATTACGATCTACAAGGAATTGGGAGCACACGTGGAGGAGAGTCAGAGGAGTGCCAAAAGATTCACCAATTTGATGTCCGGAAGGATTCAGCGAACTGTTAGCTCCTGAAGACGGGAATCTGTTAATTACAATCTACAAGGAATTGGGAGCATATGTGGAGGAGAGTCAGATGAGGAAGATTCACAAATTTGAAGTCCTGAATGGGTACAGCGAACTGTTAGCCCATGAAGACAAGAATCTATCAATTACGATCTACAAGAAATTGAGAACACATGTGGAGGAGAGCCAGAGGAGTGCCAAGAAGATTCACCAATTTGATGTCCTGAAGGGTTCAGCGAACTATTAACTCCTGAAGACGGAAGCATATGTAGAGGACACTAATTTTAAATATAAAAAAAACACTGACTTGAAATCACGAAATTCGTTTAAGGTAACACGTTCACAAAATAGTCATAAAGTCATAAACGTTAAAACAAACCTGGAAGGGAGTTTTAAGAAAGCTAAAAATCATCCTGAGTTATTTATAAAGCCGAAAGAAGATCCAAGTTTATTTCGTCCTCCAATCACCGTAAAATCGAAAACTCGTTTTATTGATTATCGGCTTGGGCTCGTTACAGGCCCAAGAAAAAAAAGATATAATAACCCAGGAATGTGTTTGTGAAATTTTTTACTCGTAATTGAATCCGACGTAAACGCGTTCCACTTGGTACGAAATTTACGACGGAGAAAGCGCCCATAATCGAAAATTGACGCATCATCTTTTGTAATTAATTATGCAACATTGCTTCGCCATACACTGTTGCAAAGATATTCATCTGTTTCAACCATATTTAACGTTAAGGTTATCAATCATTATGCAATTCGGTATTTGGTTTTATTGGTTTGCATCATGAGTTTGTGCCATTTCTTAGTACAGGACGGCAAACGTAACTTGCCGTTGCGCAGTGGAAAAATTGTGGGCGGAACCTTCGAAGGGCGCTCTCGATAGATTTCGTGAAGAGTTCGCGCGCCTAGTACATTCATTTTCAAAAGTGACAGTGCATTAATTATGTGGAGGAGAGCGCCCGATAGAGTTTTAAATGAATAGCGCACGCGAACAATATGTGCTTGCTTATTACAGAGACTGTACTCGGCCGGCTGTAGGGAGAGAGAGAGCTTTCGCTTGCTCTCTGCGCGTCTGGCCAACTTACATTTGCCGTCCTGTAGCTGTATAAAAATTAAGAAAAACTACTATTATAATTACTATTAAAAATCCATTTATAAGTTGTTTCTGTTTTTAAATTAATTCACAATATTATTTACTTTATATTATATAATGTTAATACTCTTTAAATAAATGAATTATTATTATTATTACTATTAAGTTAAAAATCTCGACTATTAAATATGAAGGAATTCATTAATTTTTTTCTTATTAATCATCATACCTATACGTATAAATAACCACATTACGTTTAAATCACATACGAAAAATAAAACAGCATCCGTTTCCCGTTCATAATTAGCCGCTTGGTATTCCGCAAGGCTATCATCTAGCTCCGCTCTAATCGCGCCGATACAACTTTTCGCCGTTTTTCGTCCCGCATCGATATTTATATTCATAACGCGGCCGCCCGTGATCCCCGCTATGGTTTTCCGTAATTATCGCCGCATGCAAATTTCTCCATTTCTCGCGCAGGTACGCGCCTCTGCATTTAAATTGAGTTTACGATGTGAGCGAATTATCGCCATCGGCATTAAAACGTGAAATGAGTCAGAGGAGCAATTGCGGCAATTATGACACCGATATTAATTACGGAATTAGGTCTGAAAAATTGTAAAATTCGCCACTGTTAATTATGAATTCGTCGAGATGTATATATATATGACGAATGAAGTGAGTAATATATTGAAGAATTAAAATTTCGACTCGGAAAATCTTTACAGGGTGTTTTAAAAAAAGATTGTCTCAAACCTTTGTGGCCCAAAATGAAAAATACAAATTTTAAACTAGAAAATCTTTAAAAAAAGTTTGTCACAAACCTTGAGGGAGGATAGTGTGGACCAAAATGAAAAATAAAAATTTCAAACCAGATAATGTATACAGGGTGTTAAGAAAATATTGTCACAAACCTTCAGGGAGGGAGAGGGGGCAGTATGGTCCAAAATGAAAAATATAAATTTAAACACCAGAAAATTAAAAAATAAGATTGTCACAAACCTTGAGGGAGGATAGTATGGACCAAAATGATAAATAAAAATTTCAAACCAGATAACGTATACAGGGTGTTAAGAAAATATTGTCACAAACCTTTAGGGGAGGAGGGGGTACAGTATGGTCCAAAATGAAAAATACAAATTTTAAACCAGAAATTTTTTTTTAAAAGATTGTCACAAACCTTGAGCGAGAATAGTATGTACCAAAATAAAAAATAAAAATTTCAAACCAGATAATGTATACAGGGTGTTAAGAAAATATTGTCACAAACCTTTAGGGGGGAGGGGGGACAATATGGTCCAAAATGAAAAATACAAATTTAAAACCAGAATTTTTTTTTTAAAAGATTGTCACAAACCTTGAGGGAGGATAGTATGGACCAAAATGAAAAATAAAAATTTCAAACCAGATAATGTATACAGGGTGTTAAGAAAATATTGTCACAAACCTTTAGTGGGGGAGGGGGGAGAGTATGATCCAAAATGAAAAATACAAATTTTAAACCAGAAATTTTTTTTAAAAAGATTGTCACAAACCTTGAGGGAGGATAGTATGGACCAAAATAAAAAATTAAAATTTCAAACTAGATAAAGTATAAAGGGTATTAAGAAAATATTGTCACAAACCTTAAGGGGGGATTACAGTATGGTCCAAAATGAAAAATACAAATTTTAATTTTAAACCAAATTTTCTTTTTAAAGATTTTCACAAACCTTGAGGGAGGATAGTATGGACCAAAATAAAAAATAAAAATTTCAAACTAGATAATTTATACAGGGTGTTAAGAAAATATTGTCACAAACCTTGAGGGAGGCTAAAACTTCACGCAATTTTTTTAAAATTAGAAAAAAATTACATTTAAAACAGATTTCTTTTAATTTTCATTTTCGCATGGCCATACGGGTGCCCCACCGAGATGCTACATTAAAAGTATATGGACTTGTAATTAATGTATTGTAATGAGGTTTTCAGCGTTTACATAATTGAGGGTGCTCTTTTAAATAAAAATATTTTCAAGGTTATTGGACTTGTGGTTATACCGGAAGTCAACACCAACTTCCTTATTTTAAATAGAATGCTATATTTTTTATTACAAATTTGGATTACACAAAAAATTTTGTGAAGAAAATCATTAGGTAACATAACCTCAAAATTTAAGCGTTTTGGAAATATTTGACATTTTTTTTCATAATTCACTTTAAAAATACATATCTCCGAACAATACAAAACTGAAGGGATGTTATGTTGGCCATGAAAAGCCAATACCCGAAGGTATCCAATGGTGATTTATTTTTGGAAAAATACAATTATGAGTGTTCAAAATTTCATACCACATTTAGTCAACTGTAAAGCATTAAATCTCGTTTTTTTAAATGGAACACCATGTATATCTTTACATATTCCGACGCAGAATTCAATTTTGCATCATTTCCTATGCCTATCTTCTTTCGATTCCAAGACATTAACATGTTTGTAAAAATACGTCAATTTTCTGTGCAATAGAAAAATAATGGCGATGGCTCCGCTTCGCTGCGCCGTCATACCCCGTAAGACCACTCCTTACTGCTTATTTCATCGTCGATTGTGTGACCGTGTTATTATTCTTTGCTGCATGAGAATTTTTTCCATGACAAAATATTATTCTTAAGTATAAAGAACTTAAGTTAACAATGCTTTAAACTTTTACATTACTAAAGTCAAAACAGTCTCTTGCCACCTTGTTAGATTTTAATGTCAATAAATTGTTTTTCAAAGCCACCTTCGATAGTCCGCTACAAAATAAAGTTAGAAAATATAAAATCGAACCCCTTTTCAAAAGCGAAACCGAAACCATTTTTACAACACATGTTGTAAAAAAGTGATTAAAATTTTTGATTGCAAATTTCTCTTGAGCAATGCCCGCGCTTCAATAATTTATATCTTGATTAGGATGATTGCTCGCCACTAATTACCAACCAGGATACGAATTCCTCTAAATTGGCGCTATTAAATCAAAAATATGCTGTAATTGGCGTTCGCAGCGTTTGCAATGATAAGCCCCAAAGGATGACGATGGTAATTGCATTGCATTTCAAAGCTGCTTCTTTTAATCGTTTTTTTTGTGATAATTTGAATGTGCTAATTACATAATAAAAAAATAATTGGAAGTATTACATTTGCGCTTCAATAAAATTCACAACAAAAACGTTGAAAGGTACAAAAAAAATAATTGTTTAAAATTGTCAACTAGTTTCGTCTTGGGGCATTTTTGAAAAAAATTATTGACACAAAATATTGATAATACAGTAAAGCCAACGAGAGCTTGGTATGGCTCATTGCCTATAAACGCATGTGTTAATATTTGGAGGATGTATGTCGGAGCTCTTGTAGAAATCTAAAATATACAGGGTCCTGCATTTCACCTCCTGTCTTCTATAGCTCATTTACCAATTAAGTTGAAATTTTGATATTTTGCAGAATAAATTTGCATCCTAGAATGCATTTCAGGAAAATATTTTTGATTATACAGGGTGTCCCAAAAAAAAACGTGACGTCATGATGATATATTTTTTTACATTACATGCTATGTATTTTATTGCTTATTTGGGTACCTTTTATGGTTGCCTACATACTCCTATAATTTTATTGGAATGAATTCAAAGATATCAGCAAAAAAAAAAAAATTAAAATTACAAAAAATCAGTTTTGCACTATTGGTTTAAAAAATGAATAAAAAATAAAAATAGTGCCTTGTTAATAAAATCATACAAAGTAGTTTTTAAATAAGGTCTGATAGTCCCGTTAACCAAGTTTGATCGATATGAATTATACAGGGTGTCCAAAATTTAGTGTCAAACATTTCAAACTTTAAAGCACTTTATTTTTCTTATTTTAAATTGGAGACCCTGTATATTTTCATTTCATTTTCATTCCACGCAGAATTAAAAAACAAACATTTTTTCTAATAACAACCTTGTCCCAATTCCTAACGCATTAAAAGTTATTTGCAGAAAACTCATTTTATCAGCCATTTCAATAGCCATTTTACTCAATAAAAATCGAAGGTGGCTTTAAAAAACAATTTATTGACATTAAAATTTAAGAAGGAGGCAAGAGACTGTTTTGACTTTAGTAATGTAAAAGTTTAAAGCATTGTTAACTTAAGCTCTTTGTACTCAAGAATTATTTTTTCCATGACAAAATATCGAAAAATCGCGAAAAAACTCGATTTTTCAAACCGTCGTAACTTGGTTCAATTTGGTCGAAAATCGATGAATCTTTCAGTTTGGGAAAGATTCAAGTTTTATCTTTAAGAATGTGTAGTTGATTTTGACTCCAAGTCCAACCCACCCCTCGCAACAACGCGATGGAAAAAATGTTTTTTATGTAAAAAATTGTCCAACTTTGACAAGCTGTACCGCGCGCAAAAAAAAATCGGCGGGAAATTTCACCACAATGGCAGAAAAATTTAATCAATTTCCTTCAAATGCCTTAAAAATTCGACTGGTTTCGATGATTTGGAGCAAAGTTATGAATGTTTGAAAAAAAAAAAAATGATATTAAAAATAAAATTTTTTTTTGTCAATCCAAAACACTTTTTGTAGGGGTTTTCAGGCGGTCACGAAAGTCGAAAACTTCTTAGATCGCAAAATTCCATCGAGTTTCGTGCGAAATTCGCCTAGTTATGGCCAAAAAGGCGCAAAATGTATTTTTTTTTCCAAAACTGCATAACTTCGCGCCAAATCATCGCATCGACTTGAATTTTAGATGAAATTGGAGGAAAATTATTGAACTTTATTGCCATGTTGACCGATTGAGTCCACGATTTTTTTTGCACACGGTACAAGAAACCAAATTTGCACATTTAAACTTCAAAAGCATGTTTTTTCCTTTAGGGGATGGCAGGCGGTGGAATCGTTTTAGCAACAAAACAATTCACATGACGTTGAAGAGAAAATTTGAAACTGTTCAGACTGCAAAAGTTCATCGATTTTGGTACAAAATTACTCAAGTTATGGCCAAAAAAGTGAGTCATTTTTTTCTCAAAAATTTATAACTTTGCTCCAAATCATCGAAACCAGTCGAATTTTTAAGGCATTTGAAGGAAATTGATTAAATTTTTCTGCCATTGTGGTGAAATTTCCCGCCGTTTTTTTTGCGCACGGTACAGCTTCTCAAATTTGGACAATTTTTTACATAAAAAACATTCTTTTCCACCGCGTTGTTACGGGGGGGGGGGGGGGGGGGGTTGGACTGGGGTCAAAATCAACTCACATTCTTAAAGATAAAACTTGAATCTTTCCCAAACTGAAAGATTCATCGATTTTCGACCAAATTGAACCAAGTTACGACGGTTTGAAAAATCGAGTTTTTTCGCGATTTTTTTGACGCCGAGTGTATTGTTAACCGAGTTTTTATATAAAATCAAACGCCAAATACTAATTTAAAAAAAATGTATAAATTTATTTAAAATCAGATCAGAATTGATTTCCCTTTCAACAATAACCGACGGTCCCTACAAATAGACGTTATCTTCGTTTATTTAGAGCACTTTATCTCATCATATCAGGTTATAAAACGAGCTTGTTGATGTTGGTTTTAATAATAATAATCTATAAATAGTAGTGTGCATTGTAGATTTCCATTAAATAGCGCAAACGTACAACATTTAGTTTTCTAAACTGTAGTCTACCATCACACAAAAATCATCTTCTCCGTTACTGCAAAGCTTTATTTGTTCAAGCATAAATTATTGTTTCACCGGTTTCTGGCTATACCATCCAACTCCTCCAGATAAATAGGAAATCTATCAAATTGGTGTTAAGCTCGATGTTGTAGCTGTTTCGATTCGCAAGAAATAGGGATGAAGTTACTAGCGCAACACATTTATTTACGGTAGTTTTAGTTAATCTGGTTATTTTTGTGGCGCCGCGTCCTTGCTCTGGTTCTTGAAAGAGTAGGCGGCGAAAAGGGCACGCATGCGCTTAACAATTAGTGTTTCGTTATATATAAATTTATTACGAATTCGGTTTTGTCTCAAGATAATATTCCTAATAAGGCCTGACTTCTTGATAAATCACTTTCTGATGCATCATCAATTTCTGAGTAGATCTAAATACTAATCACGTTAATTGACTTGCTGCCTGATTTAATTTATAAATACATTCATTTCAATTGCGCAACACGGCACGACTTGATGTAATGGCCGAGAATTAGAAAACGGCCAATTGAGATATACCGACGTAGACTTATTCAAATAGCGCCCGAGAAACAGTTACCTGCATAGTTCCTCGGCCACGTAGGAAAAAAAAGTGCCTACCTGCTGGTAATTGAAAGCAGCTCCGTGTCGCACATTTTTATCTTGTCGCACACGCTCCATTAGGGAATGTGGAAGCAATGCGCGTTAAAATGGAAATAGAGGAGTATATAAATGTTGCAATTACATCGGCCCGACGCAATTTGCATACCGAATCACCATGCGAACGTTGAATCGTACATACCTTCAACGGAAAAGGGTAATATGTTAATAATATTTAAGAGCGACTATTCTGCACTGCAGAAGGCTGCGGAGAAGGTTTCTTTTGTTTAATCAGAAAGAGGAAGCAAAGTACCCCATACCCGGGTTTGTTCCCACCTAATTACATAATTGCAGATCATACCCGCGGGACAAAACCATATCCTTTATTTTCTCCCACCTATATAATTGCAGAATTCAAACTTAAAAGGCACAACTGTTAAAATGCGTTTGCGTTTAGAAATTAAAATGGAGGGTGGTGGGTGAGCTCTATCCTACATTCCAGCCAGCAAAAGCTTTTCATGACTATTTTGATGTAAAATAGTACAAGAGACTTATTGTTTGCACTTGTAGACAGGGACGGCTCGTTATGTAGAGCCAAGGAGCCATGGCACTACCTGTAGTTTCAAGCTCAGCAAGAATTTTGAATTAATTCTTAAAACACTTTTTCGCTAATTATTTTGGTCTAGGAAGATAAATCGTTATTTCTTTCTTCAAAAAAGGAGGGGAGGGGGTGTATTGTATAAGTGGCTCTACCATCAACATGTTCCACTAGCCGCTACTGCTTGTGTTACCCTTGTTTTTGGTTAAGCTGGTCGGAGGGTGGAATACTCGATAATCTTGAACACTGGAACAAATATCGCTACACTGTGGCTTCAACTTTAATTCATTGTTCAGCTTAGGAACGTAGCGGAAGTCAAGGAGCTCGCGGTGGCCTAGTGAGTAGAGCTCCTGCTCACGGGCCTCGTGGTTGTGGGTTCAAATCCCATCCGGGCGGTCACTTTTTCAGACGAACCAGTGGCCGCTCGGGTCCATGGATGTCCATTGTATGTGCCCCCCGCCCCCCCATTAATTATATAATTTAATAATGATTATATATAAATAAATATATTGAAATCATTCAACGTCTTTTAATAAATTCGCACGCACTTGAACTTCAGAACGCACACCTCAGCACATTTCATCATCGTACAATAATGATGAAACTTGATTGAGAACCAAACCACATTACAACCTCTAATTTAATCTTGTAGCATGTTGACTGGAACAAAGTCGGAAACAAAAAATCGAAGTCAAAATTCCCTAAAAATTACACTCGATAATTATTTGTCAAAATTCCACCGTTTTTTCTGCGCGCTGCGAAATTTTAATACTTCTAATTTCTTGCGTTTAACACTTGACTGAAGCAAAGCTGCAAACAAATTGAAATGCAGAAGTTAAAATTTCCTAAAAATTACACTCAATCAAAGAGATATTGCTTTTTCAAAAACTACTTATTTCTCGAAGATCCACCGCCTTTTCACGCGTACTGTGAATTTTTTAAATTTGAAATTTTTTGCGTAGAACACTTGACCGGAGCAAAGTCGAAACAAATTGAAACGCGGAATTTAAAATTCCCTAAAAATTACAATCAATCAAAGAGATATTGCTCTTTCAAAAACTACTTATTTCTTGAAGATCCACCACCTTTTAACGCGTACTGTGAATTTTTTAAATTTGAAATTTCTTGTGTAGAACACTTGACCGGAGCAAAGTCGAAAACAAATTGAAACGCGGAATTTAAAATTCCCTAAAAATTACAATCAATCAAAGAGATATTGCTCTTTCAAAAACTACTTATTTCTTGAAGATCCACCACCTTTTAACGCGTACTGTGAATTTTTTAAATTTGAAATTTCTTGTGTAGAACACTTGACCGGAGCAAAGTCGAAAACAAATTGAAACGCGGAATTTAAAATTCCCTAAAAATTACAATCAATCAAAGAGATATTGCTCTTTCAAAAACTACTTATTTCTTGAAGATCTACCGCCTTTTAACGCGTACTGTGAATTTTTTAAATTTGAAATTTTTTGCGTAGAACACTTGACCGGAGCAAAGTCGAAAACAAATTGAAACGCGGAATTTAAAATTCCCTAAAAAATACAATCAATCAAAGAGATATTGCTCTTTCAAAAACTACTTATTTCTCGAAGATCCACCACCTTTTAACGCGTACTGTGAATTTTTTAAATTTGAAATTTTTTGCGTAGAACACTTGACCGGAGCAAAGTCGAAAACAAATTGAAACGCGGAATTTAAAATTCCCTAAAAATTACAATCAATCAAAGAGATATTGCTCTTTCAAAAACTACTTATTTCTTGAAGATCTACCGCCTTTTAACGCGTACTGTGAATTTTTTAAATTTGATATTTCTTGTGTAGAACACTTGACCGGAGCAAAGTCGAAAACAAATTGAAATGCGGAATTTAAAATTCCCTAAAAATTACAATTAATCAAAGAGATATTGCTCTTTCAAAAACTACTTATTTCTTGAAGATGTACCGCCTTTTAACGCGTACTGTGAATTTTTTAAATTTGAAATTTCTTGTGTAGAACACTTGACCGGAGCAAAGTCGAAAACAAATTGAAATGCGGAATTTAAAATTCCCTAAAAATTACAATTAATCAAAGAGATATTGCTCTTTCAAAAACTACTTATTTCTCGAAGATCCACCACCTTTTAACGCGTACTGTGAATTTTTTAAATTTGAAATTTCTTGTGTAGAACACTTGACCGGAGCAAAGTCGAAAACAAATTGAAATGCGGAATTTAAAATTCCCTAAAAATTACAATCAATCAAAGAGATATTGCTCTTTCAAAAACCACTTATTTCTTGAAAATACACCGGTTTTTTTGATGCTGTGAATTTTTGAAAATTTTAATTTCTTGCGTAGAACAATTGACTGGAGCAAAGTAAAAAAAAAATAAAGGCAAAATGAATAATTCCCCAAAACTTACACTCAGTTAAAGAGATATTGCACAATTTATTTCTCAAAAATCCACCATTTCTCTCGCGTGCTGTGAATTTTTGAAATTTTGAATTTCAAGCGCACAGCACTTGAATGAAACAAAGTCGAAAAAAATTGAAAGGCAAAATTCATAAATCCCCTAAAATGACACTCGATTAAAGAGAAATTGCTCTTTCAAAATCAGTTTATTTCTCAAAAATCCAAAGTTTCTTCCGGGTGCTGTGATTTTTTGAAATTTGTAATTTCTTGCGTAGAACAATTCACTGAAGCAAAGTCCAGAAAAATTGAAAGGCGGAATTTAAAATTCTCTAAAAATTACACTCAATAAAAGAGATATTTTTCTTTCAAAACCTACTTATTTCTTGAAAATCCACTGTTTTCTTCGCATGCTGTATTTTTTTTAAATTCTATTTTCTTGCGTAAAACACTTCATTGTAGCAAAGTAAAAAAAAATCCCCAAGAATTACTCTCAATCAAAGAGATATTGCTCTTTCAAAAACTACTTATTTCTCGAAGATCCACCACCTTTTAACGCGTACTGTGAATTTTTTAAATTTGAAATTTCTTGTGTAGAACACTTGACCGGAGCAAAGTCGAAAACAAATTGAAATGCGGAATTTAAAATTCCCTAAAAATTACAATCAATCAAAGAGATAGTGCTCTTTCAAAAATCACTTATTTCTTGAAAATACACCGGTTTTTTGATGCTGTGAATTTTTGAAAATTTTAATTTCTTGCGTAGAACAATTGACTGGAGCAAAGTAAAAAAAATAAAGGCAAAATGAATAATTCCCCAAAACTTACACTCAATTAAAGAGATATTGCACTATCAAAATCAATTTATTTCTCAAAAATCCGCCATTTCTCTCGCGTGCTGTGAATTTTTGAAATTTTGAATTTCAAGCGTACAGTACTTGAATGAAACAAAGTCGAAAAAAATTGAAAGGCAAAATTCATAAATCCCCTAAAATGACACTCGATTAAAGAGAAATTGCTCTTTCAAAATCAATTTATTTCTCAAAAAACCAAAGTTTCTTCCGGGTGCTGTGATTTTTTGAAATTTGTAATTTCTTGCGTAGAACAATTCACTGAAGCAAAGTCCAGAAAAATTGAAAGGCGGAATTTAAAATTCTCTAAAAATTACACTCAATAAAAGAGATATTTTTCTTTCAAAACCTACTTATTTCTTGAAAATCCACTGTTTTCTTCGCATGCTGTATTTTTTTTAAATTCTATTTTCTTGCGTAAAACACTTCATTGTAGCAAAGTAAAAAAAAATCCCCAAGAATTACTCTCAATCAAAGAGATATTGCTCTTTCAAAAACCACTTATTTCTTGAAAACACACCGGTTTTTTTGATGCTGTGAATTTTTGAAAATTTTAATTTCTTGCGTAGAACAATTGACTGGAGCAAAGTAAAAAAAATAAAGGCAAAATGAATAATTCCCCAAAACTTACACTCAATTAAAGAGATATTGCACTATCAAAATCAATTTATTTCTCAAAAATCCGCCATTTCTCTCGCGTGCTGTGAATTTTTGAAATTTTGAATTTCAAGCGTACAGCACTTGAATGAAACAAAGTCGAAAAAAATTGAAAGGCAAAATTCATAAATCCCCTAAAATGACACTCGATTAAAGAGAAATTGCTCTTTCAAAATCAATTTATTTCTCAAAAAACCAAAGTTTCTTCCGGGTGCTGTGATTTTTTGAAATTTGTAATTTCTTGCGTAGAACAATTCACTGAAGCAAAGTCCAGTTACTAATTCTTCAATGTTTACTTGTTTAAATTTTAAATTTTGTTTATATAATTTTGTATAATTTTCTCAGATTTGTATTATTTTTAGAGATATTTTTTGTATTATAAAGGGAAATTCCCGTAAATAAATATATTATTATTATTAATTGAAAGGCGGAATTTAAAATTCTTTAAAAATTACACTCAATCAAAGAAATATTTTTCTTTCAAAACCTACTTATTTCTTGAAAACCCACTGTTTTCTTCGCATGCTGTATTTTTTTTTTAAATTTTATTTTCTTGCGTAAAACACTTCATTGGAGCAAAGTAAAAAAAAATCCCCAAGAATTACTCTCGATCAAAGAGATGTTGCTCTTTCAAAATCTATTTATTTCTCAAAAATTCACCATTTCTCTCGCGTGCTGTGAATTTTTGAAATTTTGAATTTCAAGCGTACAGCACTTGAATGAAACAAAGTCGAAAAAAAGTGATAGGCAAAATTCATAAATCCCCTAAAATGACACTCGATTAAAGAGAAATTTCTCTTTCAAAATCAATTTATTTTTCAAAAATCCAAAGTTTCTTCCGGGTGCTGTGATTTTTTGCGTAGAACAATTCACTGAAGCAAAGTCCAGAAAAATTGAAAGGCGGAATTTAAAATTCTCTAAAAATTACACTCATCAAAGAGATATTTTTCTTTCAAAACCTACTTATTTCTTGAAAATCCAATGTTTTCTTCGCATGCTGTATTTTTTTAAATTTTATTTTCTTGCGTAAAACACTAAAAAAATCCCTAAGAATTACTCTCAATCAAAGAGATGTTGCTCTTTCAAAATCTATTTATTTCTCAAAAATCCACCATTTCTCTCGCGTGCTGTGAATTTTTGAAATTTTTAATTTCAAGTGTACAGCACTCGAACGAGACAAAGTCGATAAAAATGGAATGGCGGAATTTCCTAAAAATTAAAATCAATCAAAGAGATGTTGCTCTGTCAAATGCTATTTTTGTTTTGAAAACCCATTGCTTTTTCGCATGCTGTGGATTTTTGCCATTTTTATATTTAGCAATGTCGAACCAAAAAAAATGAAAGGCGGAATTTAAAATTCTCTAAAAATTAAAATCAATCAAAGAAATTGCTCCATCAAAATCTACTTATTTTTCAAGAGTAATAAATTTAATTTTATTTATTTTATTAAATTTATTTAATGCTTCTGCAACAAGTGAGGTTGTCTCAAATTGATTTATGTTACAGTAACTTTAAATTTAGCCAAACCTAGAAATGTTTATGCAATGAAATTTGTTGTAAACTTCACACATTCGGAACACTGCAACAATTGCCCTGCAGGAAATGAACAACAAAAAAAAATATTTTCTTAAACTAATTAATTATTACCACCGTAAACCACTTATAACTGTTTAAATTCGATTTTTTTAACTTGTTGCGCGGGATAATTAAATAATTAAGATCGTCGAGTTTTTGGAGAAACGCGATGGCCCGGATCTAGGGTAATTATGTAAATTCCTGAAGTTGCTGAAAAACGCGGTTCACTCTGTTAATTAGCCGCAATTTCCTCGGGTTGCGAGGCTTTCGTGGAGTCCTTAATTGCCTCCCATTTATTACATAATTGGGCACATCTGGCCGCTCGGATTTTGATAAAGCATCTTTTCAAAAGGACGAATTCAATGTTGAAAATCGTGATGCATGTAATTATCGATGGATGTGCTCCAGCCATTTTAGTCACTCGTCGTTCCCTTGGTTCCAGGCGAAGGTGGAGGGGATGTTGTCAAAGAGGCGACGAGTACGATGATTTAAAGTTTATTTTGTAGTCAGTGGTCTAATTTGGGAAGGGTGATTAAATATTGAGGACGTCTTTCGTTGAAAAATGTAGAAATAATTAATTTAAAATTTTGACGCAGTGAAACGTTTTAAAAAATTTTTCCATTAAACTTATTATTACTCAATTTTCTGTTTCATATTAAAATTTCTTTTCAAGCCCTTACATCGAAGATACAATTCAACTCCAATTCAAAGTTGAGCAATCCCTTGGTTTCTATTATGGGCAAATAACTTAAATAACTAGACTAAGCTTTAGCAATAATTGTTGTTGAAAATTAGATCCAATACAATTCCCAAGATTACGATTTTAGATCAACACCTTTCTCTCCTAACTACGCATAATTACCGTGCAATTAACCAATTACTCTAAACACTCCTCTAGTTACATGATCATTGTAATTATTTGGCCCTAGGTGCAGAATTAAAATTGCACCGGCAATACGATAATGACAGTCATCCATCCGTGAAGTCCCCCAGGTCTCGAATGCACAAGAAATGTCCGCTCGCATTCCGCCGTTAATGAAATTTTATCGATAACCATAAATCAGGCTTGATGAAGGGAAAAGGTAAATGAATTTAACATAACCTACTTGGATTACACATGATTTTGATTTATGACTTGACAAGTCACTTCTGTTCAATTCATGCTACCGGGTGTTCAATACTATGGTAGTGCCAACGAGAGCTGGGTATGACTCATCTTGTTTGAGAAATTCTGTTTAGTTGCATTTCTTTCCGTATTATATTTGTTAAAAAGAAATAACACGTGCAATACGATTGAGCATTAGAAAACGTGTGTCGTGTACCGCAGCGCAAGCTATCACTACGTAATATAACCTATATTATGTATGTTGGCACTAAAAGTACACTCGGCGTCAAAAAAAAGCGCCACTCGAAAAATCGCGAAAAAACTCGATTTTTCAAACCGTCGTAACTTGCTTCAATTTGGTCGAAAATCGATTAATCTTTCAGTTTGGGAAAGATTCAAGTTTTATCTTTAAGAATGTGTAGTTGATTTTGACCCCAGTCCAACCCACCCCCCGTAACAACGCGATGAAAAAAAAATGTTTTTTATGTAAAAAATTGTCCAACTTTGACAAGCTGTACCGTGCGCAAAAAAATGGGCGAGAAATTTCACTACAATGGCAGAAAAATTTAATAAATTTCCTTCAAATGCCTTAAAAATTCGAGTCGTTTCGATGATTTGAAGCAAAGTTATGAATTTTTGAAAAAAAAATGACATTGTGACGTGTGCTTTTGATGGTCGGCATATTCATGATTTTGAAGTTAATGACAAAAATTACGAAAATTTATAGAGAAATGGTTAAACTGTGCCTCTAGAATTCGATTATTTTTTTACATCTCACAAATTGTATAATTTATTGTCAAAGTTACCGTGTTTTTGATGGTCAGCATTTACATTATTCTGAAGTTAATAACAAAAATTAAGACAATATATTTTGCACATTTATAGAGAGACGCTTAAACTGTGCCTCTATAGAAATTAGATTTTTTTATCATCGCACAAATCGTACAATTTATTGTCAAAGTTACCAATGTTAGATGGATATCTGGGCCTTTTCTCTGCAAATAATCAAAAATCGATTTCTATACAATCCTAGTTTATACCTTTGAAGACAATACGTACCCAATAAAAATTGTCATTCATTATCAAATAAAGTCGCAAGGGCGTACGAGCTACACCTCTGCAAACATGCTGCATATGCTGCAGGGTTTAATTTCTTACATTCCTCACGAAGGTTAGGACAATTGAGACTGTCATTAAGTGGTAATAAATTATCACTTTCTCAGTAATATTTCAGTAACTGAATTTTTATACATGATTTTTAGTTAACAGATGTGTTTATAATTATAAATTCAACTATTTTTTACAAATAATGTTTTTTCATTCAACTTTTTCTTTACATTGCTTTTATAGATTAAAGTTATTAGATTCCATTATACAGGGTGCGGCATTTATCCTGGACAGCTGAAATATTACGGAAACGAAGATTCCGAGAAAAAAATGTTTCAAACAAAATGTGTTTGAAATGAAGTGGCTAATGCAGCAGGCATAGGTCAGCAATTAGAAGTAGGTTTTCAAGGTCATTTCAAGGTCAACTTGTGATTTCAAATGGAAACTTATCATTTTAATTGGGGCGTCAAAATCTATGAATTAAAGCAAATAACTTTCATTAAATACATTTTTTCTCCGGTGTTTACTTTTTGCAAAATTTAAATTTTAAATAAAATCTATGGCTGATTTCAAAAATTATTTAACTGGCAATTTATAAAGACTACTCCAAATAAATTATTTTAAATTGTTTATTAGGTGTTTTTTAACATGCATGTATAATAAAGTCAAGTACAACTAACGCCAAACGCCATTTAGGATTTTTTTGCACCGCGCGGATTCGTGGCTGACCTCAAAAATTAAATTCGCCGCCAATTTTTATTAAAATTGCAACCAAATAATTATAAAACGTTTATTGGATATCCCTTAATACGATACTTTTTTTTTAAATTATATGCGGGGTTAACATTTTGTTGAGATTGGTGGAGGTGTCAAAATCCGTGGCTGGAAATTTGTGGCCAACTTTTCGTCGGTGAGAGATACCACTATTTTCTTCATAACGAATTAGCAATATTAAAAAAAGTAAAAAAATAAAATAATTTTTTTTTAATCTAAAAAAAAATTCAAAAGTAAGCGCTGAAGAGAAAAATATTTCAGATAAAACTTATTAACTCTGATTCGTAGATTCGTAGTCCTTAATAAAAATTATAGGTTTCCATTTAAAAATAACAAGTTGACCTTGAAATTACTTTGAAAACCTACTCCGAATTAAAAATACATATGCCTGCTACATTGGCCCTTTCATGTCAAATACATTTTATTTGAAACATTTATTTATCATTTTTACTTTCTCCGTTACGAAGTACGAGAAAGTATTATGATCGTGATTTTTTTTACGGAAATATCCGTTTTGGGGTCCCTAGATTTCAACAATTTCTGGATTTTTTTTTGTGTTTGTGTGTGTGTCTGGCAGGCACTCAATTTATTGTCAAAGTTACCAATATTAAATGGATGTCTGGGCCTTTTCTCTGCAAAAAATCAAAAATCTATTTCTATACAATCCGATTATACCTTTGAAAGTACGTAATAAAAATGGTCATTCGTTTCCACTGCACCTTACTGCCTCGAAAATCGATGCGTATTTTATGGTTAGTTACAAAAATTAAGAAAATATATTTTGCACTTTTACAGAGAAAAGGTTAAACTATGCCTCTAAAGAATTTGATTTGACACAAACTGTGTAGTTTATAATCAAAGTTACCAATATTAAATAGATATTTGGGACTTTTTTCTACAAATAATCCAAAATCTATTTCTATACAATCCTAGTTTATACCTTTGAAAACAACACGTACGTAATAAAAATGGTCATTCTTTATCAAATAAAGTCGCAAAAGCGTACGAGCTACACCTCTGCAAACACTAACTTGCTGCATTTTCGCCGATGTAGTGTTTAATTCCTCGCGAAGACCGGACTATCATTAACTAGTAATAAAAAATCACTTTCTTTGTGATATTTTAAGTTTAACCGAACGAGTAATCAACACCCATAACTTTGTGTCAAGTCGTCGTAGGAATTTCGTTCTTTGAGTCCTGCATAGGGAATTGATCACATTTTAATGCCTTTATGGTGGATCGAGTCGACAAAAATTTTTCAACTCCGTAGACATCGTCAAAGTTGGACATACTTTCCAGAAAAAAAAAAACGTTTTTTCACAGGGGCGCTAGAGGGGGGCGGAAGGGGTTACGCTTAATTTCACATGCATGAATTTAAAGAAGACACTTCAAAGTTTTTTACTCTCAAAAATTCATCAAAATCGATTGAAAATACGCCGAGTTATGGCGGTTTGAAAATGGTCGAAATTTCACGAATTTTCACGTCTTTAATTTTCTTTCCTTCAGTATATAATTTTATGGCATAAAAGTCCATTAAACAATCAATAATTTTATTATAGGGTTTTTTCGGAATTTATTAGTAATTAAAAAAAAACAATTTTTGGTTTTAACTGAATATATATATTTTATTTTCTCCGTTACGAAGTACGAGAAAGTATTGTGATTATGAAATGTTTTCAATTTTTTTTACGGAAATATCCGTTTCAAGGTTCCTTTAGGCGATTTCAACGATTTCTGAAAAAAAAGTTTGTTTCTGTCTGTCTGAAACACCAACACGGTAATTCATATGAAACTTTGAACATAAGTCTTATTTGAAAATACGAAGAACTAAAAAGCTTCTGGTCAAATTTCCTATACCAGAAGTGTGTGTTTACCTTAACCGTTTTTTTGTTTTTTTCCAATATTTTTTTAAATATGAATAATATTAAAAAAAACATTTAAACAAACATTGAAGATAACAAAGAAGAGAACATCTTTTGTTTCAAAATATTTTTCATAAGAAAAAAAAATTATTAATTTAAAATCGGACGTAGAAAATTATATATAAAATTGGGAATTAAAATAAGCCAAAGTATATTATGAGGACTCTATGGTAAAACAAAGTGTCTGACATTATTTGCAATATGAGCCAGAATTGTGGCAGTTTACAAATAGAAAACATTTATTTCCTATTATTATTGATTTATAGTTTCGCTATAAATACCGCAAAGTTGCATCGCAATCGCAACGATTATTCATTTTTTTTTTCTACATCTTCTTCCTCATATACGCGACAATATGAGATAAAAGTGCCGCAAATAGAATTCTCTAGAATAACCCTGCAACTGATTTTACCTCGAAGCATTTAGTTTCGATTAACGAAAACAGCACCATAGATTATTTTAATCCTGTAACTTGATGGAATTATACGATGCTGATTTAGAAGGATTAGCTTACCGAAATCCGAGCTTTTGCTGACACTGTTAGGTTAGAGTAAGTAGTGGAATGTTTCTCGTTGCAGATGTTTGTTCATATATTAGCACACTCTGGTTGTGAGTTCGACAATCGAATATAAAAAAGTAAAAAACAATGTAACAATGTGCCCACTACAAATAGCTCATCTTCACGAAATTCAAATAAATTTTGATCATGTCTCATATAAAAGAAGTTTCTGTTTTTCATATTTATCGAAAACTAGTGGGATTTATAAAGAAAAGTATTTTTTCCGTTGCTCGTTGGTTAATGGCCAACTTTAATGTACCCAAATGTATCAAAAATCGTTCATTAATGACCCCTATTAATAAACGATTTTTCATTAAGGAACGATTTCTAGAACCGCGGTGGTCTAGTGGGTAGAGGTCCGGCCTCTAGACCCCGCGTCTCCCGACAACAATATGTTAATTTAATGCTTCTGCAACAAGTAAGGGTTTTCAATTTTAATTAATTTACGTATTAGTTAATAATATCTGACCAATTATTATTTCCAAAGGAGAATTCTAAGTGTGTTGAAACAATCACATCTGATAACCCATTTAGGTTGTTGGCACGATTACCTAACGACGTGCTTAACTGAGAGGATGTTAAGTAACATGAATCGAAAGTGGCTTAATTACTTAATTTTCTGGAAAAACTGTGAACGACAAAATCGTGCTCGTTATTTTGAAATCCATGCCAGTCGTGCGCCTTCATTTTATTTATTATTTTTTTGTTTATAAGAAGCGCCTAGAAAATAACGTGAATTTACACTTTAGCCTCAGGAATGGAAATAATGAAGGCTGCTTATATGGAGCGTACACGAATTATTATTATTTATGGTTGGTAATAATTGCTTTTGTATCTACGACCTAATTGTATTCCTTATATTTGTCGTGTAACTTGATTAGGCGTCTGATCGTGAGAATCTAGTGTAATGATGCCCAGAAATATAAACCTTTTTCTACGTACATTTTTTTCATGAATTTGGGTTGTATGAAACTCAAGAGTAAAGCAACTTTTTTTTACTTCGTGAAAAAAGTACCACTTTACTCACTTGTCGCCTAAATAACTATTATTGTACTTATCCTAGTAGTTTATTAATTCAGTGGCGGCTCGTGGAACATGATGGTAGAGCCACTTTCACAATTTATTAGATCGGATGATACTGGCGTTTGAAACGTCAAAATTATGAAAAAAGGAAATGACAAATTATACAAATTAAATACCGGCAAAAAATCAAAAATTTGCACATAAAAATCTAAAGTATAGATCAATAAAAAATACGCTCTTAATTAAAGCAAAGAACTAAAATATACGCCTAAAAAATCGAAAATTTAGACAATTTGCGAAAATTCAGAAAATTTCAACAAGAATATAAAAAAAAATTGGAACGAAGAAATGAAAAATACAGGCCATAGATCTAAAATATAGGCCAAAAAAATAAAAAATGCTGGTCTAAA
The DNA here is from genome assembly GCA_910593695.2 of Ocypus olens. Classification (NCBI taxonomy): domain Eukaryota; kingdom Metazoa; phylum Arthropoda; class Insecta; order Coleoptera; family Staphylinidae; genus Ocypus; species Ocypus olens. The sequence continues at coordinate 9,031,363 of OU343058.1, read as the reverse complement.
AATAAAACAATTTAAACCAAACAATTGAAAAATCAAGGAAAACGAAAATAATTCCCCATTTTCAGCCCCCAAAATAACTCTTTAGCTCAAAATAAGTTGCCGAGCAGAACCTCGAAAACCTCAGTTCCTGGAAGCCCCACAAGAAAATTTTATGGACAAATAGTGTTCAGAGTGGTCTCAGTTTTGAAAGAAAAACAAAAAAAAACATTTTGAAAAAAAAAATTAATTTAATCGATTATAGTCAAACCGTAACCAAAAAGTAAAAAAACAATAATTCAAGTTAAAAAATCTAAAATCTAGGGCAAGAAATCAAAAACCATCCAAAAATCTTGAAAATATCGGCAAAAAAATAGAAAAAGTCGCGTATAAAAATCAATTATTTAGGTTAAAAAAATCTAGGATATAGGATAAAAAATTCAAAACTTCGACCAAAAATTCGATCCTAAAAATCAAAATCGCTGGCCAAAAATTCGAAAATTTTAACAAACAAATTGAAAATTTAGAAAAAAAAAAAAGGCTAAAAGATTAAAAATTTAGACCAAAATATCAAAATCAGGGCTTAACGATAAAAAATGAAAACAAGAAGATTGAAAATTCAAGTACGAAAATTGCCATTTTCAACACTCGGGGTGATTGGCCCCAGAAAACATAGGAAAAAAACTCAAAATTTGCTCTGTAGCAAAGGAAATTTGCACTCGATTTAAAAAATTTAAAAAAATTATTACTTGAAGGTTTCGCTTCAAATAAACTTCAATTATTATTATTATTATTATTATGATTAATTATTCAAAAATAGACTACTTTTAATTTCCTGAAAACAGCGACATGCTCCTGCAGAAAAAAAACTCAAAATTTGCTCTGTAGTGAAGGAAATTATTTGCACTCAATGTTTTTAAAAATTGTAAAAAACTAATCACTTGTAGAATTAGCTCCAAAATTACTAAAACTATGCAGAAAGAGTGTACTTTTAATTACTTGTAAAAATAATTGCAAGATTGCTACTGAAAACAACAGGAATTGACTCAAAACTGCACTGGAGGGAACGGAAATTGCACTCAATGTTTTGAAAAATCTTAAAAAAATAATCACTTGCAGAATTAGCTCTTAATTAAGGTAAAAAAAACTAAAATATAAGCACAAAAAATCGAAAATTTAGATAAATATCAAAAATTCGCGGTTAAAAAAATGCAGACCAAAAATCCGAAAATTTCAACAACAAAAAAATCAAAAAGTTTAACCAAAATAAAGAATATTTCGGGTAAAAACTCTAAAATTTGGAACGAAGAAATGAAAAATACAGGTCAAATATCTACAACAAAGGCCAAAAAAATAAAAAATGCTGGTCTAAAAATAAAAAAAACCAAAAAATTTAAAAATCAAGGAAAACTAAATTCATTTGCAATTTCCAGCTTATAAAATAACTCTCTAGCTCAAAATGTGTTGCCGACCAAAAACTCGAAAACGGCAGTCAAAAAGTAACTCAAAAGTAAAAAAATCGCCCATAAAAAAAATTATTCAAATTAGAAAATCTAAAATGAAGGGCAAGAAATCAGAAACTGTACTTGAAAATATCTGCAAAAAATAAAAAGGTTGCGTATAGAAAGCAATCATTTAGGTTAAAAAAATCTAAAATATAGGATAAGAAATTAAAAACTTTGACCAAAAATTCGATCCTAAAAATCAAAATCGCTGGCCAAAAATTCGAAAATTTTAACAAAAAAATTCGAAAATTATTTTCTTTGGAAAATTGTAAAAACACATTATTCAAAATTAGTCTGTCAAAATTTCAACCATCTGTTGCAATAAATGTGGAATTCGCATGCAAATTTCTGAAAAATGCGCCTTATTGGTCATCAAAATTTGCTTCTTAGTGCAACAATTTTTGTTGTGGTAAATTTGCGATTTCTTTTTTTGTAAATTTGTAAAGACACATTATTCCGAATTAGTTTGTCAAAGTTTCAACCATCTGTAGCAATAAAAGTAGAATTGCCATGTTAATTTCTAAAAAATCCGCATTTTTGTTATCAAAATTTGCTTTTCTAGTGCAACCATTTTTGTTGTGGTAAATTTGTGATTATTTTTTGAAGAATTTTGTAAAGGGACATTATTCAAAATTGATCTGTCAAAATTTCAACCATCTGTCGAAAGAAATTTATAATTCTCAGGCGAATTTCTGAAAAATTTGCCTTTTTGGTAATCAAAAAAGCCATTTTTGTTGTGGTAAACTTGCAATGATTTTCTTTGAAAATTATTCAGAAATAGTCTGTCAAAATTTTAACCATCTTTTGAAATTAATGTGGAACTTCCACGCGGTGTTACAGGTGTTTAACATTTAAAAAGTTTTTTTAAGAATCAGTTAAAAATGTTTGCTGAGCTTGAGTCTACAGGTAGTGCTCCGTGGCTCTATATAACGAGCCGCACCTGCATTAGTTACTTGTTATTGGGAACGAAAAACCTTTTCTCATTTGGTTTTATCACACAAAAATACTGGATATACAAGGGGATAAATCTCGAAACTTGTATACAATTGAATTTGTTTTCTTTTATTCAAGTCAATTCACAAGTTTTAGTGTGAAACCTAAAGTAAAACTTAATGATTTTAGCTCTGAACGCTTCAACTAGAGACCGGCAATTACAAATTGTTTGTTTCTAATTTTCGTTTAACAACCAGGAAGTTTATTATTAAAAACGTTTATTAACAAAATGTGTGCAGTTCTTGGTTATCTTCGATATTTGTATAGATTTTTGTAATATTTTTTAGATCTAAAAAATTGAAAATAAAAAACTACACTAAAAGCTCTTTCGTTCTCGATAGAAATGAGAGCTAAATTCGAAATTCCTTGTTGTGATATTAAACTGCAATTTAAGACCATTAAGCATAAATTTTGTAATAATTACCGTCACCCCCGTTAGTACCTGTTCTGGATTGGATGTATCGTATGCAACCATGTGTATGCATTTTCGTGCATGTGGTTGCATACGATGATAATAATACCGTTTTGAAAAACCGCACCTTAAAAGCATTTTGCGCGTTGACAGGATTCGACTCGCGAGTAGTATTGCTGTAGACTATAAAAAACTTTGCTATTCTATCCTTTGGAAATTTGGTTTTTACAAACAATTCCCTCTTAATTGCCCATTAATTATTTTATTAACGATCGAATTACCTTCCCTAATGAGAATTCCATTAATCAACCTTTAATTACACTCGTCATTAAAAATCCACACAGCGGATATTACATATTTCTTTTTACTGATTAACACAGAGAGAACAAAGCATCCCACCTGAGACCCGGGTATCATTAATCAATTGAAATTCCGGATCGACTCGTAAGCATAACGACATCGGATTCGACTTAAAAGGTGTGGCAGCCGAGCAAAGGGCTGACACAATGCCCTGGCATGTCCGTAGCTCGTATGCAGAATTCGCGTGTTGGTGCCAAGGTGTGGTGTTAAGTGATCACCGAGTCTCTTAACCCGCCTACCCACTCAAACCGAATGCCCTCACACAAAGCCAGAACTCGTTCTGCAATCAAATGTGTACACATAAAAGATCCCCCCCCCCCTCTCTAATTAACCCGCTAATTAATTGCATCCAGAAATGGGCGTGACTCCGAAAACCAAAAAACGATTTCGATGATTCAGTTCTCTCTTCGTGCATAGGCGTTGAAATGTGAATTATCATATCTTGTATGTGTGCATTGTTTGTTCACATTTTATTGTATACTAATGATTATATTGTTCAGCTCCTCATTGTTCGCATGTTGATTTGTGTGTTTTTAAAGATTATTTATTATGTTTAATGATTATCCTCTTATCCGCGTAATTACTAAAGCCGTTGGTCTGCACACATGTTGACTCTGTACCTTAGAATGAGGGAGTTTTCATGGTGTTTCTTTAGCGGTGAGTATCAAGTCTCTTGTGCTATACGGTGTGTCAGTGTTTCTGATTTTTTGTAACTTCTTTAAGTATCATATTGTACCTGTTACATTGAATTTTGGGTTGTAATTCGCGTCATGGTACAAATCAGTAGAAGCTTTATTTTCTTAAACACTCGCAACTAGAGATGGGTAACTAGTGAGTTAAGTGATGGCCTTTTTTCTATTCTTCGACTTGTTTGGAAATTGGTTCACGCCTTCTTAGACATTCCTCATTTCGATAATTTCACGTGAGCAACTGCTTTTTCTTAAGTTCACATCGAATCATCTATTAATATTTTGGACATTTCCATTTGTTGGTGGAGTGTTCCTCAAGAGCTAAGAAGCTGTTTCCTGCGAGTAACGAATCTATTTCGAGGAATCGGAATCACCGCCGTAATTACTTATCTCTCTTGTGGTGTATTTTGGTGCGGCTCCTTTTCAAGTTTGTTTTTGTTGAATTTAATGCATTCCTGAACATGGGTGGCTCGTGCTTTATTTACATACGTCTCGTCTCACTACGTGTGGTATTTGTATTTGAGATGGTATCTTCGACAAAGAATTTTTAATTACACTATCTATAATTGTTATTCAATCGTAATTGTCTTAAATATTGCGTACAGTCTATGGAATAAAAATATTTTTTTTTGGCTTTGGCTTTAACCACTCAGCCACTAACTCATAGTACATGGTGCTATAAAATCTTAAAGTTTAATGTCGGATATATATTATTATTATCATTACTTTACAACAATCGAGTAAAACGAGTTTATTGTTGGATTGCAATTTTATGCATTCGAGGAATTTTAATTTGAATGCCACTTGTGTGATATTTGTAATTGATTGATAACCTTAATGAATGCCCAACACGACATGGAAATGTTAACAACGTCCATAAATGGCAAAGACATACATATCCTTTGTCGCAATGTATGCCCACATCATGGGTCGTATGTAATTTGCAAGTGTTTCGTATTAAAATCGAAAACTGCACGCACTGGTAGTGTACCGGGTGGCCCGAATTCGATGTCTCCTTAAATATTCCTATATGCGTGTCCAAAATTCTAAGGTAGCGTTTGGAATTTAAATTTGTGTCATAAATTTCGGTATCCTGCAAATTCCTCGAAAATACATTTTTCGAAAGCAAATTATTCAAATGCCAATTCTTCTAAAGTGAATTCTTCGAAGAGAGATCAATGGGATTTTTTAAATTTTACATTTTCTTTACTTCTTTTACTGAAAATTTTCTTTACACATAATTTCTTCTTATATTCAACTTAATTTTTCTTTGATGAGATGCTTTAATAGTAATTTACGTAACAAGTTCCGAAAGTGATATTTTACGGGATGAGTAGGAATCCTGCGAATCCCGTAAAATCACTTTTGGAACGAGTTACGTACAATATTTTTTTTGCAGCCGTTTTTTATGTTAAAAAAGGAAACACACACACGCATGTTATATGACAAGCGCTGTCATAATTAAATACGAAGTTGATGTTTTTGTCAAGGCCGCCTACATATATACGCAAAATCGTACCGAAAGTAAAAAAATCGTTCCGAAAGTGAAACAAAATCGTCCCGAAAATAACTACTTTCGGTACGATTTATGTAAAGTGGTACTTTCGATTTTATAAATCATACCGAAAGCTTTATTTTCGGGACGGCTGCAGAAAAATGATGTTTTTTTAATTCAACTTTTTCTTTACTTTTTATTTGAAACATTTTTTTCTCGGAGTCTTTGTTTCTATAATATTTCAGATGTCCAGGATAAATGCCACACCCTGTATATTTATAGATTTCTATTAAATCAAAAAGTCTTTCTTTTAATTCAACTGTCATTTTATAGCTGATTCTCTTTGAATTCAACTGTGTTTTTAATAGATAAAAAATTTTTAATTCAACAATATTTTTATACATTTTTTTTTAAACTGTTAATGTATATAGTTTTTTTTTACTTTTGCTTTATAGACAAAAATTTATTGTATTCATTTTTTCAAAATTATTTTTATAAATGATTTTTTTTAAATCAACTATTGATGCGTAGATTTTTTTTAAATTGAACTTTTGCTTTATGGACAAGATTTTTGAATTATTTTTTATTCTTTATATATAAATGCATTTTTTTAAATTCAATTCTTTCTATGTGTGATTTTTTTTAAATAAACTGTTTTTTGTAGACGATTTTATAAATTCGACTGTTTCTTTGTCGATGGGATTTATTAAATTCAACTTTTTCTTTACAGACAAGATTGTTTTCAATTGAAAATTTCATTTACATGATTTCTTTTTATATTCAATATATTTTTTCTTTAAATACTTTTTTTAATAACTTGTCTTATAGATTTTATTTCAACTGTTTTTATAGATACATTTTTTTAAATTTAACTTTGTTATACATTATTATTTCTAAATGTATGAATTTTGTTTAAATTCAACTGTTTTCTTCTAAATAGAGTTTTCTAAATTCAATTATGTTTCTTACATAAATTGTTTTTATTCTACTTGATTTATAATTATTTTAGTTTTTTTTTTACTTCAACTCATTTTTAAATTGAGAGTGTATTTTTAAACATGATTTATTTAAATTAACTTTTGTTAACAGATGTGTTTGTAAATTCAACTGTTTATTTATGAATGAATTTTTTAAATTCAAGTTTTTCTTTACATTCCCTTTGTAGATGAATTCTTTTAGATTCAACTATATGTTTATATTTTTTTAAACAATTGTTTTTTTTTTAATTCAACTGCTATTTTATGTGTGATTCTTTTTAAATTCAACTGTTTTTTATAGCAAATAGAAATAAAAATAAAAAATAAAAATTCAGTTTAGATTCTGAATGTTTAAAATTCTCGACTAGTTTCGCCTTATCGGGTTATTATCAAGAGAATTAAAAAAACATATTTTTTTCATTTTTTATCTTTATACATACAATAATAATAATAATAATTAAATTTACGAAAACACGCACATAATAGAATTGGCATATGATTTTTTTTTAAATCTACTATTTATATAAATGAAATCTTTTTAAATTCCACTATTTCCTACAAATAATTATTATTTTTACTTTCTCCGTTACGAAGTACGAGAAAGTATTGTGATCGTGATTTTTTTTCAAAAAAAATTTTTACGGTAATATCCGTTTTGGGGTCCCTCGACGCCATTTCAACAATTTCTGGAAAAAAAAAATTGTGTCTGTGTGTGTGTGTGTCTGTGCGCGCTAATAGAGCAATTGATATGAAACTTTGAACATACGTTTTATTTCATAATCCGAAGAACTGAAAAGCTTTTGGTAAAATTTACACCGGAAGTGGGTGTTTACCTTGACTGTTTTTTTTTGTTTTTTTGTCAATATTCTCTTAAATATGAAAAATATCACAAAAACTTTTAAACAAACATCGAAGACTACAAAGAAATGAACATCTTTTCCTAAAAATATTTTTCATAAAATCATTTTTATTCGAGAAAAGAATTTAATAATTTTTTTTTAATTTTTGGTTTATAATTATGGAACGATAATAGTTACAGCAAATTTATGTGAATAATAATTGTAGAGAATGCCAAAATGAACAACTTCTAAAGAATAATTTTTTTTCGAAATCTCGTTAGTTTTTGAGTAAACCGAGTTTTTGAATTTGAAGTATAATTTTTCCATCTTTTATGATTTTGACGTTTTAAACGTCAGTTTCATCCGAGTTTACGTAACGCTCGATGTACATTTAAAATATGATTTCAATCGAAAATAAACCCATGAAAACGTAAATATAAAATCGGAGAAAGTAACATGATGGCCACATCACCATTTTTTTAATTCGGCTGCTTTTTAAATGATTTCATTTTTAAATTCAACTGTTGCTTTAAGGATGAGATTTTGTAAATGTAGTTTTGGATTCAACATTTTCCGGTAAGGCTCTTTTAAATTTCACATTGCTTCGCTATTAAACTTGATTTTCTCCCTACGAAGTACGAGAAGTTATTGCTTTTGTGATATCCTTTGAATTTTAGCGGAAATATCCGTTTTGAGGTCCCCTGAGATGATGCTGATCATTTCTGAAAAATTTCTGTGTGCTTTTTTTCTGCCTGTATGTCCGATCGCAGGCGCTTTATCTCAAACACTATTGAATATTTTCAAATAAAACTTTGAAAATAAGACTTATTTGACAATCCGAAGAACCAAAAAGCTTTAGGTAAAATTTTGTAATTTTTCGATATTTTTTTAAACATGAAAAATATTAAGAAACCGCTTGAAGAAATATTGAAGACAACTAAGAATTGAATATATTTTATAAATTCAAAAAACGAAATATAGCCTGAATATATAAATATTCAACCTGTTCGTATTTATATATTTAGGATATATTTCGTTTTTTGAATTTATTTAATGCTTTCTGCAACAAGTAAGGTTGTTTCTATTTTATTTATTATGAATATATTTTGTTGATAGATATTTTTCATAATCTTCTTTATTTTCTGAAAACAAAAAATTATAATTTGAATTTTTTTTTGTTTATAATTACGAAAAATTATCAATCGAAAAAAACTTATGGCCACAACACCATTTTTTATCACTTTTGAAAAGTAAACTTATTCTTCTTAGATCATTTATTCCAGTTTATTTTAAACTTCTGCAAGTGATAATAAATTGGTCTTTACGAATCTTGCTTGAAATCTTTAACAATTTAACTGTACCGTATTAGTTAATAATAATATTAATAACTTTATTGTTTATTGTTATTGTTAACAGTGTACACCAATTACTGGGCAATATAATTTACAAAATAAGTTTATATGTATAAATTAATACTAATTTAATCTACAACTAAGATACAACTAAATGAAATTAAAAATTACTTGGTACATATCAGTATTATTTTATACATATCCGGTGTGGTTTTATAATGTGCACTACACATGCTCTAATGTTAGCCTTTTTGTCTTTGGATAAGCAAAATGGCCAAATCATCAAATCACATTGTAAAGCAATTAAATTTTTAAGGTAAACCCAACCATTCCATATATTTTTACTTTCTCCGTTACGAAGTACGAGAAAGTATTGTGATCGTGATTTTTTTTTCAAAAAATTTTTTTACGGAAATATCCGTTTTGGGGTCCCTAGATGCCATTTCAACAATTTCTGGAATTTTTTTTTGTGTCTGCGTGTGTGTGTGTGTCTGTCTGTGTGCGCTGTATCTCAAAAACCAATAGAGCAATTGATATGAAACTTTGAACATACGTCTTATTTGATAATCCGAAGAACTGAAAAGCTTTTGGTAAAATTTCGTATACCGGAAGTGGGTGTTTACCTTAACTGTTTTTTTGTTTTTTGCCAATATTTTCTTAAATATAAAAAATATCACAAAAACATTTAAACAAACATCGAAGACAACAAAGAAATTAATTGCTTTTGCTTGAAAATATTTTTCATAAAAGCATTGCTATTCGAGAAAAAAAACATTTTTTTTTTTAATTTTTGGTTTATAATTATGAAACGATAATAGTTACAGCAATTTTATGTGAATAATAATTGTAGAGAATGCCAAAATGAACAACTTCTAAAGAATACGTTTTTTTCTAAATCTCGTTAGTTTTCGAGTAAACCTACTTTTTGAATTTGAAGTATAATTTTTCCATCTTTCATGATTTTGACGTTTTAAACGTCAGTTTCATCCGAGTTTACGCAACGCTCGATGTACATTTAAAATATGATTTCAATTAAAAATAAACCCACGAAAACGTAAATATAAAGTCGGAGAAAGTAACATGATGGCCACATCACCATTTTTTTCAGTTCCTAATTAAAAACGATTACGCATCATTTATAAATCTTCGTTAAATAAAAACCCAATCGACGAAAAAACAGTAATAATACCTTCAGCCTTTCAGGCATCCTCACTCATCCGAAAACTAATTTGAAAACCATTACATAAACATGAATCTATCCAATACCTCCCATGAGGCAACGTGTAATTAGAGCCAGATCAGAAAGGTAAATTATACCCATCCAAATTCAAAGATAAGTATCAGTTTTTTTTAATATATATACGAGGGTGTATCTTTTATAACAATCATCAACCTTCAGCTTTTGTGTTGTTGTTGTTGCAGGGGTGCCTTATCTGTTCAGCATTTAGAGTCGGTGAACTTTTTACGGACATGTGATATATGAGTATGTGCATGTGTTGTTGCAACCTGACCTTAATGATATATGATATACGTGAGTACGCCTACATTACAATGGGTACATTTTTGTCTCGTTATTCGGGCAGGAACTGACTTTTTGTTTGCTTTTGGATGTCTGGAGTCAATAAGGAAATTGACGTTTGCAACAGAGACGTTGTTGCAGTTGCACGCGGAACGGGCTTGGCCGGTATTTTTTTTTTCGCGATGATTTAAAACCGCCGGGTAATAAATTATCCTTGTGCTGTAAATAAAGCCGTTTCTGATTTACCAACGCGGTAATCATGTTCTGGTTGTTTACGGTGGAATGATTAATTTAGAGTTGATCGTTGGAGTTTATTAATTTGTTGAACGCTCAAGGGACATTCCTACCTGATTTTAGTATTTAATGTTGCTTTCAGGTCATAAAATATTGTATTTTTTTAGCTATCTATCATGTATGCATTGAAAATTTTTGTCATCATGGTGTGTAATGCAACGTTTTATTTTATTCAAGTTTGTGTTTTCAGCTGGGAGATGGCAATTCTTTTGCAGTATTTGAGAAATAAATGATTTCCAAGTGCATTTGTAAAATTTTTTGAAGATAATTTTAAAAAATCATAGCTAAACTGTTGCCAACTGTTGCGCGGGAATTTAGTACGCCTACCATTCATTTCTGAACAACTTTAGAATGCCTCATTTCTGATCAATAAGAATGTTGGTCTATTTTTGCGAATATAATACGTAGCTAGCAAATGTACTTACTAGCCTAGCAACATATTATTTAATCTTTGAAACTTATTGTCCAATCGCTGAGCGGTGGTAGGAACTAGATAGTTGGGTTTGGTTTTTAATCTCATTAAGTATTGTCAATGTGACAATTATACGAGCAATTATTTTTAGGTGCCTTTTCATGTCGAGCACAATAGTAGAATATGAATGGGGTATGGGTGTGTCCTGCGTCAAGCACATGTCACACTAACATTTTTCACTCCTGAATGAGCTATTTTAATCCGTTCAACGTCGGGATTTTAATTCAATTTCCAAACCAATTCGGCTATAAATCAAACTAGAAAAACAATTTTACACTCCAAAGTTTATTTACTTCAGCCGAAAGCGACATGCATAATTCGGTGTTTATAACAATCCATAATCATTATTACACGCCAGATTCTAAGATTGCGTTTTTGGCGAGTCTTAATAACGGCGAAACCGCGGCGCCACGCGATCATACTCTTTTAAATATTTTTTTAAATATAGAGCCCCGTTTGATCTTTAAATTTTCACTGCTCCTTTGGAATTGAAGGGAGAACATGATGATATTTTTTTCCAAAATTTTAAGTTGGTGAGTTAATGATTAAAAATGCTAATGAATTTTATAAACAAATTAATAATAGTTTATTAATATATATATATATATATATATATATATATATATATATATATATATATATATATATACATCTTTATTACTTTTACATATTTAAGTTTTTCAGTTATTACTATTAGGTTAGTAAGTCACTGTCTGAGCTATCGACCATCGGCCATTCTGCCCTGTTTTAAGAATAGAAAAGAAAAATTTAATTTTGTTTGATGTTAGTTTGTGGAACTGTCCGGATGATGCGATCTAATGAGTTTATCAATATTAAACACAAATTTTAAATATACTACTACATAGAATGACTCAAGATCTTCAAAATCGACCTGTTGATTCTTTTTGTACGACATATGGATTCGACGATACAGTTGTTTAAATGTTCGCACGACCGACGTTTTTCGTAATTTCTTACAAATTACCACCGTGCATAACTTCTTCAAAAAAAAAACTTATTTTTTTTTCGCGAAACATGACTATTTCATATGTAGAATGCGTCTGCAAAATTTAAAAAAAAATCGGAATCATCGATTAAAATTCAGTGTCCGGTCTGACGTGGTATGAGCGACATATAATGAGTTAAAAAAAAGAAATAATAATGGTTAGAGGAAGTACAAAAAATGGTGATGTGGCCATCATGTTACTTTCTCCGACTTGATGGTATCATTTATATTTACGCTTTCATGGTTTATTTTCAATTGAAATCATATTTTAAATGTACATCGAGCGTTTTGTAGACTCGGATGAAACTGACGTTTAAAACGTCAAAATTATGAAACGTGGAAAAATTATACTGCAAATTCAAAAACTCAGTTTACTCAAAAATTAAAGCGATTTCAAAAAAACTTATTCCTTATAAGTTGTTCATTTTGGCATTCTCTACAATTATTATTAACATGAATTTGCTCTAACTATTATCGTTTCATAATTATAAACCAAAAATGAAAACAAAAATAAATTAATATTTTTCTCGATTAAAAATGATTTTATGAAAAATATTTTCAAGGAAAAGATGTTCATTTCTTTGTGGTCTTCTATATTTGTTTAAATGTTTTTGTGTTATTTTTCATATTTAAAAAAAAATATTGGAGAAAAACAAAAAACGGTTGAGGTAAACGCCCACTTCCGGTGTACGAAATTTTAGCAGATTCAGATTTATTCAGATTATTAAATAAGACCTATGTTCAAAGTTTCGTATCAATTGCTCTATTAGTTTTTGAGATACAGCGCGCACAGACAGACACTCACACAACATTTTTTTAAAAAATCTAGGGACCCCAAAACGGATATTTCCGTAAAAAAAAAATTTGAAAAAAAGATCACGATCACTATACTTTGTAACGGAGAAAGTAAAAACATAATAATCTGTTAATCTTTTATAACAAAAAAGATAAATTATATCGACTGGGTTAGCATTACACTATAACTAATAATTTTGACACGAATCAATTATGGCTTAAGAATTAGTAAAAACCAAAGACTTAATTAATTTTGGAAATAATGACTGACTTACACGAAGCTAGAGAATTATTAAAAATGTCGAACTCATAAGACATATTGAGCATATTTACATTTCACATAATTATTTATTTACTGAAATTCGAAAAATTCTCGCTTCAATTCAAGTATTTATTTCCGAATTGACGTTCGAAAAAGTTTAGTTTCAAATAATTTGTTTTCGAAAAACGCTCTCTTCGAATAATTGATTATTTGAGGAATTAATTTTAGAAGAATTGGCATTTAAAAAATTTGTTCTCTTCGAATAATTGATCATTCGAAGAATTGATTTTCGAAGAATTGGTATTCAAAAAAATTACTTCGTAAGAATTTGTTTTTGAAAAATTGTTTTTTCTAATAACTGGTCATACGAATAATTTATTGCCGAAGAATTGGCATTCGAAACAATTTACTTACAAAGAATTTGTTTTCTAAAAATTCTCTCTTCGAATAATTGATCATACGAAGAATTTATTTTCGAAGAATTGGCATTACAAAAATTGACTTTTGAAGAATTTGTTTTTTAGAAATTCTCTCTTCGAATAATTGATCATACGAAGAATTTATTTTCGAAGAATTGGCATTCTAAAAATTTACTTGCAAAGAATTCGTTTCCGAAAAATTCTTTCTTCGAAGAATTGCTCATTTGAAGAATTAATTTTCGAAGAATTGGCATTAAAAAATATTTACTTTTGAAGAGTTTATTTGTATCTATTGTAATTTTTCATATTATATAAATTCGATTATGTGTAAAGGTGATTTCCATAAAATAATTTATTGTTATTAACAAATGTGATCCAGTGGTCTTGTACTATGATTTTATTTAGACTTTTTTATTTATTTATTATTCTTGAAACTTTTGTATATATTAATGTGTTTATTAGGGGCCGCGGTGGCCTAGTGAGTAGCGCTCCTACTCACGGGCCTCGTGGTCGTGGGTTCGAATCCCATCCGTGCGGGTTAATGGATGTTTAGTGTATGTCTCATTCAGTATTAAAAATGAAATCTCAAAAAGTATATATCGTTAGTGGCCGAATAGCCTAGATCAGTGATTCCCAAAGTGAGCGCCACCGCCCCCTAGTGGGTGCTGCAGCGATTCAGAGGGGATGCTGATGGCCACAGGTGCATTTGGGGGCGATGAATAACTGTAAGGGGGCAGTGATAATATAAAAGAAAGAAGAGAAGATTTAGTGAAACGTGGGTTCAGTGCGGTAACCAATTTATTAACAAAAAAACCAATTGCAAATAGTCAATCTTGGTGATCCTATTAATTGCTTTTAAAATTAAAAAAAAATTCCAGGGGGCGCTAAGTAATATTTTTTCTGGAAAGGGGGCGGTAGGACAAAAAAGTTTGGGAACCACTGGTCTAGATGCTTAAGCCAGTTCCCAAATCATCCGCACTTCCTCAACCCGAATTTCCGTCAACCATTCTTCCTTTAAAAAAAAGTGTATTTTATATTTAGTATATTTTATTGTAATGTAAGAGTAACATTATAACATAACATGTAATAATAAATCTGTAAAGAGGTGAATCCGTTAAATTAAATTAAAAAATGATTAACAAAATTATTTAAAGATCAATTAAGTCTAAAAAAGTTTAGAATCTGCAAAGAAGAGGTTAAATTAAAAAAAAAACTCATCGACAAAGAAGCAGTTGAATTAAAAAAAAAAACAAATCGCCAGTAATTTATAAAAGAATAGTTGAATTAAAAAAAGATGAATTTAGAAACGCAACAATTTAAATTAAAAAAGATATATGGATGCATTTTTTAGACATAAAAATGAAGTAGGATTTATAAAGAGAACAAACAGTTAAATTTCGTATTTCTTATTTAATTCTATAATCAAGTAGCACTACAACAGTTGTTTACGAACCAAGTGCGGAAAGTGAACTTTTTTGTACGAGGTGGAAATTTGCAAGGCAGCGCGCCGACGATTTTGACAACCAAGAAACCAACAGTAAATACCTTTAAGCCAGCTACGTTGGTATCTTGTTATCACTTACGTGAGATGGATGAACCATATTTAATATTAATGCCCGCGTGATTACGGTGAAATGATCCATTAATATAATGGCATATGGAAATGGTGAAATTAGTTTATAGTAATACATCAGGATCGAGGATATAAAGGTTAGATTTGTACGTGCTTATTATTTAAATTACAGCTGAATCCCGCAACGCAACGAGCGGAAGCGTAGGAAGAGAATAGAAGAAACAAAAGTACTTAAAGTAGAAATTGATTTTCTAATGAACCTCGTGGGCGAAATATCACGTGTACGGCTGTATCTTTTTGTCTTACCTGGAGATATTTTCGATTTCACTAGCGGATAAATGGATAAAGTGCGGTGTAAAATTACCGTTTGAAGAAATAACTGACGTACTTAAAAACTTCAATGACTTGAAGGAATTTTTTTTTCATGATTCTTGGTAAATTATAAAGACATTATCCAGTGGGTAGGTAATAAAAATTCAAAATGGTGATTACTTTCTGCGATTTGATGTTGTAATAGTTATTTATGATAAAGCGTTAAAAGCGGAACTTTATCTGAAATATCAACTTTTTTGAAATATCATGAAAAACATGTAGTTTACATGTGGTATATGTTCTTATCAGGAGAACGAGAGAAATCGATAGCCATTATTGAATTTCAGCTAGCTAAAAAAAGTTGGCAGACAGACATAAAATTTTAGAAAAAAGTTGATTTTTTAGATTTTGAACGGTCGTAGCGGCTAAACGAAAACTCCAAATTGAACGCGGTTTGCAAATCTGTGCTCTTTGCACACAACTTAGTCGGATTCACTTAAAATTGGCGATTTAAAAATTTTGAGGAAAATAAATAATAAAGGGTCCCCTTATAACTTTTGCTCAAAAATTACATTTGAAATTATTTCCTGAAAAAAACACTGGCTGTATTTGAAGTTTCAACACGTCACTGTAAAGATCTCATTAAGACCTACCAGAAAGTATACTTGCCCAAGAACAAATGTCAATTTGAAGCCCGTGGCGCGTTCGCAAAGAAAGTTCGAAAATGAAAAAAATCTGCTTTTTTTTATAATCACCCTAGACCGTTATAGTGCAAATAGAGAAAAATTGATTGGCGTTAAAAATTTCAGCTATCTTCAATAGCAAAAAAATTAGTCAGTCACCATGAGCATTTTAGAAAATTTACAAAAATAATTGATTTTTCAGACTTTGATCTGCCGTAGCGGCTAAACGAAAACTTCAAATTGAACGCGTTTTGCAAATGTGTGGTCCTCGCAATAAAATTAGTCGGATTTAATTAAAATTAGCGATTTGAAAATTTTGACGAAAACTTATTTATTTTGCTAACATGGCTTCCATTTTTGAGCCAAAACTACAAATAAAACAAAATATCGCGATATCATCATTCGATGATTATTTTTGGGTGAGCACGTCAAAGCCATTAACGACTCATCCGGCGTTTCGATATCGGAATTTTCAACAAAAGTAATTGAACGCAGCTGCCATCGGATTACCGCGCCGCGCGCTTAATTCTAATTCCCATTGTTTCGCCGAAGCTTTGAAAAGCCCCAGTGTTTTATGTGTCACATAATGTCCTTTGATTAAAATAATAAGGGGCCATTTTCGAAGCGTTAAACGGCCATTGTTTGACGATTCAATGCGCACGAGGAAATAATCAGCGGTACGTGCGTACGCGGATTAAATAGACCGTTCTCCATTATTTTTTTTGTTTTGTTTTTTCGCTTTTATTGTTATCGCCGCGATGAATAACTGTTTTTAAAGTGGGATTGCATGGAAAGTGGATATTACAAAACAATGTGCACGAGCATAATGGATTTTTAATGGTCACCGCGAAACGTTAAACTAGTTGTGGTTGCGTTTTGTTGGTTTTAAACAGTGACGGTTATAATACAAATTAAACCAAAATACTTACAGATATTTAAATAACATGTTATAAAAATAACCTATGTGAAATAATTTATGTTTACAAAAATAGATTCGATTTCATGAGCAGCTAATTTAATGGGTACCCTACCCTTAATACATGGTTTAAAACCAGTGACGGTTCGCGGGGTTTTATCTGGTACGGCCAAGGAACAAGAGGTGGTAATACAGATAGGTAGGGTCAGTTGCAGAGACCGCACCTATCTGTATTACCACCTCTTGTTCCTTGGCCGTACCAGAAAAAACCCCGCGAACCGTCACTGGTTTTAAACCATGCATTAAGGGTAGGGTACCCATTAAATTAGCTGCTCATGAAATCGAATCTATTTTTGTAAACATAAATTATTTCACATAGTTTATTTCTATAACATGTTATATAAATATCTGTAAGTATTTTGGTTTAATTTTCATTATTAACAAAGTTAGCAACATTTCACTTTAAACAGATAAAATGCAGAACCAATTAAGAAACAACAGTTAAATTTGACATGTAGCTAACCAATACGTATATCTACGCAATGAAGTAATTTGAAGGCAAAATCATAATTAATAAAGAAACTATGAAACAATTCGGTGACTAATTTTAATAAAAAATGTTAATTTAAAACATAGATTTGGTTAACTTACGGTTTCCAGTTTTATTTTCTGCAAAGCCCATGGGTACATACCTGAAAATAGAAGAAAATAAATATGTTAGTAAAAATTGATTCTCATCTAATCCTAGATATGTGGGGACACCTTGAGCATAGGAGCAGTAGAAATCCGAGGCAGCAATGGTGTCCCCACATATATTTTGATTGAGCCACATTAAATATTGGAACCATTTTCTCATAACTGATCTGATTCATTCTAGTGATGAGATAAATGGTTATTTTGCAGTAATAGTTACAACAGTTACTGTTATTATAAAATAACTGGTTATTTAAGCGGTTATTTAGTAACCGTTATTTAAAGTAACCTCAGAAAACGTTACTCAGTAACAAGTTTTAAGAAAGTGTTCCCGATTCTGCATTAATCTTTTTATTGTATACTAGCTGTTATCTTCAATTTATTGGTATAATATATTTAATACGAGTACCCGCCATGCGTTGCAATGCCTCTCAAAGAGATAACTTATATGAAATCACTCATTTGTTGAAACGACTCGTGCGCCACCTATCGTAAAATGGTTGTACTAATTCAGAAACCTTCGTGGGCGATTGCAGAACAACTTACCAAAGTTTCATCGCAATCGGATGAATGGTATAGGAACGCATAAGGGACAAACAAAATTAATCTAATTAACAAATTTATATAGTAAGTGTACGTCAGATTCAAATAAAGGGAGTGTGACGGTATCACGGTATGTAGGGCCCATTTTACACCTACAAATGTTGTCCGATACTGATGATTGCAACGTCAAAATATGGCAAATTTAAGCAATTTAAAATCTGGTTTACTTTCTCCGTTTTTTTTTCAAAAATTTTTTTGCGGAAATATCCGTTTTGGTTTGGGGTCCCTAGATAACATTTCAACAATTTCTGGAAAAAAAATTGTGTCTGTGTGTGTGTGTGTGTGTGTGTGTGTGTGTGTCTGTGTGTGTGTCTGTCTGTCTGCCTGTGTGTGTGTGTCTGTCTGTCTGTCTGTGTGTGTGTGTGTCTGTCTGTGTGTGTGTGTGTGTGTGTGTGTGTGTGTCTGTCTGTCTGTGTGCGCTGTATCTCAAAAGCTAACAAAGCAATTGATATGAAACTTTGAACATACGTCTTATTTGATAATCCGAAGAACTGCAAAGCTTTTGGT
Organism: Ocypus olens; assembly: GCA_910593695.2. Classification (NCBI taxonomy): domain Eukaryota; kingdom Metazoa; phylum Arthropoda; class Insecta; order Coleoptera; family Staphylinidae; genus Ocypus; species Ocypus olens. The sequence goes on along the minus strand of OU343058.1, from coordinate 9,012,711 downwards.
GAAATTTCGTACACCGGAAGTGGGTGTTTACCTTAACTGTTTCTTGTTTTTTGCCAATATTTTCTTAAATATGAAAAATATCACAAAAACATTGAAATAAACATTAAAGGCAACAAAGAAATAAACATCTTTTGCTTGAAAATATTTTTCATAAAATCATTGCTATTTGAGAAAAAAATTTATTAATTTATTTTAATTTTTGGTTTATAATTATGAAACGATAACAGTTACAGCAAATTTAAGAAAATAATAATTGTAAAGAATGCCAAAATGAACAACTTCTAAAGAATAAGTTTTCTTCGAAATCTCGTTAGTTTTTGAGTAAACCGAGTTTTTGAATTTGAAGTATAATTTTTCCATATTTCATAATTTTGACGTTTTGAACGTCAGTTTCATCCGAGTTTACAAAACGCTCGATGTACATTTAAAATATGATTTCAATTAAAAATAAACAATGAAAACATAAATATAAATGGCCGTGATGCCATCAAGTCGGAAAAAGTGAAAAAGTGAAAAAACTTGATGTAATTTTAAAAAGGATTACGACATTTTCTAGTGAAATCACTTGCGAACCCACGGGAGGGGCACATGACCCCCCTGTCCCCGTGAGCGTAGATTTTTTTGTCGTTTGTTGGGAACTTTTCAAAAATGTCAGTGGTGGTGTTTAAAAATAGATGTTTCTTTAGTTTTTGTCAATTTTACATCAAATTCGTTTGAACATTTTTTTTTACTTTCTCCGTTACGAAGTACGAGAAAGTATTGTGATCTTGTGAAGGTTTTTTCGAAATATTTTTTGTTTTTGAGTAAACTGAATATTAAAATTTGAAGTAAAATTTTTCCCTTCCATCTTTCATAATTTTGACTTTTCAAACGTCAGTATCATCCGATCCTACAAATCCCTTGATTACATTTAAAATACTCCTATGATTTAAATTAAAAATAAACCATGAAAGAATTAATGTAAATAACTAACGTACCGCCAAATCGGAGAAAGTAACATGATAGCCACATCACCATTTTTTGAGTGAAGTTTTCTGGATCCGCTCGTAAATAACGTGAGTCCCAAAACTCTTGGAATCCACTCCTGCCATGAATTTGAAGAGGCAGGTCATTTCTTAATTCACACACATAAAATTAAACAAATTATCAAATGTCATTTTTAAGTAGCTGTCAGTAGTTAATATAAATTTTTATGTGTGTGAATTAATGACCTGCCTCTTCAAATTCATGGAAGGAGTGGATTCCAAGAGTTTTGGGACTCACGTTATAATTATTCATCAAATTCGTTTGAATATAGTTTTGGAAACCTTCTCGACCTGACCCCCCCCCCCCCAGATTGCATATGCGTTCTGATTCAGAGTCAGAACGTCTGATACGCCATTATTTTTATTTATTTATTTATTATTAAATAAACGGTACAACACCTTTTTACAAAATAATCAATTGTAATCATTTTAACGTGTTCACATCATCAAATCACGACCGCACCGCCATTTACGTTTTAGTAACCGACGTTATTGAACTGCTGTGTCAGTTCCGATACATCACATGTTTTTTTTTTCCACTAGCGGCTGCAATAATTACTGTTATTATGAATGACATTGCTTATTGAATCGGTTACCATTACTGAGAAGTGATTCTTTGTTGAATTAGTTTTATTAATGGTATAATGTAGTTTGATTCGCTTGGAATACTGTTACTAAGAAGTTATTCGTTATTGAATCGGTTACTGTTACTAGGAATTTATTCGCTATTGAATCGGTTATTGTTATTAATAAGTGATTCGTTACCAAATTGTTCTTTTATAAAAGAGTCTTTGAAGAAAATCGTCGTTAGTGGAATTTTTCAATAACGGTTACTGTTATTATTTGGTAGTAACTGTTACAAAGTAGCTGTTAGTAAAAATAACGCGACCACCACATACATTATCCAAAGAGTAGTTAGGCAATTTTACTAACTGGCCATCGATCCCGAGATCCTTTAACCGTGTAAATGTGTGTAAATAAGGAGGAACATCCAAAGATTTTATTTGAAAGTTGTGAAAACTCACAAACGTAATTTTTCCAACAACAAAACATCCGTCTAGAAACTTAACTGCAATCGTTTCGTCATAATCCTCGCGCCCACGGGGCCGCTCGCCCGAGCCAACCAACCGATCCAACTCTCGTACTCCTTTATACCAATTACGAGAACGAGATTTTCGTAATTTATTGCGATGTCTGCTCACGAAGGCACCATATACGGGCGATTTAAAAAGAGTTAATTATCGGCGAACGTGGGAGCTGGAGGAAGCAAATGATATTTTTCGCGACCAAGTGAAATTAGAACTCGCCGAACGCGCCAAGTCTTAAACGCAAACACCCTAATGGGCAGGTATTAAAATTATACAGCAGGTAAACACGGGATAAGATCTCCGGCCCACCCACAAAGCACCAACGTGTTTGTTCTGTCAAAGAACTCGAACAACTCGAGTGCTGGTTTTGCCTGCACCGCGCCTGCGACACTCCGTGTATATTATTACTTTCATATTACACACACATGCACAGATAGCGCATATTGCACGGAAAAAAATAATAATGAGCTTGGGTTTGAATAATTAAAGGCGCCCACGCGCCCGTTCACGTGGAAAGGATAATCATGGGGTTGGGCGTGGGTGCTGCAGCAATTTTGTTCAACACGTCTTAAACGTAGCCTTCCATATTTTCTCTTTCACCGTGGATAAATAAACGGTTAATACATGGAATATTCCGCTTTGTCCGGTATATTTAGAGTAAATTATTTGTTCACGATCAGAAGATGGGTAAACAAAGGCAATGACCATTTAATGTTTATCGTTGGTGCTTCCAATACTACGGTATTGATGAAATTCGTAATTGACTTGATTGGGTTTTCATCCAGCGATCTCAAAAAAATATATTTCCATTAAAAAAATTTCACGATCACGTACTTTGTAACGGAGCAAGTAAGAAGTAATAACCAAGCAATTGCCGAAGCACGTCTCGCAAAACTGAAAATCACACAAGTGTCCAATCAAGTGGATTTCATCTTTATTATTGCGGTAATAAGAGCATTTCGAGTTTTTTGTTTTCAAATAATGACTCGTCTTAAGGTTTTAGTCATCCTTCATTAACTTTGAATATATCCATAATTTCAGTAGTACATAATTATGTCCTTTGGTGAAAGTCAAAAATCCGATTAGCATCTAATCCCATTACCCCGGCAGTGCTCAAGCGGAGAGGATAATGGAATCAGGAAACCCAACCAGAATTTATTCGGCGTGTTGCAATTGTGTCGGCTTTCCGAGTAATCCGGATAAAAGTCGGCGTAAATCAAAGTATCTTCATTATGACGCTAATTGCGTATGCCACACGTGGAATTTTTAAAGACGCCGCTGCCGAAGACAATGGATATTTTTTCCGGCTCTTAAGAGAGGAGAGAACTCCGAGAGAGACTGGTTCTGAAAGATTTTAATTGGGCCTTTTGTCCTCCTGCTCTTTTATCCGCCTCTTCCCCGCTAATTTATTGTAATTGGCGGTAAGAGATATATATGCAAACCGAGATAAAAAGAGGAGAAGAGGTATCCCAAGGTTGGAAAAGTATGCTCGTTATAACTGGCCGTAAATGGAGTTATTAAAATGTTGGCGACATTAAGGTTTAAGTGTGGTTTTACAAGATTGTAAAATCTGAAGTGTAGCGACTTTAGTACCAAATAAAGAGGCTTTATATTTAAAATTCATAACTAGTTTTGCTTTAATATCCCGACTGACTTTGACAGTATTTCTTGATTATTCAGCGTCACTATAATATTCATGTTTAACAAACATTAATTTACAGAAGTAACAAGTTAATATATTGCTTAGGTATAATTAGAAGATATGAATTACTAATACCAATGACCATAAAATTGGTTTCCAGAAGCTTTTGAGAACGCACTACCTAATGGTGATCTGTGTTTATATTTTTACAAGACATCTCCAATGCAAATCTTGGTGGCGTGAATGAACTACGCATCCTGCACTATGACATTGTAGATTTTATGGGAAAGCATTATGACCGAAAATTTAATAAAACACATTTTTACGGAAATATTCATTTTGAAGTCCGTAAATACGATTGCGACAATTTTTGGAAAAACATTTTTATCGTGAAATTTTTTTCAAAAATTTTATCAACGGAAATATCCGTTTTGAGGTCCCTAGAGGCGATTTCGACGTGTGTCTGTCGATAAAACCGCCTTAAAAACAGTAATTGGTGATTTTTTTTTAGAGAAAAACAAAAGTTTTTGTTGCAAACAAAATGCTCCGAAAATTTCAAAATGTGCTATCTCAGCAAATATTCAGTAAATATGATGCAATTGTCAAAAACCGGGTACCCTTATACCCGGTAGGTTAAAAATAGATTATTAAAACTTTTGAACTTTGTTAAGGGTCTAAATGACCTTAAGTAGCCTTGGAGAAAATTGGTGAAATAGGCAATTGGGTAGACCATTTTCATAATTTTTTTCAGAATTTTTCATTCAATCGTTAATCAGTAAAAAAAAATGCTAAAAAAAACATTTTTAAACCCTCGGAGAGGGCGGAGGGGGTTGTCAGCCAGCCCACTGACCACGGGAACCTTATTTTTACACTCCAAAACACCCTGTTATCGGGTAATTGTTTTTCGATGTTTTTATAATTATTGTGCTTGTACAAGTACATATCTCACGAATCGCCAACATTATTACAATTTTTTGCAACCTTATCCTCATGAACTTATGCATGAACTTTTGTCAAAATCCAGTGTATGTATGTTTTCACGAAACCAATTTCAAATTAATTTTGAAAAATAGTAATTGTTATTATATTTTTTTAGAATTGCCAAAATTATTACAACTTTGGCAATTTTAGGAGTGAGAGAGAGAGGAGAGAGAGAGAATACATTGATTGATACACTTTTATAAATGACCTCAACAGATTACATAAAATTATCTCTAATCTGTATGCAGATTTTTAATTTTGAAATTAATACTTCCTTGGCTGCACTCTTGATGATACTGATATTTATTTTAAATTTAAATTAAAAACCCAAAAATTGAGACCCCAATACTCCTCTCTGAAATTTGAGGTTTAAAATTATAAAATTCAACCACAAAATTATAAATTTATGCCCCAAAATAGATCTAAAATCCAAAATGTAGACTAGATTCACTCGTAACCGAAATTAAGGCCTAAAAATTTAAAAATCTAACCTCAAAATCAGAAATTTAGGCCCCAAAAGTAGGTCTAAAATAAAAAATTTAGATCCTTACTTCCACTGACATTTCGAAATTTAGACCCTATAATCAAAATTTTGTCATTTTTTTAGACATTTACTCGTGACAAAAATTAAGGCTTCAAAATTTAAAAATCTTATACCAAAATCAGAAATTTAGGCCCCAAAAGTAGGTCTGAAATAAAAAAATTAGATCCTTACTTCCACTGACATTTCGAAATTTAGACCCCATAATCAAAATTTTGTTCTTAAAATGTTTAATTTCAATTGAAATTTGCGTTTTAAAAACTAAAATCAGCAATTCAGGCCCTAAAATTGGATTTTAAATAAAAAAAACGTAGGTCCTGGAGTCAGAGGCCTGCATGGGCCGGGCCGGACAGTATTTTTCAAACTCCGGGTCGGGCCGGGCCGGGCGTTCCGATGAATAATTTAACCCGGGCCGGGCTTGGATAAATTTAATTTTATTATATTTTAGAAAGCAACAACTAAGTGAATTGAAAAAAATGTTATTAATATGAATTCAATGTATTTTAAGAATTTTAAGGAGTACATGGGTCAACATTTTTCGGGGACGGGCCGGGCCGGGCTTTGAATATTCTTCTCCGGGCCGGGCCGAGCCGGCCGGGCTTTGAATATTCTTCTCCGGGCCGGGCCGAGCCGGCCGGGCCGGGCCCGCAGCACATTTTCGTTTCATCGGGCCGGGTCCGGCCGGGTTTTAAATTTTCACTGTAGGGCCGGGCTTTCGAAAACCCGCTCCAGCAGGGCTCTGCCTGGAGTCCCTAAGTTAGAACAACACTTTGAACTTTGGACTCTAATATCAATATTTAGAAAATACATATTTTTCTGAAATTCAAAGTTTGTGGGTTTTTTTAAAGCAAAGTAAAGTAAAGAAAATGTAGATCCTGGACTACATTTTTGACATTAGAGCCAAATTCAAGATTTAGCCATTACATCATATTGGAAATTCAAATTGTGTGTATTTTTAAAAGTAAATTAAAGTAAAGAAAATGTAGGTGCTGGACTCCCTAAATTAGTCTAAAGTTTTGCACTTTAGACCCAAATTCAAGATTTAGCCATTACATCTTGTTGCGAAGTTCAAACTTTCTGCATTTTCTTAAAAAAAAGTTCATTTGCAATTAGAAATCGTAGTCATGCATTATAAACGTCAAATAACTAAAATTTGGAATTACAGTGGAAAATTCGTTCATTAAAACAAAAATGTGAGTTCTGAAAAGGACACACAATCTCGAAATTTAGAACCTACATCTTGAAACTTAAACGCGAAAATCTTGTATTTTGCTCTTAAAATCCGAAATTTAGGCATTAGTTTCCAAAATGTTTAAATCAAACAGCGGAATTTGATAATTTTAAAATCTTATGTTTGGGCTTGAACATCTGATTTTTTTAAGCTATAAAATCCAAAAAACGGATCCAAGATTTTGGCCTTAAAATCAAAGATTTTAGAGTTAAAATCTTAAAACGCGCATTTTATTAAAGATCCCTTTTTTCGCAAGTCGGGTAAATAGTCAAAATCACAATTTCAAAAAAATTTATCACATGGATTCTTTTAATTAATTTAGTTTTTTTGTTTTTTTACAATTATTAAAGATCTTTCTTTGCCAAAACTGAATAGTTTTTACATTTTAAGTGGAACACCGTGTTTACTTTTTATGTTTATGGATTCGGGGCGCAATTTTACATGCAAATCAATTGTTTTTGGTCTAGTTGCATCAAACTTGTTTCAAGAAAAATTATAGAAAATGCCAAAACGAACTATTAAGAAACAAGTTTTTGAAAAAAAAATCCATAAATTTGCAAATAAAAAAATTCATAAAAAAATCCTATAACACCATCAAATCGGCATCAACTTGTTTAATACATGCTGTTATTAGTAATAGTGCAGGAATTTTAGGCCTTAAATTCCAAAATTTTGAAATCAAGTCTGAAATTTGAAATTTAAAATCCGATATTTGGGCTTGAACATCTAAAATGTTTATATTTAGGTTCAAAAATCCGAAAAATACATCCAAGATTTTGACTTTAAAATAAAAAAATTAAGAGTTAAAATCCGAATGTAGTCAGAGACGGGTGAATAGACAAAATCACAATTTCAAAAAATTTATCGCGTGAATTCTTTCACGTTCAAACTTTTAATTTCGTTTTTTCCATTTTTTACAATGATTAAAGATCTCTGTCTCTTTCACTTAAAATCCAACATATAGGCACTCAAATCTGTATGTTGGAAGTAAATTTTGAAACCTAGAACTTATATCTCAAAATTTTAACATAAAAATCCAATAGTTAGATCTTAAAATCCAAAATTTAGACTTTCCAGGTTCCAGGTTCTGAACTCTGAAATCCGATATTTGGGCTCGAAAATTAAAAATTTGTATTCAAGTTCTAAAATCCGAAAAATATTTGCAAAACCTAAGATTTTGGCGGTGAAACGAAAAATTTAAGTTGCAATTTTGATTGAAAAATAAATTTTACCACGATTTCGGTCAATAATGAGAATCACAATTTCTAAACTTTTATCGCGCGGAAAACTTTTCATTTTGATTTTTTTTTACATTTCCATTTGTCGAGTTATGACCAAAACAATGAAAGAGCGTTCTTATTGCAATCATTTTTTTTCCTTGCTTCGTGAAGGTACGGAAAAGTTGCGATGGTGAAAATTAACTAACAAATTAACGGAAATATCAATTTTGAGGTCTTTAGATGCGATTTCGACAATTCTCAAAAACTAATACACACAGGAATTGAAATGAAAGCTTTATTTGACAATCCGAAGAACTGCACTTTTGGTAAAATGTAATTACATCCAACCGGATGTAGGTGTTTTTTGTTAAAACAAAAACAAAATTTTATAATATACCGGGTATAACAGAAAACAGTCTCATCCCTACAGTTCTTTTTTTATTAATTGTGATATCAATATGAAATATGGTAGGATTACATTAAATGCAAATTGAGTTTAGTGGTCATTCAAAAACTTTAATTGCATTTTCGGTTTTATTTTAAAATTTTAAATGGAACACCCTGTATACGGATTCAGGACGCAATTTTACATAAAAATCAATTGATTTTGGTCTCGTTACATCAAACTTGTTTCAACAAAAATTGTAGAAAATGCCAAAGGAATAAGTCCCACTGGTTTTTGACAAAATAAAAACTGGTAAATATGCAAAATATAAAACTCTCATTACAGCATCAAATCGGAGAAAGATACATGCTGGCCACATCAACATGCTGTTATTGTTAACACAGTCAGTGTAAAAATATTTATCTTTTTAAATACAATAATACAATTCTAACGTTGGTAATCATTTATTATACATGCGTACAATGGGGGGAAAAATATTCGTGAAATATTTATTATACTTTCTTGTGTAGCACACAGTCGAGAACATACTCTAACGAACGGAGCACAAAAAACATGAATATGTTAATTATCTCAACTGGGAAAGAAGTGACCATTGGAAAAGGAAATTATGAGAAGCAAACACACATAGAGAGTCGTGGGCGTGACGAACGAGCGCGAGTTTTCTGTGTGTGTAATTTGAATGTAATGTGGAACAAGTCGAGTCTGACACAGATTTCTTTTCCGTTATTTATTTTCAGCCTCGCAATATTTTGAAACATATTTCCCATGTATCGCTATTAATAGATGGGTTTATAGAAATGTATCAATAAAACTGGATCAGGAAGTAAACAATCGCAACGGAAGATTCGAATTGTTTGTTAAATGGAACTATCAATTTATTAATAAATGAAGAAAAAAGTCAGTAAACCAAGAAAATATATTTGAAAAGGCCGAAAGACCGCACTAATACCATATAATGTACTGTGTTTTAAAATTAAAGTATTGTAAACATTTGCCAAATAAATGCATGTGTATACTTTGGCCGCGCTATGAAGGCGTCTGAGGTGATTAACGAAGGGTCGCCCTCATCAGAAGTGATTGGATATTTTGTTACTTTACACTCACAGATGTTTACACTTTACTGGCTAACTATTGGTGCACTATCGGCTTCTATTTATAAATCAGTGGTTCTTTAAAGGAAACTTTGGAAATAAATATGCAACATCTCATGTTCGCTTATTGAGAACCTCAGACATTCGAGACGCATAAGCACCCGCCCAACACGCCCAAGTTAATCACCTCAGTTGCCATCATAGCGCGGCCAGACTTTATGTATGTATATTTGAAGATAATAATTTCTGAAAATCATGGTGATGGTTGCTACCGTTACTACGTGGTAATTCATTATTCAGTGTTTCAATTTCTGAAAATTTTTACATTTCGTCAGTGTTCATTTGGTTTTTCAACCGAAATCCGTCATTGTTATTTTTATTTTTGAAATTTTTGTTGGGTCTTCTGTGAATAATCCCCAATTTTGTTACGTTTGGTTGAGATTTCATTTAATTAAATTCTGTAGAATGGTATCCTTAATTTATTGCTTTAGCTGGAGGCTAAAACAATCCATCTTTCTCGACAAAGGAATGTGTCTGCGGTAATAAAAATAACGAAACAAATAATTATGACTTTTCTCGATAAACGAATACACCGCGATAAAAACCATCGCCGGTCTTAAAATTGAACGTAAATTGTAAGTAGTAAAACCGCGGGTCGTCCTGCCGCAGCTTACGAAGAATGGCTTTTCGTTTCTTTTAACGCATAAAAATGCAATGACACGATGTTAGCCACACGGTGGTCAAAGCAGCATTAAACAAAAATTAACTTTATGGTCAATAAAAAAATAATAACGGCTTTCGTATACGAAAATGTGTGCACGGCACAATAGCGATGTATTGGAATATTTTTTTGCTGAAGCACTGTTAATTAAATTAAGTTTCAGTTAATTAATAGTTGTCAAAAATTACAGTTGTTCGTTTTGACATTCTCAACAATTTTTGTTAATATAACTTTGACGTAACTTATTATCATAGTTATAAGACCAAAAATAACAATTGTTTTAATTAGGAAATATTTTATGAAATACAGAACAGAAGAAGGTATGCAAATCTTCATTATATTCAACATTTATAATAATTAATATCAAACAAATAATATCGGAAAAAGAACAAAAACAATTAACCCTTTCGGCCCTGGTGGTGGCAATTACCACCGCAACATTTACATGTCTCTACTTACTATGACAATCCATATTTTTGCTGTTTATCACTAGATGTCACTTCAACAAAGCCTCACTAATTAATTCCTATACTAATTAATCAAATCAGTTCAAATTTGGTATTTATGGTCTTAAGAAGTTCCCCATCAATAATAATTAATAAAAAATTTTTTTTTCAAATTTAAAAATTCAGGGCTGAAAGGGTTAAGTTTTCTTTTCAACTCTTTAAAATGTCTAAAGCTTAAGTTTACAGTTAAATTTGAAAATTAATTAATTAATTAATGTTTAACCACACACAACCGACAGTTTAAAAAAATGGTCGATCGGAAAAAAAAACAAAAACCCATAAACTCAAAATGTTCCAAAAGCTTTTCAGTTCCTTAAACTGTCTAAAGCTTAAGTTCACAGGTACATTGAAAAATTTGCATTAATTTGCACACACAAACGGACTTTTTCAAAAATGGTCGAAATCACCTCGCCGGCCTCACAATGGAAAGATTGTTGAAATTTCGAATTCGGAAATTTTCACAAAAACAATACTTTACGGGCACTGTTATTATGTAAAGCCTTCGTTTTCGTAAAATACTTTATTAAAAATGGTGATGTGGCCATCATGTTACTTTCTCCGACTTGACGGTATCATAGCCATTTATATTTACGTTTTCATGATTTATTTTCAATTGAAATCATATTTTAAATGTACATCGAGCGTTATGCAAACTCGGATAAAACTGACGTTTAAAACGTCAAAATTATACTTCAAATTCAAAAACTCAGTTTACTCAAAAACTAAAGGGATTTCGAAAAAAACTTATTCTTTATAAGTTGTTCATTTTAGCATTCTCTACAATTACTATTAACATAAATTTGCTGTAACTATCATCGTTTTATAATTATAAACCAAAAATTAAAAAAAAATAATAAATGTTTTTCTCGAATAAAAATGATTTTATGAAAAATGTTTTCAAGCAAAAGATGTTCATTTCTTTGTTGCCTTCAAAGTTTGTTTAAATGTTTTTGTGATATTTTTCATATTTAAGAAAATATTGGCAAAAAACAAAAAACAGGTAAGGTAAACGCCCACTTCGGGTGTACTAAATTTTACCAAAAGCTTTTCAGTTCTTCAGATTATCAAATAAGACGGATGTTCAAAGTTTCATATGAATTGCTCTATTAGTTTTTGAGATACAGCGCGCACAGACAGCCAGACACACACACACACACACACACACTCTTCTCGTACTTCGTAACGGAGAAAGTAAAAATCATTACATATTTCACAAATTCACAAAATGTAACCCGGAAGATAGGAAAATATTTTTTTTACTTTGGCAGGTGCCCTTCAGTCACATCAGTTATTGTATTTGTACTTGGCTAGAAAATATTTTAGTAAGTTTGATTTTGAAAAAAGTTGGCGTTGTAGTTGTGTATAATTTTGCCCGTAAGTAAAAGAGTTATAAAAAAAATGTTCGAAAAAATTTAATGAAAAATTGACAAAAAAAAAAAAAAATTGTGTTTTATATGCAGCCACTGACAATTTTTTAAAGTTCACGACAAACGACAAAAAAATATGCTATCGGGGGCAGGGGGTCATTTACCCCTACCATGAGTCGGCCAGTGATTTCAGGAGAAAATGTTGTAATCCGTTTTAAAATTACATGAAATTTGCCATATTTTGAAGTTTTAATCATCAAACTTTGTGCAATTTTAAAAATCAAAATCGCGCTTTTAAAATTTCAGAACTTAAATTTCAAGATAAAATTTCATAACCCGTTTGAAAATTACGCTACATTTTGTACATTTTAACTTTAGAATCATGAAAATCGGAAATGTGCGATTTTGACGTTTTGCGTTAATTTCACACAGCAGTTATAAAATTCATTAAATTCGCCATCTTTTAATGTCAAAATCATCAATATGGGATAACGTGTTTGGCAGTTGTGCAATTTAAAAAAATCAAAATTACAATTTTAAATTTTCGCACTTCGAAAACGTGCTCGAATTTGACAGAACCGGACTTTAAATTGCATTAAATTTGCCACATTTGAGATAAGAATCATCGTCAGACAACGTGTGCAATTAAAAAAAAAATCAAAATGTGCAATTTTGACGTGTTTCGTAAAAAAAATTCACAAAAAAATAATAAACAACTTTTAAATTGCATTAAATTCGCCACATTTTAATGAAAGAAATATCAATGACGGATAACGCGTTTGGCAGTTGAGCTTTAAAAAAGAAATCAAAATCACAATTTTAAATCTTCGGATTTTGAAATCGTGCAATTTTGACGTTTTGCGTTAATTTCCCAAAACATTTAATAAGCAGTTTATAAAGTGCATTAAATTCGTCACATTTTGATCATCAATATGGGATAACGTGTTTAGCAGTTGTGCAATTTAAAAAAAATCAAAATTACAATTTTAAATTTTCGCACTTCAAATACGAACAATTTTGACGTTGCGTTAATTACACACAAAAAATAAAAACCAGTTTTAAAATTGCAGCAAATTCTGTAGATTTTCACGTTAGAATCATCAAAAATCAGAAGAGGCATTCGGTATTTGTGCAATTTAAAAATCAAAATCGCGCTTTTAAAAATCTTGGAACTTTAATTTCAAGAGAATTTTTCATTACCCGTTTGAAAATTGCGCTAAATTTTGTACATTTTGACGTTAGATATCGGACTTGAAAATGTGCGATTTTGACATTTTGCGTTAATTTGACAAAACATTTAATAACCAGCTTATAATTTGCATGAAATTTGTCACATTTTAATGTGAGAATCACTAATATGGGATAACGTGTTTGGGAGTTGTGCAACTTAAAAAAAAAATTGCAATGTTAAATTTTCGCACGAAAACGTGCTCGAATTTGACAAAACCAGACTTTAATTAAATTGCACTAAATTTGACACATTTTGACATTGGGATCACTAATATTAGACACCGTGTGCAATTTAAAAAAAATCAAAATGTGCAATTTTGACGTTTTGAGTAGATTTCACATAAAAAATAATAAACAGCTTTTAAATTGCATTAAATTCGCCACATTTTGATGTTACAAATATCAATGACGGACAACGCGTTTTGGCAGTTGTGCTTAAGGAAAAAAAATCACAGTTTAGATTTTAAAACTAATAATAAAAATATGCAAATCACCAATGAATTTTGAAATATTAGAGTAACCATCAACTTCAAATATACGAAACCTTATATGAAACTAAAGCTTACTTAATAAACTTTCAAATTATAAAATAATATATAGGGTGTGCCATTTGAAAAAAAAATAGAAATTGTGCAGTTTGCGAATCGCTATCACCCTGTATAATACGCTGAGTTATGTTTTGGTTGATAGAGTAATTTTGAAGACTAAACTTCAACTAATCTTTACCACTAAATTAGAATGAATTATCTTTATTAGTTTCAGGGGAGCACTTTAACAATTTTGTTCAAATTTTTGTATAAACAACTGAATAACACGAAAACGGCGGGGTTTCAATCCACACAACCTAGGTCAGTTTAATCTACAAGTAATAAGGAATCAAAAAATGCTAAAATATACGGGGTGTTCCATTTAAAAAAACATAAGTTTGGTCTGTAACTTTGTTATGAGACACCCTGTAGAAATTTTAATATTTTTAGGGCGTGCAGCTCACTATTCTGCACAACTTGTATATAAAACATTTTTTCAAAATTTTGAAAAATAAGCACGTGATTGACCGTTCCCAGAGCTCTGAAACACCCTGTATATATGCTCTGTACATCATACATTTTCTCTGTAATTGGACAATGGTCTGTTAGGAAAATAAATATTATTATTGTTGTTGTTATTAAACAAAAATTTGGTGGTGGCATTTCAGTACATGACGACTGCTACGTATGTATTGTTTTTGCACGTATGAATCATTTTAATTATGTATTCTGAGAATTTTGCAAATATTGGTCATTACTTAGCTTTGCACGTTCTCCGAAACAAGATTTTTCATCTTTTCTTTTTAACACGGGAAACATTTTTTAATAACATCAATCATGTGAGTCATGAAATGGCTTTAAATATAATAAAAACAATAATATCTCTGCTATTTTTAAAGATGATGCTTTGGTTATATGAGCAATTTTATTCAATTTTGTAGGCCGATAAAAAAAATAAATGATTCGAAAAATCTGAAAATAACGATTCGTTTTTCTTTACGATGTAACTCTGTTTGTTAAAGCCACCAATCAGTAAAATTTGGTACAAAACCCAAATAAAACTCAAGAAACACGAGTTAGCGGATTTTGATCATTTAAACGCCAAAATTAGCAGAATTTGAAGATCTTCCAAAAATGTTTTCTAGAATAATAAGATAAATAAAGTGTGTGATATTAATAAAGTTACTTGTGTTTTTAATTTAGTAAAAATTTTAATGTAAAAAAATATAAATTTATATTTCTCAGCCAACTAGATACATTTTTAAGTAATTAATTTTTTATTGGATTTATTATTAATTAGGTGCAGGGTAATATGAATAATTTGTCTCCAGTAATGTAAATAAGGACCTCGGTTGATTTTTGATTAAAAATAGAAAACCCAAAATTCAGGTGCAAAGGTTAGATTTTAAACCGTCACGCGTTACAGAAGCATTAAATAAATTCAATAAAGACGAAAAGTAGCCTAAATATAAAAATTATCAAGTTACTTTTCGTTTTTATTTAATTAAAGGTCTAAAGGACTTGGATCTGTCTGCCATAGTTTATGGATATTTGAGGAAAACTATTAAAACGAATATTGCATACAAAATTTTTGTCGTCCAATTTGATAATAGAATGAACAACTCTAAAAATTATTTAACGATTCCATTAAAACTTTGGTAATAATCCAGAAAATACAGGTAACACACAAATTGGTCGGATTTATTTGAAAAGACGCCAAGGAATGTTACTAAAGTACACGTAAAATAAAAATAAATATTATGCATATCTTTTCATAATTTATTGCACCGTTAGTATAATTTCTTCTAAAACCGGTATCCACCTCCAATTAATTCCTCCTTCATTAACATAAAGCGGCGATTTTGTTCGCATAACATTTTCATATCTCATAAAGCCATTAACTTGAACCCCCTCAGCTTTTTATGTCATAAGCCGACAGTAAATGTGAGAGAAAACACTACAAAATCCTCGCAATAAATTACAGCTCTCCCTTTTATCACATAATAACTGTAATAACCCTATTTTTTGTAAATAATTCATTTTAGTTTTTCAGATCAAATTTTAGGTTATACTATTATAATATTACCAAGCAGTCGAGACGCGGCAACAAATCGTCACACGTCTCGTGTGGTTGGTACAACTCTATTACTTTCGATTTTATGTTAAATAAGCAGGGGCGCACCGATTTTGTGTACAAAGTAAGCGGAGTATATAGGCACCAACATTTCCAGACGAGTAATAATGTTAAAAGACAAAAAAATGTGAGTTTTTATAAAAAAGATTTTTTATTTGTGGAAGTGAGGGGGCGTATAGAGGCAGCAAATTTTGCACATAGGCCTCGGACACTACAGGCGCGCCCCTAGTAGTAAGTGAATGTATGATAAATGGTGTAACGTAAATATAAATTTTAATAATGTAAGCATTAATAATTACGCGAAAATTACGTAATACGTACGTGGATGCTATTTATATACTTATCGTTAACTAAATGTAGTCAAGTGCGTAAACACATAAATCTATAATGTTTACATCATTCGATGATTTGTAAATTCGTTCTTTTATAAGAAAATTAAATGTTTTTGAACTCGATGTTTTCTTTGAATTATGCAGTACGTTTTAAATTAAAGAACTGTGGGATAAACATCGAAAGTTGTTTTATTTTAAATTATCTGTTAATTTTCCTTAAATTTGATTCACCAAATGTTAAGTATGCTATTTCTCTATATTACCTGTTAATAATTCATAATCATATAGTAGAAGCTTTGAATAACAAATCAAACATAGAGAAAGTAATTTATTAATTTATAAACTATTATATTCTAATCCTAACCGACGCATAAAGAAAATCTGCAATTGTAAACATCGCCTCAGATTTATAACCCATCAAGCACACAATAACTTTCGTGATTTTATTATCGCCGAGGGCGTGAAAGCCGCATAAATCCGATATACTTGGAAAAAGGCCAATTTAAGGATTTCACAGGTAAACACCGGCATTGTTCAGGTGCATTCGACACGGAAATCTCTCGGCTCTCATTGTTAAGGCCTTAAGACCCACCGGGCAGGTATTCAAATCCCTCATTACCTTACCCCGAGGTATGGACTACCTGTTTTTAATCCCCCAATATTGAGCGCCAGCTGGAGAGACATCTCTTCGGAGCGGATGAGAGCGTACGGTCATCAAGTGCAGGAATGTCGTAGGCAGAGGCAAGTTGCAAGGCGAGGCTGTCTCGCTTCTTTTGCCCGGGCTGCTCGTGTAAAAATGAGATGTGGTCGGGAGGATTCATGCAACTTGGGTCTTGAGAAATATTCAAATCGAACGAGAGGCCGCATTATTTAAACGCCAACTTTACCAGCTCATTTTTTAAAGTGAGTTAAAAAATAAATAAAGTTGGATGTACAGAGTCGACTCAAAGAGGCAACTAATCGAAGTGAATATTGGATTGCTGAGGCTGTTACTTGGTGAAATTCCATAATATATGTGGCAAGTAAAACACGTGTGTTGATTAATTAATCATCTGCCTGATGAAGCCACTGTGTGGCGAAACATTACAAATTTGTGAATATTCTCAACACACGTGTTTTACTTACCACATAATCGAAGTGAGTTGTGTTCCTGCAAGAGTCATGATCCGACTCTAGGAATCGGTGACTTTGAACTTGAAAACTGTCGCCCTTATTTTACAAAAAAAAAATTGAAATTAATAGAATGTTCCGATTGTGTCCGCTTAGGATTTGCATTCATTTTAAAACAATTTCTGAATACTTTTGGAAACCAAACCGAACTTTTACATCAAAAGTTAGCCAGTTATGGAACTATAAACATATTAAAAGGACTTAATGCTCAGCACTACCATAAACTCCCGAATCGCTGCCATAACTCGCAATAAAATCCAACTATGAACGAACTGCTTTCATAACCTATAAACAACGACGTCTCAATTGCAGCCATAAAGTGCGGACGCTTGACATCAGGCGCCGGGGATTCTTCTGTCTCTGTCTCCATCGGAAGGTACAAAACGTCTCTGAATAATGCTGAAGAAGACAGCAAGGAGACACGTTAATATGATTGTATGCAAATCACAGTTTAACCCAGACCTTGAACCCGTTCACTTTCATCCCAGATGAATGAAATCGCGAGCCATTCAATTAAGTCAATGAAAACTGCTGTTTAATCTACCGGGAAATTCATTTTCAAACGGTATACGCGTTGCTCTGTCACCGATGAATGATTGATAGACTTGTTGTAGACATCTATAGGATTCTTATGTCAATAGCTCTATTAGATATTTTTTTTTAAATTTAATAAGGCGCCGCTTTAACTTTCTTTTTTGGCTCACTTGTGAGTTTCGAGAGGAACTGGATGAAAGTTATGCCAGTGTAGACTGGTCAACACGCACCCACCCACACTCCTCACTTTTATTGATAGATTTCTTGTCATTTATATTCCTCTAGAAGCTTGTTATGGCAATAACTCCCAATATTTTATAGGACCAAGGGCCGTAAACGTCACATGCCCGCTATTGACAAAGTAAACTATGTTCATATCTGATTTTAAACAGGCGGATTAAAACCTGTATGGAGTTTAATTGTATCTAGGAAGGAAGATAAAAAAAAATTCTTCGCTTCATACATCTGCAGTTGCACATAACAAAAGCATTGTTAAATACTGTTGGTTTAGCTTTGACATTTCAGTGGCTTAAATTTAACTTTATCAACGTTCACATTTCCCGGTAATAATTCTTAATTTAATATTTACTACAATGTATTCGTCCAATTGAATAACCGTGTGCGTAAAAGTAAAATCGCCGACATGAATGAAGTCCAGGAATAGCACACTAGAAAGTTGCTATTTTCATTCAGCGATTGATTAATTTAAAACATTTGAATCTTGAAACGTACCGTGTGTACTGAAATATTTTTCCAAAATACATCTTATAAAAATTGATGATTTAGACATTTTTGGACCAATAATATAAGTCCATAAATCGCTGGTTGATGAAATTTTGTATGAGCTAAACAAACAAAACAGGAAATAACGTTTATATAATTTGTAACATTTGAACATATCTTATCGGTAAGATACGGCGGTTCAGGAGTCACTGCTTGATCAATTTACTGATGACCTGAACAAACAAAATTGATTTTAATCCGAAAAAGAAGGTGACATATTTGTTTCATGTCATACTTGTTTATTATTGAAATCATAGTGGCATGGAAACAACGTGTATTCAATAACAAATAACGCTCTAGGACGTTATTTCTATAACGCCCGCTTATAGTAATTATCAACAGATCGACTGTCAACAATTTGTCAAATGCAAATCAAGCGTGCGAACGCCGTAAACATCTGCGCGGCGCGGCTTTCGACGTGACAATCTGTCAGAAAATAGTAAAAGAAAATCTTCGATAAATTTAAACTACAAGTATGACATAAAACGTTGAAGACACCACGGGCGTTATGAGCAAAACGCCCACCGTCGACGTATGTACATCCCTCGGGCTACACCGTCGACCTGGGGCGTTATTGTACTCATAACGCCCTAGATACCTTAATTACTATAATAGCAGCTTAAATCGAGTCCACTTTAAACTCGACATTAAATTTTTGGGGCCTTTTGTGCGTAACTGCAGTTTATTTTGTAATGCATTGCTCAATCAGTTTACCGACTCCTGCTATAAATTGGGTTGGCAGTAAATAATTACTACAACTCGTTCTGTTGGTATTCAAAGTAGAGACGCATTTCCGCAAATTTTAAATATACCGTAGCAAAGAGAATAAAACACTACAAATTTTATAAGAACCATTATTTCCGGGACTGACATATCCGCACAGGAAGACTGCTCACGCAAAAACTGCGCACAGAAAAATGCGCACAGAAAATTGGGCACAGCGAAAATTGGGCACAGTGAAAAATGCGCACAGAAAATTGGGCACAGCAAAAACTGCTCACAGAAAATTGGGCACAGTGAAAACTGCGCACAGAAAATTGGGCACAGCGAAAACTGCGCACACGAAAACTCCTCACACGGAATAATGCTCACACGGAAAACTCCACACACAGAAAATACCGCACAGTGATAAGTGCGCACGCGAAAATTGCTCACACTGAAAAATGCTCACACTGAAAATTACCCACCTTTATCAATCCTCACAGGGTGCGCACAACAAATATTTTTGCTATAATTATTACATTTCACATTAATTTAAAAGCAACAATGTACTGTGTTTTAACTGTAATTTTTGAAAATGTGTTTATTTTTGGGTGTAATAATTTTTTGAAAATTATTGTTTAAAAAAATACAAAACATCTACCTTTAGAATTAACTACGATTTTTTAAAATGTATGAATTTTTGCGTGAGTTATGTATTTTTGATATATTTTTTTAAGTTGTCGAATATTTGAACAAAGAAAAATAGAAAAAAAACTGATTTGATTGAATTCTTTAAAAAAAAACTCTAATGCAATAACACATTTAACTCAAAATTAAATTTGATTTTTGAAAACGAGTCAATTTTTGTTGAACACTTAGACAAAACAAAAATTTGAGTTCCTCAAATATTTTCATACATCCACAGAACGACTGCCTAAAACTAACTGTAATTTTTGAAAATGTGTTTATTTTTGGATGAAATAAATTTTTAAAAATTAATGTTTAAAAAATACTGAAATGATACGAAACATCCGCCTTTAGAATTAACTACGATTTTTGAAAATGTATCAATTTTCAAATTCCTTAAAAAAGCTTTAATGCATTTATAATACATTTAACTTTAAAATTAACATTGTCAATTTTTGCGCGAGTTGTGAATTTTTGAAAATTAATAGAGATGGGCAAAACTGCTACTTTTGAATCACGTTGCTACCTGTGATTGCTACTTTCTAATTTTATTTATTCATTTAAACGGATAACACCTTTTTTTCAAATTACAAAACAAATTTACTTAAAATGCTTAAAAATAAAATTAAATTAAAACTAAAATGAACACAAAATCAAAATGAAATTCAAATGGGTGACCCCAACCAATTACACACAACCAATTATAACTAATATACAAAAATATATACACAAAATACTAATACTAATATCGGTGATTTTAAACTGTGACTGTAATCACGGTTAGTAAACGTCGCAACATCTTCTGAAATTGTTAATGGTTTCTCAAACATGTTTTACCAAATACCAAATAAATATACGACTATCCTTGATTCAATTCAAAATTCAAGAAGTATTTGGAGATTTTTACAGAAAAGCAGAATGTTTGTCCGGTAAATTTGAAAAGTTGGAAAGTTTTAGGTATGTGGCAAATGTTTTGGTTTATCCTCTGAAAAAATGCATCTTTCGAAAGATTATTTGCTCGAAGAATTATTTTGAAATAAAAGCATTAAAGAATAGAGATTTGGATTTTTGAAAATTTTCGTTTTTGAGCATTTGGCCAGAAACATCGCAGAAAAAAATATAAAACGTGCAGGCAAAATTCCATAAAAAAATATTATGTACCGCTTATTCGAAATCAATTTGGTTTTTGTAAATTCAACAATTTTCAATTCAGAAAATCCTCAAAAATTATTTTGAAGATTTTGGTTTTATTTTTTTAAACACTTCAACAAAAACATCGCAGAAAAAATATAAAAATGCAGGCAAAAGTCCATATGAAATGATCCTCAATGGCTAATTCAAAATCGATTAAGTTTTTGTAAATCCAAGAATTTTCAATAGAGATGTGGATTTTTGAAGATTTTCGTTTTAATTTTTTGAGCACTTGAATGAAAACATCGCAGAAAAAAAATATAAAACGCGTAGAAAAATTTAAAAAAAAATCCTCAATGGTCGAAGTATCGCTTATTCAAAATCAATTTGGTTTTTGTTAATTCAACAATTTTTAACGGAAATATGAATTTTTGAAAATTTTAGTTTTATTTTTTTGAGCACTTGAATGGAAACATCGCAAAAAAATATAAAACGCGCAGACAAAATTCCATAAAAAATCATCCTCAGTGCCCGAAGTATAGCTAATTCAAAATCAATTAGGTTTTTGTAAATTCAACAATTTTCAATAGAGATATGGATTTTTGAGGATTTTCGTTTTAATTTTTTGAGCACTTGAATGAAAACATCGCAGAAAAAAAATATAAAACGCGTAGAAAAAATTTCTTAAAAAAATATCCTCTATGGTCGTAGTATCGCTTATTCAAAATCAATTTGGTTTTCGTTAATTCAACAATTTTTAATGGAGATATGAATTTTTGAAAATTTTAGTTTTATTTTTTTGTGCACTTGAATGGAAACATCGCACAAAAAAATATAAAACGCGCCGACAAAATTCCATAAGAAATTTCCTCAATGGTTGAAGTATCGCTTATTCAAAATCAATTTGGTTTTTGTAAATTCATCAATTTTTAATGGAGATATGAATTTTTGAAAATTTGTTTTATTTTTTTGAGCACTTGAATGGAAACATCGCACAAAAAAATATAAAACGCGCCGACAAAATTCCATAAGAAATTTCCTCAATGGTTGAAGTATCGCTTATTTAAAATCAATTTGGTTTTCGTTAATTCAACAATTTTTAATGGAGATATGAATTTTTGAAAATTTTAGTTTTATTTTTTTGAGCACTTGAATGGAAACATCGCACAAAAAAATATAAAACGCGCCGACAAAATTCCATAAGAAATTTCCTCAATGGTTGAAGTATCGCTTATTCAAAATCAATTTGGTTTTTGTAAATTCATCAATTTTTAATGGAGATATGAATTTTTGAAAATTTGAAGCATAACATAAATTAACTACCGACCTGATGGTCTGTACCACACCGTTATTTTTGTAGTCAGATATTATTAAATCGTATTGAAAAAAATTATTATTGTGAATAATTCATTCAATAAATTTCACATAAACGAGCTATTGACCTGATGGTCTCTCCACTCTTATCTTTATCTGTGTGTGTGTGAGATATTATTAAATTGCATTGAAAAATTCACAATAAATAAAGTTTAATTCATTTCATTTAATCGCTTACCAACAGTAGGAATCATCTTCATAACTGATCATCCATTTCCATTATTGTAATTTTCAAAATTCTGCACACACTAAAACACGCGAACACTCACTAACTCGGTGGAAGGTAAACTGCCGAATCGAACGGTTTTCAATGACTAAAAAGAGATTTAATCCGGAATGCGTTCATGCATCGTAGATAAGGATTGATAACAGACGACGAAAGAATGTGTTTTTTGCAAACATCTACGCCGGATATTAATTGCCTCCGAGACAAAGGTCAAATGATTCGGCGGTTCGCACGCAAAATTGTCCAGTTCCACCGGTGAGTTTGTTCGGTGTTTTAAATTTTAACAGCGCGGCGGAGTGTTATTCTTGAATTTTAATTTTTGAGTTCACTGGAATTTGAAATACTTTCATTTGATCAGGCGGCGAAGTTGTGAAAATTTCTAACAAGTTCGCCGACTCGAAAAGAAATAGAAAAATAATAGCCATCGACGTTGCGATGATTTTCTATGAAGAATTTTCATCTCGCGATGAATTGTCTCACGATGAATTTTCCATGCGATTAATTTTCGTACAATGAATAATCGACGTTAACTTTTTTTGCGATGAATTTTCTGTGTTTTGACTTTAGTAATGTACAAGTTTAAAGCATTGTTAACTTAAGCTCTTTGTACTAAAGAATTTTTTTTTTCCATGACAAATTATTATTCTTGAGTATAAAGAACATTTTATCCAAAACCGTGTGCAATAAGTGAATTACGGTGATCATTTGAGAGAAGTAATGTTTCTCACATTTTATTCAGTTTTAAACTGTAATTATTACACATTGCCTATTATACATCATTTACAAACGAGCAACAAAAATAGTACAACCCAACCGTAAACGAAATGAACAATGTTCCCCACAATAAGCACGCAATCATCGGACACACCATTATCTCAGCTGTCTATCTTTCATCAATCTCAGATTACCTTCACCATTTTTCCATTACAAACCTCATTCAAGCACATCCTTCTGTGGGTGAATAACAACAATCTATATGTAAATGGCAGATAGGACACGGAGTAACTCTTATTTACAGTGAATTACACCGCGGATACCAATACACTTCGCCGTGATGAGAAACGACGATATTAATCTCGTCTAATAATATTGTGACGTGGCCTTATCGCTGCGGGTGCGCGAGATTACATCGGCATCGCATCGTGTAGCAATAATGAACGAGAGAGCTCATGAATTTTTACTTTTTCATTTTTTACGTCTGAATTAGCGATTAATCATCTCGGCGGATTTAGTTTCGTTGCGAGTTGCAACGCGAAGGATGGAATGTTTCGTACTCTTCCCAGAATACCCGGAGAGGCCAGACGTCCGAAAGAAAAGCGCTGTTTAGTGGAAAACGTAAATAAAGTGCAACGGTTTATAATTCCGTGACGGCTGCACCGCGCGTTTTCGGCACAAAGGGATACACTGTTCGTTTTATTATGTACACAAACTTTGTTTAATGGCTATTCGAAATATACGTTCTGGGGATGAGCCTGTAGCAGACTTATAGCGCTCGTTTAGTTTATTCATAAAGTTTATCTAATAAAAATGGATTATTCCTACCGACTACGCCGAAATACTAGAAGGATGACCTGTGATAAAAAATTTCGGAGCATGGCCAATCTCTATTTATCTATCTCGCAACTCTAATTATCTAAATAAAAGCGCTTTTATAGTAGATGATAAATGAATTTTTGACATTTTTAATTTGAATTTTCGAATCCCATCCGCCCGGTCACGTTTTCGGAACGAAAAATGGCCGTTTAGTGTATGCCCCTTTCATGAATATTAAACAAATTATCGGTTGTGGCAGAATTCTCCAGTTGACTACGTCAATTCCCAAATCATCCGCGCTTCCTCAACCCGAATTCCTGTCAACCACCCTTCCTTTTAATCAGGGGCGGCTCGTTATATAGAGCCACGGAGCCATGGCACTACCTATAGACTCAAGCTTAGCAAAACATTTTAACTGATTCTTAAAAAAACTTTTTAAATGTTAAACAACACCTGTAACACCGCGTGGAAGTTCCACAATAATTTCAAAAGATGGTTAAAATTTTGACAGACTATTTCTGAATAATGTTTTTTTTTTACAAATCTCCAAAGAAAGCAATCGCAAGTTTACCACAACAAAAATGGCAAATTTTGATCACCAAAAAGGCAAATTTTTCAGAAATTCACTTGAGAATTACACATTTCTTTCGACAGATGGTTGAAATTTTGACAGACCAATTTTGAATAATGTCCCTTTATAAATTTCTTCAAAAAATAATCACAAGTTTACCACAACAACAATAGTTGCACTGGAAAAGCAAATTTTGTTAACAAAAAAGCGGATTTTTTAGAGATTAATATGGCAATTCTACCTTTATTGCTACAGATGGTTGAAACTTTGACAAACTAATTCGGAATAAAGTGTCTTTACAAATTTCCAAAGAAAATAATCGCAAATTTACCACAACAGAAATTGTTGCACTAAAAAATAAATTTTGATGACCAATAAGGCGCATTTTTCAAAAGGTTACATGGTAATTCCACATTTATTACGACAGATGGTTGAAATTTTGACAGACTAATTTTGAATAATGTGTCTACAAATTTCCAAAGAAAATAATTTTCTTCTAAATATTTTTGTTAAAATTTTCGGATTTTTGGTCCACAATTTTGATTTTTAGGATCGAATTTTTTAATTTTTTATCCTATATTTTAGATTTTTTAACCTAAATTGCTTTTTATACGCAACTTTCTTATTTTTTGCCGATATTTTCAAGTACAGTTTCTGATTTCTTTCTCTTTATTTTAGATTTTCTAATTTGAATAATTTTTTTTTATGGGCGATTTTTTTACTCTTTGGTTACTTTTTGACTGCCTTTTCGAGTTTCTGGTCGGCAAATAATTTTGAGCTAAAGAGTTATTTTAGGAGCTGGAAATTGCAAATTAATTTAGTTTTCCTTGATTATTCAATTTTTTGGTTTGCATTTTTTATTTTTAGACCAGCATTTTTGTTTTTTTTGCCTATATTGTAGATATTTGACCTGTATTTTTCATTTCTTCGTTCCAAAAATAATCGAAATAATCTTTATTTCGGTTAAACTTTTTGATTTTTTTTTGATATTTGTCTAAGTTTTCGATTTTTTGTGCTTATATTAGTTTTTTACCTTAGTTTAGAGCTAATTCTGCAAGTGATTATCATTTTAAGATTTTTCAAAACATTGAATGCAATTTCCGTTCCCTCCAGTTCAGTTTTGAGTCAATTCCTGTTGTTTTCAGTAGCAATATTGCAATTATTTTTACGAGTAATGAAAAGTACACTCTTTCTGCATAGTTTTAGTAATTTTGGAGCTAATTATACAAGTGATTATTTTTTTACAATTTTTAAAAACATTGAGTGCAAATAATTTCCTTCACTACAGAGCAAATGTTGAGTTTATTCCCTTGTTTTCTGCAGGAGCATGTCGCTGTTTTCAGGAAATTAAAAGTAGACTATTTTTTAATAATTGAAGTTTATTTGAAGCTAAGTCTTCAAGTAAATGTTTTTTTAAATTTTTCAAATCGTCGAGTGCAAATTTTCTTTACTACAGAGCAAATTTTGAGTTTTTTCCTATGTTTTCTGGGGCTAATCACCCCGAGTGCTGAAAATTGCAATTTTTGTACTTGAATTTTCAATCTTCTTGTTTTCATTTTTTATCGTTAAGCTCTGATTTTTATTTTTAGGATCGAATTTTGAATTTTTTATCCTATATTTTAGATTTTTTTAACCTAAGTGATAGATTTTTATACTCGACTTTTTCTATTTTTTTGCCGATATTTTCAAGATTTTTGGATGGTTTTTGATTTCTTGCCCTTGTTTTTAGATTTTATAACTTGAATTATTATTTTTTTTTACTTTTTGGTTACGTTTTGACTAAAATCGATTAAATCGATTAAACAGACCATTCTGAACACTATTTGTCGATGAAATTTTGTTGTGGGACTTCCAAGAACTGAGGTTTTCAAGTTTCTGGTCGGCAACTTATTTTGAACTAAAGAGTTATTTTGGGGAATTATTTTCGTTTTCCTTGATTTTTCAAATTTTTGGTTTGAATTTTTTTTATTTTTAGACCAGCATTTTTGATTTTTTTGGCCTATATTTTAGATCTATGGCCTGTATTTTTCATTTCTTCGTTCCAATTTTTTTTTTATTTTTTTGTTGAAATCTGCATTTTTTTAACCGCGAATTTTCGAAATTTGTCTATATTTTCGATCTTTTGGGTGTATATTTTAGTTCTTTGCTTTAATTAAGAGCGTATTTTTTTATTGGTCTATTTGGATTTTTAACGTGTGTGATTGATTTTTATGTGCAAATTTTTGATTTTTTTGCCGGTATTTAATTTATATCTAATAAATTGTGAAAGTGGCTCTACCATCAACATGTTCCACGAGCCGCCAATGTTTTTAATAATAATAAAAAAAATAATTCACTTTTTCGCTTTAATTAAAAAAGCTTGAAGGGCAGAGTAAAATGATGATAAATGCATTTTTGAAAAAAAAAAAAACTAAAAAATCGCGACTAGAATTCACTTTTTTGAAATTTCTTCAAAGGGTTCGGAAGTTGAAAGCTGAAAAACTGTAAAACAATAGCGACTGGCATTCGTTATTTCGGCTCTAATTCAAAGACCTTGTACACTTGAACACGATAATGAACGAATTTTCAAAATGTCTTCAATGCAATGGAACATACAGCAGAAAAATTGAAAAACAATTGCGACTCGAGTTAGTTTTTTTTGCTGCAATAACAAGAGGTTGAAGAGTTTAGTAAGATGGTGAACCAATTTTCAAAATGTCTTCAATCGTTCAAAACTTATAGCTGAAAAACTGAAAACCAATGCGTTCTAACCATCCGGTTGGGATTTTACTTCAGTAATCAAATATCTTTGGTCCTTCGAACCGGACGCACAATAAAACCATCGAAACTAAAACTGATCAAATTGGAACCGAAAACGTGGAAAAATATCACATTCTCAATACAACAGTTTAGAAAATATTCTCTTTACTGGATTTCACAATAAATGCACACTTATGTTATTTAATAGGATTTACTTATCGATCGATAAGTATGTTCCGTATCTTGTTTATTTTATTACGAATCCGTTTTCTTCGTAACTTATCTCGCCTAGACTATCTGACGGCGTGTTTTTAAATTAGCATTTGTCCGAAAGGACGGGAATTAGCATACGTGGGCATCATTAAGAATGCTAATTTGCATCTTTTGTCCGGATCGTATTCGATTTCCTCACTACGCTACGTTCATACCTCGATTTATCAGTATGGTATACAAAATTCTTACAAACTCTAAATTCGGACATTCAAACAAAACTGCTAGAGAAGATAATTTGTAATCAAAGTTTTCTAAAGGAATTAATGTGTTCTATTAAAAAAAAAATAAAAAAAAAAACAAATACATATTATCTTGAAAATGCCATAATAATGCGAATAATTCATCGTACGAAAATTAATTGCGTGAAAAATTCATCGTGAGATTTCAATTTAAATTAGATGTATTACCCCCAGGACGTGAATAATTTGCATAAGCGGAGAAAGTAAGAAAGTAGAAAAAGCATTATGTACTTTTGGCATAATTAACAATCCAGGAAGTCCCGCTAGGCACGCTTTTGGAACTGTAAATGTTTATTTCGGCCGCCGCATCAAGACGAATATCTGTGTTTAGATTTCAGTTAATCGAGGATAGTAAAACCGAATGGCGTGAATAAATAAATAAACCTATCTCTCCTACACGTCACCTCGTAATTATTTACTTTTCAGGATGTGAGAAGTAATTGAGAGTTAACTTTGTAAGATTTTCGATTAGAGAGTAGCAGAAATATTTGCAAATAATTACCATTAATCTCTACTGTAACTGTTTATGATTATAAAAGGAAAATAACTAATTAAATAATTCGGCAAAGTATTTTGATAACGATCGTTACATACAGGGTGATTCAAAACCAATTGTAAATATTTTTCAGTAAAAAATTTTAAGGATTAAAAAAAAATTGCCATCGACTTGAAACTTTTCAAATTTACCAGAAGCACATGCCAAATTTCGTTTTTGGTAAAATTACAAATGCCACATTCCTAGATTTTGGAATATATTCGTCGGAACAGAGCGTAAAATTGTAAAAATTGTTGTAATTTTAAGGATTCAAAAAAAATATATAAAAACAATTGCCATCGACTTGAAACTTTTCAAATTTACCAGACGCACATGCCAAATTTCGTTTTTGGTAAAATTACAAATGCCACATTCCTAGATTTTAAAATATCTTCGTATGAACAGAACGTAAAATTGTAAAAATTGTTGTAATTTTAAGGACTCGAAAAAATATAAAAACAATTGCCATCGACTTGAAACTTTTAAAATTTACCAGAAGCACATGCCAAATTTCGATTTTGGCAAAATTACAAATACCACATTCCTAGATTTTGGAATATCTTCGTAGGAACAGGACGCAAAACTGTAAAAATTGTTGTAATTTTAAGGATTCAAAAAAAATATAAAAACAATTGCCATCGACTTGAAACTTTTCAAATTTACCAGAAGCACATGCAAAATTTCGATTTTGGCAAAATTACAAATGCCACATTCCTAGATTTTGGAATATCTACGTAGGAACAGGACGTAAAATTGTAAAAATTGTTGTAATTTTAAGGATTCAAAAAAAATATAAAAACAATTGCCATCGACCTGAAACTTTACAAATTTACCAGAAGCACATGCCAAATTTCGATTTTGGCAAAACTACAAATGCCATATTCCTAGATTTTGGAATATCTTCGTACGAACACGACGTAAAATTGCAAAAATTGTTGTAATTTTAAGGACTCGAAAAAAATATAAAAACAATTGCCATCGACTTGAAACTTTTCAAATTTACCAGAAGCACATGCCAAATTTCGATTTTGGCAAAATTACAAATACCACATTCCTAGATTTTGGAATATCTTCGTAGGAACAGGACGCAAAACTGTAAAAATTGTTGTAATTTTAAGGATTCAAAAAAAATATAAAAACAATTGCCATCGACTTGAAACTTTTCAAATTTACCAGAAGCACATGCAAAATTTCGATTTTGGCAAAATTACAAATGCCACATTCCTAGATTTTGGAATATCTACGTAGGAACAGGACGTAAAATTGTAAAAATTGTTGTAATTTTAAGGATTCAAAAAAAATATAAAAACAATTGCCATCGACCTGAAACTTTACAAATTTACCAGAAGCACATGCCAAATTTCGATTTTGGCAAAACTACAAATGCCATATTCCTAGATTTTGGAATATCTTCGTACGAACACGACGTAAAATTGCAAAAATTGTTGTAATTTTAAGGACTCGAAAAAAATATAAAAACAATTGCCATCGACTTGAAACTTTTCAAATTTACCAGAAGCACATGCCAAATTACGATTTTGGCAAAATTACAAATGCCACATTCCTAGATTTTGGAATATCTTCGTAGGAACAGGACGTAAAATTGTAAAAAAATCTTGTAA
The DNA here is from genome assembly GCA_910593695.2 of Ocypus olens. Classification (NCBI taxonomy): domain Eukaryota; kingdom Metazoa; phylum Arthropoda; class Insecta; order Coleoptera; family Staphylinidae; genus Ocypus; species Ocypus olens. Next base: position 8,982,550 of record OU343058.1, on the reverse strand, counting down.
TTTTAAGGACTTGAAAAAAATATAACAACAATTGCCATCAACTTGAAACTTTTCAAATTCATCAAAAACGCATACCAAATTTCGATTTTGGCAAAATTACAAATGCCACATTCCTAGATTTTGGAATATCTTCGTAGGAACAGGACGTAAAATTGTAAAAATTGTTGTAATTTTAAGGATTAAAAAAAATATATATAAAAACAATTGCCATCGACTTGTAACTTTTTAAATTCATCAAAAACGCATGCCAATTTTCAATTTTGGCAAAATTACAAATACCACATTCCTAGATTTTGGAATATCTTCGTAGAAACAGGACGTAAAATTGTAAAAAATTGTTGTAATTTTAAGGACTTAAAAAAATATAACAATTGCAATCAACTTGAAACTTTTCAAATTCATCAAAAACGCATGCCAAATTTCAATTTTGGCAAAATTACAAATGCCACATTCCTAGATTTTGGAATATCTTCGTAGGAACAGGGCGTAAAACTATAAACATTGTTGTAATTTTAAGGATCAAAAAAAATATATAAAAACAATTGCCATCGACTTGAAACTTTTCAAATCTACCAGAAATACATGCCAATTAAAATTTCTTATCGTAAAATTAACACAAACTACAAAAATCGCATTTTTTCAATTTTCGAAGATTTCAAAATCGTGATTTTGATTTTTGAAAATGCGCAGATGCTAAACGCATTGTTAGAATTTTATGATTCCAATGTCAAAAAGTGGAAAATTTAGTACAATAAATATTTTCGCAAAATCAAGGCAAAACCGTAAAAATTGCACATTTTTAAAGTCCGAAGATTTTAAATTGCGATTTTGATTTTTTTTTTAATTGCACAACTGTCAAATGCTTTGCCCGATTTTGATGATTCAAACGTAAAAATGTGTAAAATTTAATGTAATTTTAAAACTGACTGCAATTTCTTTTCGTGAAATTAACACAAACTGCAAAAATCAAATCAAAATCGTGATTTTGATTTTTGAAAGTGCACAACTGCCAAACGCGTAATTAGATTTTTATGATTCCGGTGTCAAAAAGTGGAAAATTTAGTACAATAAATATTTTCGTGAATTCAATGCAAAACCGTAAAAATTGCACGTTTTTAAAGTCCGAAGATTTAAAATTGCGATTTTGATTTTTTTTTAATTACACAACTGTCAAATGCTTTGTCTGATTTTGATGATTCAAACGTCAAAATGTGAAAAATTTAGTGTAATATTAAAACTAATTACAATTTATTTTCGTGAAATTAACGCAAACTGCAAAATTCGCACTTTTTCAAATTTCGAAAATTTTAGAATCGTGATTTTGATTTTTGAAAGCGCACAACTGCCAAACGCGTTGTTAGATTTTTATGATTCCAGCGTCAAAAATTGGAAAATTTAGTACAATAAATATTTTCGTGAAATCGACGCAAAATAGTCAAAATTGCACGTTTTTAAAGTCCGAAGATTTAAAATTGCGGTTTTGATTTTTTTTAATTACACAACTGTCAAATGCTTTGTCTGATTTTGATGATTCAAACGTAAAAATGTGTAAAATTTAATGTAATTTTAAAACTGGTTGCAATTTCTTTTCCTGAAATTAACACAAACTGCAAAATTCGCACTTTTTCAAATTTCAAAGATTTCAAAATCGTGATTTTGATTTTTGAAAGCGCACAACTGCCAAACGCGTAGTTAGATTTTTATGATTGCGGTGTCAAAAAGTGGAAAATTTAGTACAATAAATATTTTCGTGAAATCAACGCAAAACCGTCAAAATTGCACGTTTTCAAAGTCCGAAGATTTAAAATTGCGATTTTGATTTTTTTTTCAAATGCTTTGCCCGATTTTGATGATTCAAACGTAAAAATGTGTAAAATTTAATGTAACTTTAAAACTGATTGCAATTTATTTTCGTGAAATTAAAACAAACTGCAAAATTCGCACTTTTTCAAATTTCGAAAATTTCAGAATCGTGATTTTGATTTTTTAAAGCGCACAACTGCCAAACGCGTTGTTAGATTTTTATGATTCCGGTGTCAAAAAGTGGAAAATTTAGTTCATTAAATAACCGTCAAAATTGCACGTTTTCTAAGTCTAAAGATTTAAAATTGCGATTTTGATTTTTTTTTATTGCACAACTGTCAAATGCTTTGCCCGATTTTGATGATTCAAACGTAAAAATGTGAAAAGTTTAGTGTAATTTTAAAACTGATTACAATTTCTTTTCGTGAAATTAACACAAATTGCAAAATTCGCACTTTTTCAAATTTCAAAGATTTCAAAATCGTGATTTTGATTTTTGAAAGCGCACCACTGCCAAACGCGTCGTTAAATTTTTATGATTGTCGTGTCAAAAAGTGGAAAATTTAGTACAATAAATATTTTCGCGAAATCAAGGCAAAACCGTCACAATTGCACGTTTTTAAAGTCCGAAGATTTAAAATTGCGATTTTGATTTTTTTTTTAATTGCACAACTGTCAAATGCTTTGCCCGATTTTGACGATTCAAACGTAAAAATGTGGAAAATTTAATATAATTTTAAAACTGATTGCAATTTCTTTTCGTGGAATTAACACAAACTGCAAAAATCGCACTTTTTCAAATTTCGAAGATTTCAAAATCGTGATTTTGATTTTTGAAAGTGCACAACTGCCAAACGCGTAATTAGATTTTTATGATTCCAACGTCAAAAAGTGGAAAATTTAGTACAATAAATATTTTCGTGAAATCAACGCAAAACCGTCAAAATAGCACGTTTTCAAAGTCCGAAGATTTAAAATTGCGATTTTGATTTTTTTTTAAATTGCGCAACTGGCAAATGCTTTGCCCGATTTTGATGATTCAAACGTAAAAATGTGGAAAATTTAGTGTAATTTTAAAACTGATTACAATTTCTTTACATGAAATTAACACAAAAGGCAAAAATAGCACTTTTCCCAATTTCGAAGATTGTAAAATCGTGACTTTGATTTTAGAAAGTGCACAGCTGCTAAACGCATTGTTAGATTTTTATGATTATAACGTCAAAAAGTGGATAATTTAGTCTAATTTAAAAATAGGTTAATAAATATTTTTGTGAAATCAACGCAAAACCGTCAAAATTAGCACAAAGTTCAATGATTTAAAAATCGTGATTTTGGTTTTTGAAACTACATAACTTCCAAGCGCATTGTCCGATTTTGATAATTCTAACGCCAAAACATGGAAAATGCAGTGCAATATAAAAACTGGTTAATAAATATTTTCGTAAAATCAAAGCAAAACGTCAAAATTAAAAAAACATATATTCAAATCAAAATCATCAATCACGTCCGTTATAAACTAAACTCCCCGCATCCGTTAAACCCATATTTACATTGAATTTATTATCCATCCCCGACCCAACTAATTGAAATTCAATTCAAAATCGATTTTTTATTATTGCCGTAACGTCTGCGGTCGCACCCCCCGTCATGAAGGAGACAATAATTTCGTATTAGCCGCTTTATTGAATCTCGAGGACGTGAGAGAATGTCGCGGCTAAGTCATAAATTTGTCCTTTTTGTCAGTTCCATGGGTAACATTTTATCGTATCAAAAGGCCGAACGTGCACACCTTGCTTTGTGTCGACTTGACGTCGCTTCGTCAGGTTGAAAAATGACACCGACAATAAAAAAGGGGGGAAAATGTTGTGCATTTGTTAAAAAGATGACGACAAAATGTTATTACTTGAACGGAATCGTCTTTTTAATGAAGCTATGTGGATATTATGGTGGAATTCAACATGAAGACTTTTAGCTGATTTTCTATTAAATTTGTATTATTTAATTTAGTATTAAGTCACATGAACTTGACAATGTTTTTTTTTATTTTTTTTTGTGAAATAAATAAATGTGTATTTTTAATATTATTGGCGATTTAAAAAATTGCCATCGATCTGACACTTAAAAATAACTTAAAATTCGCCACCATCCAACTAGTTTTTGGGATAATTTCATGTCAACACTGAAAAAATTAATTGTAATTGTCATCTTTTTTGAAACTTTTAAAATTAATTCATAATGAATACCAAATTTTGATTCTGTGAAAACTACAAATACCTATAAATTGTACGGATTACCAGTTTTGAATTCCAATATGCTTATTGAACACGATGAGTAATTGGCAACAGAAATACCATCAATTACAACTCCAAAGATTCTTTCGAGAAAATAATTTCGAACAGTTCGCCGCGTCCTTACGCAATCACCACGAATTTACCTCCACGTGCAGTACCTACGGTATCCCGTTCGAAAGACGCGGTAAACTTTTCCGAATGATTGAAAAGCCTCGGTGTGACATCTGCAAGAACCAGCAAGACCAGTCTTCGGCCGCGACTATGACGAGTTATTGACCCGTGGAATAGGTCACAAACACAGAACGTTCGCAGTTACAGATTATTTTGTTTTCACATTTCACTTGCTGCTCTTTGAATTGTGATTGATGGACGCGAGAGAGGAAGGAGCCCGCACAGATTGCGCCAATCGAATGTTTACGGGATGACCTTATAATAAATAATTATTGCCGCTGACGCTAAATGGAAACTCCGAACGTCGAATGCTCGACGCATTAATATTTATAATTAACTTAATGATGCAGAACTCGTTTTTGGTCCGTGAACTAGACACGAAAAGGAACACGGAGACGCGAATTCCAGCCGCGAAGGACACATTTACAAGTGTAATTTTGCGTGAATCATCCTGGCTTGATGCATCTGTTTGTGCTTGCTTGAGCAACTAACCACAGTGATGGATTGTTTGATGGAAAGAATAATTTTTTTAATGGTCATTGAAGGATTATGTAATGGATGGGGCTCAAAATGTTTCAAAACACTAAAAAACGAGAGAAATTGATTACCGTTAAAAAATTTCAGCTATCTTCAATAGCAAAAAAATTAGTCAGTCACCATGAACATTTTAGAAAATAAAATAAAATAATTGATTTTTGAGACTTTGATCGGCCGTAGCGGCTAAACGAAACCTCCAAATTAAACGCGGTTTGCAAATCTTAACTCCTCGTACATCAATTAGTCGGATTAGAGATTTTTAATTTTTGATGAAAACACGAAAAAAAGACATGAGTAAACCCCTTGGAAATTTATTAAAAAATGCAACTTTCTTAAAAATCATCGTAGACTATTGAATTTAACTTTATTTTCATCAGAAAGACGAGAGAAATTGATTGCCGTTAAAAAATTTCAGCTAACTTCAATAGCAAAAAAATTAGTCAGTCACTGTGAACATTTTAGAAAATTTACGAAAATAATTGATTTTTCAGACTTTGATCGGCCGTAGCGGCCAAACGAAAACTCCAAATTGAACGCGGTTTGCAAATCTGAGCTCCTCGTACGTCAATTAGTCGGATTAGATATTTTTAATTTTTGATGAAAACACGAAAAAAAGACATGAGTAAATGGAAATTTGTTAAAAAATGCAACTTTCTTAAAAATCATCGTAGACTATTAAATTTAACTTTATTTTCATCAGAAAGACGAGAGAAGTTGATTGCCGTTAAAAAATTTCAGCTAACTTCAATAGCAAAAAAATTAGTCAGTCACTGTGAACATTTTAGAAAATTTACGAAAATAATTGATTTTTCAGACTTTGATCGGCCGTAGCGGCCAAACGAAAACTCCAAATTGAACGCGGTTTGCAAATCTGAGCTCCTCATACGTCAATTAGTCGGATTAGAGATTTTGAATTTTTGATGAAATCGTGAAAAAAGACATGACTAACCCCCTTGGAAATTTTGTTAAAAAATGCAACTTTCTTAAAAATCATCGTAGACTATTGAATTTAACTTTATTTTCATCAGAAAGACGAGAGAAATTGATTGCCGTTAAAAAATTTCAGCTAACTTCAATAGCAAAAAAATTAGTCAGTCACTGTGAACATTTTTGAAAATTTACGAAAATAATTGATTTTTCAGACTTTGATCGGCCGTAGCGGCCAAACGAAAACTCCAAATTGAACGCGGTTTGCAAATCTCAGCTCCTCGTACGTCAAGTAGTCGGATTAGAGATTTTTAATTTTTGATGAAAACACGAAAAAAAGACATGAGTAAACCCCTTGGAAATTTGTTAAAAAATGCAACTTTCTTAAAAATCATCGTAGACTATTGAATTTAACTTTATTTTCATCAGAAAGACGAGAGAAGTTGATTGCCGTTAAAAAATTTCAGCTAACTTCAATAGCAAAAAAATTAGTCAGTCACTGTGAACATTTTTGAAAATTTACGAAAATAATTGATTTTTCAGACTTTGATCGGCCGTAGCGGCCAAACGAAAACTCCAAATTGAACGCGGTTTGCAAATCTGAGCTCCTCGTACGTCAATTTGTCGGATTAGAGATTTTGAATTTTTGATGAAATCGTGAAAAAAGACATGACTAACCCCCTTGGAAATTTTGTTAAAAAATGCAACTTTCTTAAAAATCATCGTAGACTATTGAATTTAACTTTATTTTCATCAGAAAGACGAGAGAAATTGATTGCCGTTAAAAAATTTCAGCTAACTTCAATAGCAAAAAAATTAGTCAGTCACTGTGAACATTTTTGAAAATTTACGAAAATAATTGATTTTTCAGACTTTGATCGGCCGTAGCGGCCAAACGAAAACTCCAAATTGAACGCGGTTTGCAAATCTCAGCTCCTCGTACGTCAAGTAGTCGGATTAGAGATTTTTAATTTTTGATGAAAACACGAAAAAAAGACATGAGTAAACCCCTTGGAAATTTGTTAAAAAATGCAACTTTCTTAAAAATCATCGTAGACTATTGAATTTAACTTTATTTTCATCAGAAAGACGAGAGAAATTGATTGCCGTTAAAAAATTTCAGCTAACTTCAATAGCAAAAAAATTAGTCAGTCACTGTGAACATTTTTGAAAATTTACGAAAATAATTGATTTTTCAGACTTTGATCGGCCGTAGCGGCCAAACGAAAACTCCAAATTGAACGCGGTTTGCAAATCTGAGCTCCTCGTACGTCAATTTGTCGGATTAGAGATTTTGAATTTTTGATGAAATCGTGAAAAAAGACATGACTAACCCCCTTGGAAATTTTGTTAAAAAATGCAACTTTCTTAAAAATCATCGTAGACTATTGAATTTAACTTTATTTTCATCAGAAAGACGAGAGAAATTGATTGCCGTTAAAAAATTTCAGCTAACTTCAATAGCAAAAAAATTAGTCAGTCACTGTGAACATTTTTGAAAATTTACGAAAATAATTGATTTTTCAGACTTTGATCGGCCGTAGCGGCCAAACGAAAACTCCAAATTGAACGCGGTTTGCAAATCTCAGCTCCTCGTACGTCAAGTAGTCGGATTAGAGATTTTTAATTTTTGATGAAAACACGAAAAAAAGACATGAGTAAACCCCTTGGAAATTTGTTAAAAAATGCAACTTTCTTAAAAATCATCGTAGACTATTGAATTTAACTTTATTTTCATCAGAAAGACGAGAGAAATTGATTGCCGTTAAAAAATTTCAGCTAACTTCAATAGCAAAAAAATTAGTCAGTCACTGTGAACATTTTTGAAAATTTACGAAAATAATTGATTTTTCAGACTTTGATCGGCCGTAGCGGCCAAACGAAAACTCCAAATTGAACGCGGTTTGCAAATCTGAGCTCCTCGTACGTCAAGTAGTCGGATTAGAGATTTTTAATTTTTGATGAAAACACGAAAAAAAGACATGAGTAAACCCCTTGGAAATTTGTTAAAAAATGCAACTTTCTTAAAAATCATCGTAGACTATTGAATTTAACATTATTTTCATCAGAAAGACGAGATAAATTGATTGCCGTTAAAAAATTTCAGCTAACTTCAATAGCAAAAAAATTAGTCAGTCACTGTGAACATTTTTGAAAATTTACGAACATAATTGATTTTTCAGACTTTGATCGGCCGTAGCGGCCAAACGAAAACTCCAAATTGAACGCGGTTTGCAAATCTGAGCTCCTCGTACGTCAATTAGTCGGATTAGAGATTTTGAATTTTTGATAAAATCGTGAAAAAAGACATGACTAACCCCCTTGGAAATTTTGTTAAAAAATGCAACTTTCTTAAAAATCATCGTAGACTATTGAATTTAACTTTATTTTCATCAGAAAGACGAGAGAAATTGATTGCCGTTAAAAAATTTCAGCTAACTTCAATAGCAAAAAAATTAGTCAGTCACTGTGAACATTTTTGAAAATTTACGAACATAATTGATTTTTCAGACTTTGATCGGCCGTAGCGGCCAAACGAAAACTCCAAATTGAACGCGGTTTGCAAATCTGAGCTCCTCGTACGTCAATTAGTCGGATTAGAGATTTTGAATTTTTGATGAAATCGTGAAAAAAGACATGACTAACCCCCTTGGAAATTTTGTTCAAAATTGCAACTTTCTTAAAAATCATCGTAGACTATTGAATTTAACTTTATTTTCATCAGAAAGACGAGAGAAATTGATTGCCGTTAAAAAATTTCAGCTAACTTCAATAGCAAAAAAATTAGTCAGTCACGAAAATAATTGATTTTTCAGACTTTGATCGGCCGTAGCGGCCAAACGAAAACTCCAAATTGAACGCGGTTTGCAAATCTGAGCTCCTCGTACGTCAATTAGTCGGATTAGAAATTTTGAATTTTTGATGAAATCGTGAAAAAAGACATGACTAACCCCCTTGGAAATTTGTTAAAAAATGCAACTTTCTTAAAAATCATCGTAGACTATTGAATTTAACTTTATTTTCATCAGAAAGACGAGAGAAATTGATTGCCGTTAAAAAATTTCAGCTAACTTCAATAGCAAAAAAATTAGTCAGTCACGAAAATAATTGATTTTTCAGACTTTGATCGGCCGTTGCGGCCAAACGAAAACTCCAAATTGAACGCGGTTTGCAAATCTGAGCTCCTCGTACGTCAATTAGTCGGATTAGAGATTTTGAATTTTTGATGAAATCGTGAAAGAAGACATGACTAACCCCCTTGGAAATTTTGTTAAAAAATGCAACTTTCTTAAAAATCATCGTAGACTATTGAATTTAACTTTATTTTCATCAGAAAGACGAGAGAAATTGATTGCCGTTAAAAAATTTCAGCTAACTTCAATAGCAAAAAAATTAGTCAGTCACTGTGAACATTTTTGAAAATTTACGAAAATAATTGATTTTTCAGACTTTGATCGGCCGTAGCGGCCAAACGAAAACTCCAAATTGAACGCGGTTTGCAAAATCTGAGCTCCTCGTACGTCAATTAGTCGGATTAGAGATTTTGAATTTTTGATGAAATCGTGAAATAAGACATGACTAACCTTGGAAATTTTGTTAAAAAATGCAACTTTCTTAAAAATCATCGTAGACTATTGAATTTAACTTTATTTTCATCAGAAAGACGAGAGAAATTGATTACCGTTAAAAAATTTCAGCTAACTTCAATAGCAAAAAAATTAGTCAGTCACTGTGAACATTTTTGAAAATTTACGAACATAATTGATTTTTCAGACTTTGATCGGCCGTAGCGGCCAAACGAAAACTCCAAATTGAACGCGGTTTGCAAATCTGAGCTCCTCGTACGTCAAGTAGTCGGATTAGAGATTTTTAATTTTTGATGAAAACACGAAAAAAAGACATGAGTAAACCCCTTGGAAATTTGTTAAAAAATGCAACTTTCTTAAAAATCATCGTAGACTATTGAATTTAACATTATTTTCATCAGAAAGACGAGATAAATTGATTGCCGTTAAAAAATTTCAGCTAACTTCAATAGCAAAAAAATTAGTCAGTCACTGTGAACATTTTTGAAAATTTACGAACATAATTGATTTTTCAGACTTTGATCGGCCGTAGCGGCCAAACGAAAACTCCAAATTGAACGCGGTTTGCAAATCTGAGCTCCTCGTACGTCAATTAGTCGGATTAGAGATTTTGACATTTTGATAAAATCGTGAAAAAAGACATGACTAACCCCCTTGGAAATTTTGTTAAAAAATGCAACTTTCTTAAAAATCATCGTAGACTATTGAATTTAACTTTATTTTCATCAGAAAGACGAGAGAAATTGATTGCCGTTAAAAAATTTCAGCTAACTTCAATAGCAAAAAAATTAGTCAGTCACTGTGAACATTTTTGAAAATTTACGAACATAATTGATTTTTCAGACTTTGATCGGCCGTAGCGGCCAAACGAAAACTCCAAATTGAACGCGGTTTGCAAATCTGAGCTCCTCGTACGTCAATTAGTCGGATTAGAGATTTTGAATTTTTGATGAAATCGTGAAAAAAGACATGACTAACCCCCTTGGAAATTTTGTTCAAAATTGCAACTTTCTTAAAAATCATCGTAGACTATTGAATTTAACTTTATTTTCATCAGAAAGACGAGAGAAATTGATTGCCGTTAAAAAATTTCAGCTAACTTCAATAGCAAAAAAATTAGTCAGTCACGAAAATAATTGATTTTTCAGACTTTGATCGGCCGTAGCGGCCAAACGAAAACTCCAAATTGAACGCGGTTTGCAAATCTGAGCTCCTCGTACGTCAATTAGTCGGATTAGAAATTTTGAATTTTTGATGAAATCGTGAAAAAAGACATGACTAACCCCCTTGGAAATTTGTTAAAAAATGCAACTTTCTTAAAAATCATCGTAGACTATTGAATTTAACTTTATTTTCATCAGAAAGACGAGAGAAATTGATTGCCGTTAAAAAATTTCAGCTAACTTCAATAGCAAAAAAATTAGTCAGTCACGAAAATAATTGATTTTTCAGACTTTGATCGGCCGTTGCGGCCAAACGAAAACTCCAAATTGAACGCGGTTTGCAAATCTGAGCTCGTCGTACGTCAATTAGTCGGATTAGAGATTTTGAATTTTTGATGAAATCGTGAAAGAAGACATGACTAACCCCCTTGGAAATTTTGTTAAAAAATGCAACTTTCTTAAAAATCATCGTAGACTATTGAATTTAACTTTATTTTCATCAGAAAGACGAGAGAAATTGATTGCCGTTAAAAAATTTCAGCTAACTTCAATAGCAAAAAAATTAGTCAGTCACTGTGAACATTTTTGAAAATTTACGAAAATAATTGATTTTTCAGACTTTGATCGGCCGTAGCGGCCAAACGAAAACTCCAAATTGAACGCGGTTTGCAAAATCTGAGCTCCTCGTACGTCAATTAGTCGGATTAGAGATTTTGAATTTTTGATGAAATCGTGAAATAAGACATGACTAACCTTGGAAATTTTGTTAAAAAATGCAACTTTCTTAAAAATCATCGTAGACTATTGAATTTAACTTTATTTTCATCAGAAAGACGAGAGAAATTGATTACCGTTAAAAAATTTCAGCTAACTTCAATAGCAAAAAAATTAGTCAGTCACTGTGAACATTTTTGAAAATTTACGAAAATAATTGATTTTTCAGACTTTGATCGGCCGTAGCGGCCAAACGAAAACTCCAAATTGAACGCGGTTTGCAAATCTGAGCTCCTCGTACGTCAATTAGTCGGATTAGAGATTTTTAATTTTTGATGAAATCGTGAAAAAAGACATGACTAACCCCCTTGGAAATTTTGTTCAAAATTGCAACTTTCTTAAAAATCATCGTAGACTATTGAATTTAACTTTATTTTCATCAGAAAGACGAGAGAAATTGATTGCCGTTAAAAAAATTCAGCTTGCTTCAATAGCAAAAAAATTAGTCAGTCACGAAAATAATTGATTTTTCAGACTTTGATCGGCCGTAGCGGCCAAACGAAAACTCCAAATTGAACGCGGTTTGCAAATCTGAGCTCCTCGTACGTCAATTAGTCGGATTAGAAATTTTGAATTTTTGATGAAATCGTGAAAAAAGACATGACTAACCCCCTTGGAAATTTGTTAAAAAATGCAACTTTCTTAAAAATCATCGTAGACTATTGAATTTAACTTTATTTTCATCAGAAAGACGAGAGAAATTGATTGCCGTTAAAAAATTTCAGCTAACTTCAATAGCAAAAAAATTAGTCAGTCACTGTGAACATTTTTGAAAATTTACGAAAATAATTGATTTTTCAGACTTTGATCGGCCGTAGCGGCCAAACGAAAACTCCAAATTGAACGCGGTTTGCAAATCTCAGCTCCTCGTACGTCAAGTAGTCGGATTAGAGATTTTTAATTTTTGATGAAAACACGAAAAAAAGACATGAGTAAACCCCTTGGAAATTTGTTAAAAAATGCAACTTTCTTAAAAATCATCGTAGACTATTGAATTTAACTTTATTTTCATCAGAAAGACGAGAGAAATTGATTGCCGTTAAAAAATTTCAGCTAACTTCAATAGCAAAAAAATTAGTCAGTCACTGTGAACATTTTTGAAAATTTACGAAAATAATTGATTTTTCAGACTTTGATCGGCCGTAGCGGCCAAACGAAAACTCCAAATTGAACGCGGTTTGCAAATCTCAGCTCCTCGTACGTCAAGTAGTCGGATTAGAGATTTTTAATTTTTGATGAAAACTCGAAAAAAAGACATGAGTAAACCCCTTGGAAATTTGTTAAAAAATGCAACTTTCTTAAAAATCATCGTAGACTATTGAATTTAACTTTATTTTCATCAGAAAGACGAGAGAAATTGATTGCCGTTAAAAAATTTCAGCTAACTTCAATAGCAAAAAAATTAGTCAGTCACTGTGAACATTTTTGAAAATTTACGAAAATAATTGATTTATCAGACTTTGATCGGCCGTAGCGGCCAAACGAAAACTCCAAATTGAACGCGGTTTGCAAATCTGAGCTCCTCGTACGTCAATTAGTCGGATTAGAGATTTTTAATTTTTGATGAAATCGTGAAAAAAGACATGACTAACCCCCTTGGAAATTTTGTTCAAAATTGCAACTTTCTTAAAAATCATCGTAGACTATTGAATTTAACTTTATTTTCATCAGAAAGACGAGAGAAATTGATTGCCGTTAAAAAATTTCAGCTAACTTCAATAGCAAAAAAATTAGTCAGTCACGAAAATAATTGATTTTTCAGACTTTGATCGGCCGTTGCGGCCAAACGAAAACTCCAAATTGAACGCGGTTTGCAAATCTGAGCTCGTCGTACGTCAATTAGTCGGATTAGAGATTTTGAATTTTTGATGAAATCGTGAAAGAAGACATGACTAACCCCCTTGGAAATTTTGTTAAAAAATGCAACTTTCTTAAAAATCATCGTAGACTATTGAATTTAACTTTATTTTCATCAGAAAGACGAGAGAAATTGATTGCCGTTAAAAAAATTTCAGCTAACTTCAATAGCAAAAAAATTAGTCAGTCACTGTGAACATTTTTGAAAATTTACGAAAATAATTGATTTTTCAGACTTTGATCGGCCGTAGCGGCCAAACGAAAACTCCAAATTGAACGCGGTTTGCAAAATCTGAGCTCCTCGTACGTCAATTAGTCGGATTAGAGATTTTGAATTTTTGATGAAATCGTGAAATAAGACATGACTAACCTTGGAAATTTTGTTAAAAAATGCAACTTTCTTAAAAATCATCGTAGACTATTGAATTTAACTTTATTTTCATCAGAAAGACGAGAGAAATTGATTGCCGTTAAAAAATTTCAGCTAACTTCAATAGCAAAAAAATTAGTCAGTCACGAAAATAATTGATTTTTCAGACTTTGATCGGCCGTTGCGGCCAAACGAAAACTCCAAATTGAACGCGGTTTGCAAATCTGAGCTCCTCGTACGTCAATTAGTCGGATTAGAAATTTTGAATTTTTGATGAAATCGTGAAAAAAGACATGACTAACCCCCTTGGAAATTTGTTAAAAAATGCAACTTTCTTAAAAATCATCGTAGACTATTGAATTTAACTTTATTTTCATCAGAAAGACGAGAGAAATTGATTGCCGTTAAAAAATTTCAGCTAACTTCAATAGCAAAAAAATTAGTCAGTCACGAAAATAATTGATTTTTCAGACTTTGATCGGCCGTTGCGGCCAAACGAAAACTCCAAATTGAACGCGGTTTGCAAATCTGAGCTCGTCGTACGTCAATTAGTCGGATTAGAGATTTTGAATTTTTGATGAAATCGTGAAAGAAGACATGACTAACCCCCTTGGAAATTTTGTTAAAAAATGCAACTTTCTTAAAAATCATCGTAGACTATTGAATTTAACTTTATTTTCATCAGAAAGACGAGAGAAATTGATTGCCGTTAAAAAAATTTCAGCTAACTTCAATAGCAAAAAAATTAGTCAGTCACTGTGAACATTTTTGAAAATTTACGAAAATAATTGATTTTTCAGACTTTGATCGGCCGTAGCGGCCAAACGAAAACTCCAAATTGAACGCGGTTTGCAAAATCTGAGCTCCTCGTACGTCAATTAGTCGGATTAGAGATTTTGAATTTTTGATGAAATCGTGAAATAAGACATGACTAACCTTGGAAATTTTGTTAAAAAATGCAACTTTCTTAAAAATCATCGTAGACTATTGAATTTAACTTTATTTTCATCAGAAAGACGAGAGAAATTGATTACCGTTAAAAAATTTCAGCTAACTTCAATAGCAAAAAAATTAGTCAGTCACGAAAATAATTGATTTTTCAGACTTTGATCGGCCGTAGCGGCCAAACGAAAACTCCAAATTGAACGCGGTTTGCAAATCTGAGCTCCTCGTACGTCAATTAGTCGGATTAGAAATTTTGAATTTTTGATGAAATCGTGAAAAAAGACATGACTAGTTTGTTAAAAAATGCAACTTTCTTAAAAATCATCGTAGACTATTGAATTTAACTTTATTTTCATCAGAAAGACGAGAGAAATTGATTGCCGTTAAAAAATTTCAGCTAACTTCAATAGCAAAAAAATTAGTCAGTCACGAAAATAATTGATTTTTCAGACTTTGATCGGCCGTAGCGGCCAAACGAAAACTCCAAATTGAACGCGGTTTGCAAATCTGAGCTCCTCGTACGTCAATTAGTCGGATTAGAGATTTTTAATTTTTGATGAAATCGTGAAAAAAGACATGACTAACCCCCTTGAAAATTTTGTTAAAAAATGCAACTTTCTTAAAAATCATCGTAGACTATTGAATTTAACTTTATTTTCATCAGAAAGACGAGAGAAATTGATTGCCGTTAAAAAAATTCAGCTTGCTTCAATAGCAAAAAAATTAGTCAGTCACGAAAATAATTGATTTTTCAGACTTTGATCGGCCGTAGCGGCCAAACGAAAACTCCAAATTGAACGCGGTTTGCAAATCTGAGCTCCTCGTACGTCAATTAGTCGGATTAGAAATTTTGAATTTTTGATGAAATCGTGAAAAAAGACATGACTAACCCCCTTGGAAATTTGTTAAAAAATGCAACTTTCTTAAAAATCATCGTAGACTATTGAATTTAACTTTATTTTCATCAGAAAGACGAGAGAAATTGATTGCCGTTAAAAAATTTCAGCTAACTTCAATAGCAAAAAAATTAGTCAGTCACGAAAATAATTGATTTTTCAGACTTTGATCGGCCGTAGCGGCCAAACGAAAACTCCAAATTGAACGCGGTTTGCAAATCTGAGCTCCTCGTACGTCAATTAGTCGGATTAGAAATTTTGAATTTTTGATGAAATCGTGAAAAAAGACATGACTAACCCCCTTGGAAATTTGTTAAAAAATGCAACTTTCTTAAAAATCATCGTAGACTATTGAATTTAACTTTATTTTCATCAGAAAGACGAGAGAAATTGATTGCCGTTAAAAAATTTCAGCTAACTTCAATAGCAAAAAAATTAGTCAGTCACGAAAATAATTGATTTTTCAGACTTTGATCGGCCGTTGCGGCCAAACGAAAACTCCAAATTGAACGCGGTTTGCAAATCTGAGCTCGTCGTACGTCAATTAGTCGGATTAGAGATTTTGAATTTTTGATGAAATCGTGAAAGAAGACATGACTAACCCCCTTGGAAATTTTGTTAAAAAATGCAACTTTCTTAAAAATCATCGTAGACTATTGAATTTAACTTTATTTTCATCAGAAAGACGAGAGAAATTGATTGCCGTTAAAAAATTTCAGCTAACTTCAATAGCAAAAAAATTAGTCAGTCACTGTGAACATTTTTGAAAATTTACGAAAATAATTGATTTTTCAGACTTTGATCGGCCGTAGCGGCCAAACGAAAACTCCAAATTGAACGCGGTTTGCAAAATCTGAGCTCCTCGTACGTCAATTAGTCGGATTAGAGATTTTGAATTTTTGATGAAATCGTGAAATAAGACATGACTAACCTTGGAAATTTTGTTAAAAAATGCAACTTTCTTAAAAATCATCGTAGACTATTGAATTTAACTTTATTTTCATCAGAAAGACGAGAGAAATTGATTACCGTTAAAAAATTTCAGCTAACTTCAATAGCAAAAAAATTAGTCAGTCACTGTGAACATTTTTGAAAATTTACGAAAATAATTGATTTTTCAGACTTTGATCGGCCGTAGCGGCCAAACGAAAACTCCAAATTGAACGCGGTTTGCAAATCTGAGCTCCTCGTACGTCAATTAGTCGGATTAGAGATTTTTAATTTTTGATGAAATCGTGAAAAAAGACATGACTAACCCCCTTGAAAATTTTGTTAAAAAATGCAACTTTCTTAAAAATCATCGTAGACTATTGAATTTAACTTTATTTTCATCAGAAAGACGAGAGAAATTGATTGCCGTTAAAAAAATTCAGCTTGCTTCAATAGCAAAAAAATTAGTCAGTCACGAAAATAATTGATTTTTCAGACTTTGATCGGCCGTAGCGGCCAAACGAAAACTCCAAATTGAACGCGGTTTGCAAATCTGAGCTCCTCGTACGTCAATTAGTCGGATTAGAAATTTTGAATTTTTGATGAAATCGTGAAAAAAGACATGACTAACCCCCTTGGAAATTTGTTAAAAAATGCAACTTTCTTAAAAATCATCGTAGACTATTGAATTTAACTTTATTTTCATCAGAAAGACGAGAGAAATTGATTGCCGTTAAAAAATTTCAGCTAACTTCAATAGCAAAAAAATTAGTCAGTCACTGTGAACATTTTTGAAAATTTACGAAAATAATTGATTTTTCAGACTTTGATCGGCCGTAGCGGCCAAACGAAAACTCCAAATTGAACGCGGTTTGCAAATCTCAGCTCCTCGTACGTCAAGTAGTCGGATTAGAGATTTTTAATTTTTGATGAAAACACGAAAAAAAGACATGAGTAAACCCCTTGGAAATTTGTTAAAAAATGCAACTTTCTTAAAAATCATCGTAGACTATTGAATTTAACTTTATTTTCATCAGAAAGACGAGAGAAATTGATTGCCGTTAAAAAATTTCAGCTAACTTCAATAGCAAAAAAATTAGTCAGTCACTGTGAACATTTTTGAAAATTTACGAAAATAATTGATTTATCAGACTTTGATCGGCCGTAGCGGCCAAACGAAAACTCCAAATTGAACGCGGTTTGCAAATCTGAGCTCCTCGTACGTCAATTAGTCGGATTAGAGATTTTGAATTTTTGATGAAATCGTGAAAAAAGACATGACTAACCCCCTTGGAAATTTTGTTCAAAATTGCAACTTTCTTAAAAATCATCGTAGACTATTGAATTTAACTTTATTTTCATCAGAAAGACGAGAGAAATTGATTGCCGTTAAAAAATTTCAGCTAACTTCAATAGCAAAAAAATTAGTCAGTCACGAAAATAATTGATTTTTCAGACTTTGATCGGCCGTAGCGGCCAAACGAAAACTCCAAATTGAACGCGGTTTGCAAATCTGAGCTCCTCGTACGTCAATTAGTCGGATTAGAAATTTTGAATTTTTGATGAAATCGTGAAAAAAGACATGACTAACCCCCTTGGAAATTTGTTAAAAAATGCAACTTTCTTAAAAATCATCGTAGACTATTGAATTTAACTTTATTTTCATCAGAAAGACGAGAGAAATTGATTGCCGTTAAAAAATTTCAGCTAACTTCAATAGCAAAAAAATTAGTCAGTCACGAAAATAATTGATTTTTCAGACTTTGATCGGCCGTTGCGGCCAAACGAAAACTCCAAATTGAACGCGGTTTGCAAATCTGAGCTCGTCGTACGTCAATTAGTCGGATTAGAGATTTTGAATTTTTGATGAAATCGTGAAAGAAGACATGACTAACCCCCTTGGAAATTTTGTTAAAAAATGCAACTTTCTTAAAAATCATCGTAGACTATTGAATTTAACTTTATTTTCATCAGAAAGACGAGAGAAATTGATTGCCGTTAAAAAAATTTCAGCTAACTTCAATAGCAAAAAAATTAGTCAGTCACTGTGAACATTTTTGAAAATTTACGAAAATAATTGATTTTTCAGACTTTGATCGGCCGTAGCGGCCAAACGAAAACTCCAAATTGAACGCGGTTTGCAAAATCTGAGCTCCTCGTACGTCAATTAGTCGGATTAGAGATTTTGAATTTTTGATGAAATCGTGAAATAAGACATTACTAACCTTCGAAATTTTGTTAAAAAATGCAACTTTCTTAAAAATCATCGTAGACTATTGAATTTAACTTTATTTTCATCAGAAAGACGAGAGAAATTGATTGCCGTTAAAAAATTTCAGCTAACTTCAATAGCAAAAAAATTAGTCAGTCACGAAAATAATTGATTTTTCAGACTTTGATCGGCCGTTGCGGCCAAACGAAAACTCCAAATTGAACGCGGTTTGCAAATCTGAGCTCCTCGTACGTCAATTAGTCGGATTAGAAATTTTGAATTTTTGATGAAATCGTGAAAAAAGACATGACTAACCCCCTTGGAAATTTGTTAAAAAATGCAACTTTCTTAAAAATCATCGTAGACTATTGAATTTAACTTTATTTTCATCAGAAAGACGAGAGAAATTGATTGCCGTTAAAAAATTTCAGCTAACTTCAATAGCAAAAAAATTAGTCAGTCACGAAAATAATTGATTTTTCAGACTTTGATCGGCCGTTGCGGCCAAACGAAAACTCCAAATTGAACGCGGTTTGCAAATCTGAGCTCGTCGTACGTCAATTAGTCGGATTAGAGATTTTGAATTTTTGATGAAATCGTGAAAGAAGACATGACTAACCCCCTTGGAAATTTTGTTAAAAAATGCAACTTTCTTAAAAATCATCGTAGACTATTGAATTTAACTTTATTTTCATCAGAAAGACGAGAGAAATTGATTGCCGTTAAAAAAATTTCAGCTAACTTCAATAGCAAAAAAATTAGTCAGTCACTGTGAACATTTTTGAAAATTTACGAAAATAATTGATTTTTCAGACTTTGATCGGCCGTAGCGGCCAAACGAAAACTCCAAATTGAACGCGGTTTGCAAAATCTGAGCTCCTCGTACGTCAATTAGTCGGATTAGAGATTTTGAATTTTTGATGAAATCGTGAAATAAGACATGACTAACCTTGGAAATTTTGTTAAAAAATGCAACTTTCTTAAAAATCATCGTAGACTATTGAATTTAACTTTATTTTCATCAGAAAGGCGAGAGAAATTGATTACCGTTAAAAAATTTCAGCTAACTTCAATAGCAAAAAAATTAGTCAGTCACGAAAATAATTGATTTTTCAGACTTTGATCGGCCGTAGCGGCCAAACGAAAACTCCAAATTGAACGCGGTTTGCAAATCTGAGCTCCTCGTACGTCAATTAGTCGGATTAGAAATTTTGAATTTTTGATGAAATCGTGAAAAAAGACATGACTAACCCCCTTGGAAATTTGTTAAAAAATGCAACTTTCTTAAAAATCATCGTAGACTATTGAATTTAACTTTATTTTCATCAGAAAGACGAGAGAAATTGATTGCCGTTAAAAAATTTCAGCTAACTTCAATAGCAAAAAAATTAGTCAGTCACGAAAATAATTGATTTTTCAGACTTTGATCGGCCGTAGCGGCCAAACGAAAACTCCAAATTGAACGCGGTTTGCAAATCTGAGCTCCTCGTACGTCAATTAGTCGGATTAGAGATTTTGAATTTTTAATGAAATCGTGAAAAAAGACATGACTAACCCCCTTGGAAATTTTGTTCAAAATTGCAACTTTCTTAAAAATCATCGTAGACTATTGAATTTAACTTTATTTTCATCAGAAAGACGAGAGAAATTGATTGCCGTTAAAAAATTTCAGCTAACTTCAATAGCAAAAAAATTAGTCAGTCACGAAAATAATTGATTTTTCAGACTTTGATCGGCCGTAGCGGCCAAACGAAAACTCCAAATTGAACGCGGTTTGCAAATCTGAGCTCCTCGTACGTCAATTAGTCGGATTAGAAATTTTGAATTTTTGATGAAATCGTGAAAAAAGACATGACTAACCCCCTTGGAAATTTGTTAAAAAATGCAACTTTCTTAAAAATCATCGTAGACTATTGAATTTAACTTTATTTTCATCAGAAAGACGAGAGAAATTGATTGCCGTTAAAAAATTTCAGCTAACTTCAATAGCAAAAAAATTAGTCAGTCACGAAAATAATTGATTTTTCAGACTTTGATCGGCCGTTGCGGCCAAACGAAAACTCCAAATTGAACGCGGTTTGCAAATCTGAGCTCGTCGTACGTCAATTAGTCGGATTAGAGATTTTGAATTTTTGATGAAATCGTGAAATAAGACATGACTAACCTTGGAAATTTTGTTAAAAAATGCAACTTTCTTAAAAATCATCGTAGACTATTGAATTTAACTTTATTTTCATCAGAAAGACGAGAGAAATTGATTACCGTTAAAAAATTTCAGCTAACTTCAATAGCAAAAAAATTAGTCAGTCACTGTGAACATTTTTGAAAATTTACGAAAATAATTGATTTTTCAGACTTTGATCGGCCGTAACGGCCAAACGAAAACTCCAAATTGAACGCGGTTTGCAAATCTGAGCTCCTCGTACGTCAATTAGTCGGATTAGAGATTTTTAATTTTTGATGAAATCGTGAAAAAAGACATGACTAACCCCCTTGAAAATTTTGTTAAAAAATGCAACTTTCTTAAAAATCATCGTAGACTATTGAATTTAACTTTATTTTCATCAGAAAGACGAGAGAAATTGATTGCCGTTAAAAAAATTCAGCTTGCTTCAATAGCAAAAAAATTAGTCAGTCACGAAAATAATTGATTTTTCAGACTTTGATCGGCCGTAGCGGCCAAACGAAAACTCCAAATTGAACGCGGTTTGCAAATCTGAGCTCCTCGTACGTCAATTAGTCGGATTAGAAATTTTGAATTTTTGATGAAATCGTGAAAAAAGACATGACTAACCCCCTTGGAAATTTGTTAAAAAATGCAACTTTCTTAAAAATCATCGTAGACTATTGAATTTAACTTTATTTTCATCAGAAAGACGAGAGAAATTGATTGCCGTTAAAAAATTTCAGCTAACTTCAATAGCAAAAAAATTAGTCAGTCACGAAAATAATTGATTTTTCAGACTTTGATCGGCCGTTGCGGCCAAACGAAAACTCCAAATTGAACGCGGTTTGCAAATCTGAGCTCGTCGTACGTCAATTAGTCGGATTAGAGATTTTGAATTTTTGATGAAATCGTGAAAGAAGACATGACTAACCCCCTTGGAAATTTTGTTAAAAAATGCAACTTTCTTAAAAATCATCGTAGATTATTGAATTTAACTTTATTTTCATCAGAAAGACGAGAGAAATTGATTGCCGTTAAAAAATTTCAGCTAACTTCAATAGCAAAAAAATTAGTCAGTCACTGTGAACATTTTTGAAAATTTACGAAAATAATTGATTTTTCAGACTTTGATCGGCCGTAGCGGCCAAACGAAAACTCCAAATTGAACGCGGTTTGCAAATCTGAGCTCGTCGTACGTCAATTAGTCGGATTAGAGATTTTGAATTTTTGATGAAATCGTGAAAGAAGACATGACTAACCCCCTTGGAAATTTTGTTAAAAAATGCAACTTTCTTAAAAATCATCGTAGACTATTGAATTTAACTTTATTTTCATCAGAAAGACGAGAGAAATTGATTGCCGTTAAAAAATTTCAGCTAACTTCAATAGCAAAAAAATTAGTCAGTCACTGTGAACATTTTAGAAAATTTACGAAAATAATTGATTTTTCAGACTTTGATCGGCCGTAGCGGCCAAACGAAAACTCCAAATTGAACGCGGTTTGCAAATCTGAGCTCCTCGTACGTCAATTAGTCGGATTAGAGATTTTGAATTTTTGATGAAATCGTGAAACAAGACATGACTAACCCCCTTGGAAATTTTGTTAAAAAATGCAACTTTCTTAAAAATCATCGTAGACTATTGAATTTAACTTTATTTTCATCAGAAAGACGAGAGAAATTGATTGCCGTTAAAAAATTTCAGCTAACTTCAATAGCAAAAAAAATAGTCAGTCACAGTGAACATTTTTGAAAATTTACGAAAATAATTGATTTTTCAGACTTTGATCGGCCGTAGCGGCCAAACGAAAACTCCAGATTGAACGCGGTTTGCAAATATGAGCTCCCCGTACGTCAATTAGTCGGATTAGAGATTTTTAATTTTTGATGAAAACACGAAAAAAAGACATGAGTAAACCCCTTGGAAATTTGTTAAAAAATGCAACTTTCTTAAAAATCATCGTAGACTATTGAATTTAACTTTATTTTCATCAGAAAGACGAGAGAAATTGATTGCCGTTAAAAAATTTCAGCTAACTTCAATAGCAAAAAAATTAGTCAGTCACAGTGAACATTTTAGAAAATTTACGAAAATAATTGATTTTTCAGACTTTGATCGGCCGTAGCGGCCAAACGAAAACTCCAAATTGAACGCGGTTTGCAAATATGAGCTCCCCGTACGTCAATTAGTCGGATTAGAGATTTTTAATTTTTGATGAAAACACGAAAAAAAGACATGAGTAAACCCCTTGGAAATTTGTTAAAAAACATCCGACTAATTGACGTACGAGGAGCTCAGATTTGCAAACCGCGTTCAATTTGGAGTTTTCGTTTGGCCGCTACGGCCGATCAAAGTCTGAAAAATCAATTATTTTCGTGACTGACTAATTTTTTTGCTATTGAAGCAAGCTGAATTTTTTTAACGGCAATCAATTTCTCTCGTCTTTCTGATGAAAATAAAGTTAAATTCAATAGTCTACGATGATTTTTAAGAAAGTTGCATTTTTTAACAAAATTTTCAAGGGGGTTAGTCATGTCTTTTTTCACGATTTCATCAAAAATTAAAAATCTCTAATCCGACTAATTGACGTACGAGGAGCTCAGATTTGCAAACCGCGTTCAATTTGGAGTTTTCGTTTGGCCGTTACGGCCGATCAAAGTCTGAAAAATCAATTATTTTCGTAAATTTTCAAAAATGTTCACAGTGACTGACTAATTTTTTTGCTATTGAAGTTAGCTGAAATTTTTTAACGGTAATCAATTTCTCTCGTCTTTCTGATGAAAATAAAGTTAAATTCAATAGTCTACGATGATTTTTAAGAAAGTTGCATTTTTTAACAAAATTTCCAAGGTTAGTCATGTCTTATTTCACGATTTCATCAAAAATTCAAAATCTCTAATCCGACTAATTGACGTACGACGAGCTCAGATTTGCAAACCGCGTTCAATTTGGAGTTTTCGTTTGGCCGCAACGGCCGATCAAAGTCTGAAAAATCAATTATTTTCGTGACTGACTAATTTTTTTGCTATTGAAGCAAGCTGAATTTTTTTAACGGCAATCAATTTCTCTCGTCTTTCTGATGAAAATAAAGTTAAATTCAATAGTCTACGATGATTTTTAAGAAAGTTGCATTTTTTAACAAAATTTTCAAGGGGGTTAGTCATGTCTTTTTTCACGATTTCATCAAAAATTAAAAATCTCTAATCCGACTAATTGACGTACGAGGAGCTCAGATTTGCAAACCGCGTTCAATTTGGAGTTTTCGTTTGGCCGTTACGGCCGATCAAAGTCTGAAAAATCAATTATTTTCGTAAATTTTCAAAAATGTTCACAGTGACTGACTAATTTTTTTGCTATTGAAGTTAGCTGAAATTTTTTAACGGTAATCAATTTCTCTCGTCTTTCTGATGAAAATAAAGTTAAATTCAATAGTCTACGATGATTTTTAAGAAAGTTGCATTTTTTAACAAATTTCCAAGGGGTTTACTCATGTCTTTTTTTCGTGTTTTCATCAAAAATTAAAAATCTCTAATCCGACTAATTGACGTACGGGGAGCTCAGATTTGCAAACCGCGTTCAATTTGGAGTTTTCGTTTGGCCGCTACGGCCGATCAAAGTCTGAAAAATCAATTATTTTCGTAAATTTTCTAAAATGTTCTCAGTGACTGACTAATTTTTTTGCTATTGAAGTTAGCTGAAATTTTTTAACGGCAATCAATTTCTCTCGTCTTTCTGATGACAATAAAGTTAAATTCAATAGTCTACGATGATTTTTAAGAAAGGAAATTGGAAATTTGTTAAAAAATGCAACTTTCTTAAAAATCATCGTAGACTATTGAATTTAACTTTATTGTCATCAGAAAGACGAGAGAAATTGATTGCCGTTAAAAAATTTCAGCTAACTTCAATAGCAAAAAAATTAGTCAGTCACTGAGAACATTTTAGAAAATTTACGAAAATAATTGATTTTTCAGACTTTGATCGGCCGTAGCGGCCAAACGAAAACTCCAAATTGAACGCGGTTTGCAAATCTGAGCTCGTCGTACGTCAATTAGTCGGATTAGAGATTTTGAATTTTTGATGAAATCGTGAAAGAAGACATGACTAACCCCCTTGGAAATTTTGTTAAAAAATGCAACTTTCTTAAAAATCATCGTAGACTATTGAATTTAACTTTATTTTCATCAGAAAGACGAGAGAAATTGATTGCCGTTAAAAAATTTCAACTAACTTCAATAGCAAAAAAATTAGTCAGTCACTGTGAACATTTTAGAAAATTTACGAAAATAATTGATTTTTCAGACTTTGATCGGCCGTGGCGGCCAAACGAAAACTCCAAATTGAACGCGGTTTGCAAATCTGAGCTCCTCGTACGTCAATTAGTCGGATTAGAGATTTTGAATTTTTGATGAAATCGTGAAAAAAGACATGACTAACCCCCTTGGAAATTTTGTTAAAAAATGCAACTTTCTTAAAAATCATCGTAGACTATTGAATTTAACTTTATTTTCATCAGAAAGACGAGAGAAATTGATTGCCGTTAAAAAATTTCAGCTAACTTCAATAGCAAAAAAATTAGTCAGTCACAGTGAACATTTTTGAAAATTTACGAAAATAATTGATTTTTCAGACTTTGATCGGCCGTAGCGGCCAAACGAAAACTCCAAATTGAACGCGGTTTGCAAATATGAGCTCCCCGTACGTCAATTAGTCGGATTAGAGATTTTTAATTTTTGATGAAAACACGAAAAAAAGACATGAGTAAACCCCTTGGAAATTTGTTAAAAAATGCAACTTTCTTAAAAATCATCGTAGACTATTGAATTTAACTTTATTGTCATCAGAAAGACGAGAGAAATTGATTGCCGTTAAAAAATTTCAGCTAACTTCAATAGCAAAAAAATTAGTCAGTCACTGAGAACATTTTAGAAAATTTACGAAAATAATTGATTTTTCAGACTTTGATCGGCCGTAGCGGCCAAACGAAAACTCCAAATTGAACGCGGTTTGCAAATCTGAGCTCGTCGTACGTCAATTAGTCGGATTAGAGATTTTGAATTTTTGATGAAATCGTGAAAGAAGACATGACTAACCCCCTTGGAAATTTTGTTAAAAAATGCAACTTTCTTAAAAATCATCGTAGACTATTGAATTTAACTTTATTTTCATCAGAAAGACGAGAGAAATTGATTGCCGTTAAAAAATTTCAGCTAACTTTAATAGCAAAAAAAATAGTCAGTCACAGTGAACATTTTTGAAAATTTACGAAAATAATTGATTTTTCAGACTTTGATCGGCCGTAGCGGCCAAACGAAAACTCCAAATTGAACGCGGTTTGCAAATATGAGCTCCCCGTACGTCAATTAGTCGGATTAGAGATTTTTAATTTTTGATGAAAACACGAAAAAAAGACATGAGTAAACCCCTTGGAAATTTGTTAAAAAATGCAACTTTCTTAAAAATCATCGTAGACTATTGAATTTAACTTTATTTTCATCAGAAAGACGAGAGAAATTGATTGCCGTTAAAAAATTTCAACTAACTTCAATAGCAAAAAAATTAGTCAGTCACTGTGAACATTTTAGAAAATTTACGAAAATAATTGATTTTTCAGACTTTGATCGGCCGTGGCGGCCAAACGAAAACTCCAAATTGAACGCGGTTTGCAAATCTGAGCTCCTCGTACGTCAATTAGTCGGATTAGAGATTTTGAATTTTTGATGAAATCGTGAAAAAAGACATGACTAACCCCCTTGGAAATTTTGTTAAAAAATGCAACTTTCTTAAAAATCATCGTAGACTATTGAATTTAACTTTATTTTCATCAGAAAGACGAGAGAAATTGATTGCCGTTAAAAAATTTCAGCTAACTTCAATAGCAAAAAAATTAGTCAGTCACTGTGAACATTTTTGAAAATTTACGAAAATAATTGATTTTTCAGACTTTGATCGGCCGTAGCGGCCAAACGAAAACTCCAAATTGAACGCGGTTTGCAAATATGAGCTCCCCGTACGTCAATTAGTCGGATTAGAGATTTTTAATTTTTGATGAAAACACGAAAAAAAGACATGAGTAAACCCCTTGGAAATTTGTTAAAAAATGCAACTTTCTTAAAAATCATCGTAGTCTATTGAATTTAACTTTATTTTCATCAGAAAGACGAGAGAAATTGATTGCCGTTAAAAAATTTCAGCTAACTTCAATAGCAAAAAAATTAGTCAGTCACTGTGAACATTTTTGAAAATTTACGAATATAATTGATTTTTCAGACTTTGATCGGCCGTAGCGGCCAAACGAAAACTCCAAATTGAACGCGGTTTGCAAATCTGAGCTCCTCGTACGTCAATTAGTCGGATTAGAGATTTTGAATTTTTGATGAAATCGTGAAAAAAGACATGACTAACCCCCTTGGAAATTTGGTTAAAAAATGCAACTTTCTTAAAAATCATCGTAGACTATTGAATTTAACTTTATTTTCATCAGAAAGACGAGAGAAATTGATTGCCGTTAAAAAATTTCAGCTAACTTCAATAGCAAAAAAATTAGTCAGTCACTGTGAACATTTTTGAAAATTTACGAATATAATTGATTTTTCAGACTTTGATCGGCCGTAGCGGCCAAACGAAAACTCCAAATTGAACGCGGTTTGCAAATCTGAGCTCCTCGTACGTCAATTAGTCGGATTAGAGATTTTGAATTTTTGATGAAATCGTGAAAAAAGACATGACTAACCCCCTTGGAAATTTGGTTAAAAAATGCAACTTTCTTAAAAATCATCGTAGACTATTGAATTTAACTTTATTTTCATCAGAAAGACGAGAGAAATTGATTGCCGTTAAAAAATTTCAGCTAACTTCAATAGCAAAAAAATTAGTCAGTCACAGTGAACATTTTTGAAAATTTACGAAAATAATTGATTTTTCAGACTTTGATAGGCCGTAGCGGCCAAACGAAAACTCCAAATTGAACGCGGTTTGCAAATATGAGCTCCCCGTACGTCAATTAGTCGGATTAGAGATTTTTAATTTTTGATGAAAACACGAAAAAAAGACATGAGTAAACCCCTTGGAAATTTGTTAAAAAATGCAACTTTCTTAAAAATCATCGTAGACTATTGAATTTAACTTTATTTTCATCAGAAAGACGAGAGAAATTGATTGCCGTTAAAAAATTTCAGCTAACTTCAATAGCAAACAAATTAGTCAGTCACTGAGAACATTTTAGAAAATTTACGAAAATAATTGATTTTTCAGACTTTGATCGGCCGTAGCGGCCAAACGAAAACTCCAAATTGAACGCGGTTTGCAAATCTGAGCTCGTCGTACGTCAATTAGTCGGATTAGAGATTTTGAATTTTTGATGAAATCGTGAAAGAAGACATGACTAACCCCCTTGGAAATTTTGTTAAAAAATGCAACTTTCTTAAAAATCATCGTAGACTATTGAATTTAACTTTATTTTCATCAGAAAGACGAGAGAAATTGATTGCCGTTAAAAAATTTCAGCTAACTTCAATAGCAAAAAAATTAGTCAGTCACAGTGAACATTTTAGAAAATTTACGAAAATAATTGATTTTTCAGACTTTGATCGGCCGTAGCGGCCAAACGAAAACTCCAAATTGAACGCGGTTTGCAAATCTGAGCTCCTCGTACGTCAATTAGTCGGATTAGAGATTTTGAATTTTTGATGAAATCGTGAAAAAAGACATGACTAACCCTTGGAAATTTTGTTAAAAAATGCAACTTTCTTAAAACTCATCGTAGACTATTGAATTTAACTTTATTTTCATCAGAAAGACGAGAGAAATTGATTGCCGTTAAAAAATTTCAGCTAACTTCAATAGCAAAAAAAATAGTCAGTCACAGTGAACATTTTTGAAAATTTACGAAAATAATTGATTTTTCAGACTTTGATCGGCCGTAGCGGCCAAACGAAAACTCCAAATTGAACGCGGTTTGCAAATATGAGCTCCCCGTACGTCAATTAGTCGGATTAGAGATTTTTAATTTTTGATGAAAACACGAAAAAAAGACATGAGTAAACCCCTTGGAAATTTGTTAAAAAATGCAACTTTCTTAAAAATCATCGTAGACTATTGAATTTAACTTTATTTTCATCAGAAAGACGAGAGAAATTGATTGCCGTTAAAAAATTTCAGCTAACTTCAATAGCAAAAAAATTAGTCAGTCACTGTGAACATTTTAGAAAATTTACGAAAATAATTGATTTTTCAGACTTTGATCGGCCGTGGCGGCCAAACGAAAACTCCAAATTGAACGCGG
Source organism: Ocypus olens (assembly GCA_910593695.2). NCBI lineage: Eukaryota > Metazoa > Arthropoda > Insecta > Coleoptera > Staphylinidae > Ocypus > Ocypus olens. The sequence goes on along the minus strand of OU343058.1, from coordinate 8,953,633 downwards.
TTTGCAAATATGAGCTCCCCGTACGTCAATTAGTCGGATTAGAGATTTTTAATTTTTGATGAAAACACGAAAAAAAGACATGAGTAAACCCCTTGGAAATTTTGTTAAAAAATGCAACTTTCTTAAAAATCATCGTAGACTATTGAATTTAACTTTATTTTCATCAGAAAGACGAGAGAAATTGATTGCCGTTAAAAAATTTCAGCTAACTTCAATAGCAAAAAAATTAGTCAGTCACTGTGAACATTTTAGAAAATTTACGAAAATAATTGATTTTTCAGACCTTGATCGGCCGTAGCGGCCAAACGAAAACTCCAAATTGAACGCGGTTTGCAAATCTGAGCTCCTCGTTCGTCAATTAGTCGGATTAGAGATTTTGAATTTTTGATGAAATCGTGAAAAAAGACATGACTAACCCCCTTGGAAATTTTGTTAAAAAATGCAACTTTCTTAAAAATCATCGTTGACTATTGAATTTAACTTTATTTTCATCAGAAAGACGAGAGAAATTGATTGCCGTTAAAAAATTTCAGCTAACTTCAATAGCAAAAAAATTAGTCAGTCACTGTGAACATTTTTGAAAATTTACGAATATAATTGATTTTTCAGACTTTGATCGGCCGTAGCGGCCAAACGAAAACTCCAAATTGAACGCGGTTTGCAAATCTGAGCTCCTCGTACGTCAATTAGTCGGATTAGAGATTTTGAATTTTTGATGAAATCGTGAAAAAAGACATGATCCCTTGGAAATTTTGTTAAAAAATGCAACTTTCTTAAAATCATCGTAGACTATTGAATTTAACTTTATTTTCATCAGAAAGACGAGAGAAATTGATTGCCGTTAAAAAATTTCAGCTAACTTCAATAGCAAAAAAATTAGTCAGTCACTGTGAACATTTTTGAAAATTTACGAAAATAATTGATTTTTCAGACTTTGATCGGCCGTAGCGGCCAAACGAAAACTCCAAATTGAACGCGGTTTGCAAATATGAGCTCCCCGTACGTCAATTAGTCGGATTAGAGATTTTTAATTTTTGATGAAAACACGAAAAAAAGACATGAGTAAACCCCTTGGAAATTTGTTAAAAAATGCAACTTTCTTAAAAATCATCGTAGACTATTGAATTTAACTTTATTTTCATCAGAAAGACGAGAGAAATTGATTGCCGTTAAAAAATTTCAGCTAACTTCAATAGCAAAAAAATTAGTCAGTCACTGTGAACATTTTAGAAAATTTACGAAAATAATTGATTTTTCAGACTTTGATCGGCCGTAGCGGCCAAACGAAAACTCCAAATTGAACGCGGTTTGCAAATCTGAGCTCCTCGTACGTCAATTAGTCGGATTAGAGATTTTGAATTTTTGATGAAATCGTGAAAAAAGACATGACTAACCCCCTTGGAAATTTTGTTAAAAAATGCAACTTTCTTAAAAATCATCGTAGACTATTGAATTTAACTTTATTTTCGTCAGAAAGACGAGAGAAATCGATTGCCGTTAAAAAATTTCAGCTAACTTCAATAGCAAAAAAATTAGTCAGTCACTGTGAACATTTTAGAAAATTTACGAAAATAATTGATTTTTCAGACTTTGATCGGCCGTAGCGGCCAAACGAAAACTCCAAATTGAACGCGGTTTGCAAATCTGAGCTCCTCGTACGTCAATTAGTCGGATTAGAGATTTTGAATTTTTGATGAAATCGTGAAAAAAGACATGACTAACCCCCTTGGAAATTTTGTTAAAAAATGCAACTTTCTTAAAAATCATCGTAGACTATTGAATTTAACTTTATTTTCATCAGAAAGACGAGAGAAATTGATTGCCGTTAAAAAATTTCAGCTAACTTCAATAGCAAAAAAATTAGTCAGTCACTGTTAACATTTTTGAAAATTTACGAAAATAATTGATTTTTCAGACTTTGATCGGCCGTAGCGGCCAAACGAAAACTCCAAATTGAACGCGGTTTGCAAATCTGAGCTCCTCGTACGTCAATTAGTCGGATTAGAGATTTTGAAATTTTGATGAAATCGTGAAAAAAGACATGACTAACCCCCTTGGAAATTTTTGTTAAAAAATGCAACTTTCTTAAAAATCATCGTAGACTATTGAATTTAACTTTATTTTCATCAGAAAGACGAGAGAAATTGATTGCCGTTAAAAAATTTCAGCTGACTTCAATAGCAAAAAAATTAGTCAGTCACTGTGAACATTTTAGAAAATTTACGAAAATAATTGATTTTTCATACTTTGATCGGCCGTAGCGGCCAAACGAAAACTCCAAATTGAACGCGGTTTGCAAATCTGAGCTCCTCGTACGTCAATTAGTCGGATTAGAGATTTTTAATTTTTGATGAAAACACGAAAAAAAGACATTAGTAAACCCCTTGGAAATTTGTTAAAAAAATGCAACTTTCTTAAAAATCATCGTAGACTATTGAATTTAACTTTATTTTCATCAGAAAGACGAGAGAAATTGATTGCCGTTAAAAAATTTCAGCTGACTTCAATAGCAAAAAAATTAGTCAGTCACAGTGAACATTTTTGAAAATTTACGAAAATAATTTATTTTTCAGACTTTGATCGGCCGTAGCGGCCAAACGAAAACTCCAAATTGAACGCGGTTTGCAAATCTGAGCTCCTCGTACGTCAATTAGTCGGATTAGAGATTTTGAATTTTTGATGAAATCGTGAAAAAAGACATGACTAACCCCCTTGGAAATTTTGTTAAAAAATGCAACTTTCTTAAAAATCATCGTAGACTATTGAATTTAACTTTATTTTCATCAGAAAGACGAGAGAAATTGATTGCCGTTAAAAAATTTCAGCTAACTTCAATAGCAAAAAAATTAGTCAGTCACTGTGAACATTTTTGAAAATTTACGAAAATAATTGATTTTTCAGACTTTGATCGGCCGTAGCGGCCAAACGAAAACTCCAAATTGAACGCGGTTTGCAAATCTGAGCTCCTCGTACGTCAATTAGTCGGATTAGAGATTTTTAATTTTTGATGAAATCGTGAAAAAAGACATGACTAACCCCCTTGGAAATTTGTTAAAAAATGCAACTTTCTTAAAAATCATCGTAGACTATTGAATTTAACTTTATTTTCATCAGAAAGACGAGAGAAATTGATTGCCGTTAAAAAATTTCAGCTAACTTCAATAGCAAAAAAATTAGTCAGTCACTGTGAACATTTTTGAAAATTTACGAAAATAATTGATTTTTCAGACTTTGATCGGCCGTAGCGGCCAAACGAAAACTCCAAATTGAACGCGGTTTGCAAATCTGAGCTCCTCGTACGTCAATTAGTCGGATTAGAGATTTTGAATTTTTGATGAAATCGTGAAAAAAGACATGACTAACCCCCTTGGAAATTTTGTTAAAAAATGCAACTTTCTTAAAAATCATCGTAGACTATTGAATTTAACTTTATTTTCATCAGAAAGACGAGAGAAATTGATTGCCGTTAAAAAATTTCAGCTAACTTCAATAGCAAAAAAATTAGTCAGTCACTGTGAACATTTTAGAAAATTTACGAAAATAATTGATTTTTCAGACTTTGATCGGCCGTAGCGGCCAAACGAAAACTCCAAATTGAACGCGGTTTGCAAATCTGAGCTCCTCGTACGTCAATTAGTCGGATTAGATATTTTTAATTTTTGATGAAAACACGAAAAAAAGACATTAGTAAACCCCTTGGAAATTTGTTAAAAAAATGCAACTTTCTTAAAAATCATCGTAGACTATTGAATTTAACTTTATTTTCATCAGAAAGACGAGAGAAATTGATTGCCGTTAAAAAATTTCAGCTAACTTCAATAGCAAAAAAATTAGTCAGTCACAGTGAACATTTTTGAAAATTTACGAAAATAATTTATTTTTCAGACTTTGATCGGCCGTAGCGGCCAAACGAAAACTCCAAATTGAACGCGGTTTGCAAATCTGAGCTCCTCGTACGTCAATTAGTCGGATTAGAGATTTTTAATTTTTGATGAAATCGTGAAAAAAGACATGACTAACCCCCTTGGAAATTTGTTAAAAAATGCAACTTTCTTAAAAATCATCGTAGACTATTGAATTTGACTTTATTTTCATCAGAAAGACGAGAGAAATTGATTGCCGTTAAAAAATTTCAGCCAACTTCAATAGCAAAAAAATTAGTCAGTCACTGTGAACATTTTTGAAAATTTACGAAAATAATTGATTTTTCAGACTTTGATCGGCCGTAGCGGCCAAACGAAAACTCCAAATTGAACGCGGTTTGCAAATCTGAGCTCCTCGTACGTCAATTAGTCGGATTAGAGATTTTGAATTTTTGATGAAATCGTGAAAAAAGACATGACTAACCCCCTTGGAAATTTTGTTAAAAAATGCAACTTTCTTAAAAATCATCGTAGACTATTGAATTTAACTTTATTTTCATCAGAAAGACGAGAGAAATTGATTGCCGTTAAAAAATTTCAGCTAACTTCAATAGCAAAAAAATTAGTCAGTCACTGTGAACATTTTAGAAAATTTACGAAAATAATTGATTTTTCAGACTTTGATCGGCCGTAGCGGCCAAACGAAAACTCCAAATTGAACGCGGTTTGCAAATCTGAGCTCCTCGTTCGTCAATTAGTCGGATTAGAGATTTTGAATTTTTGATGAAATCGTGAAAAAAGACATGACTAACCCCCTTGGAAATTTTGTTAAAAAATGCAACTTTCTTAAAAATCATCGTTGACTATTGAATTTAACTTTATTTTCATCAGAAAGACGAGAGAAATTGATTGCCGTTAAAAAATTTCAGCTAACTTCAATAGCAAAAAAATTAGTCAGTCACTGTGAACATTTTTGAAAATTTACGAATATAATTGATTTTTCAGACTTTGATCGGCCGTAGCGGCCAAACGAAAACTCCAAATTGAACGCGGTTTGCAAATCTGAGCTCCTCGTACGTCAATTAGTCGGATTAGAGATTTTGAATTTTTGATGAAATCGTGAAAAAAGACATGATCCCTTGGAAATTTTGTTAAAAAATGCAACTTTCTTAAAAATCATCGTAGACTATTGAATTTAACTTTATTTTCATCAGAAAGACGAGAGAAATTGATTGCCGTTAAAAAATTTCAGCTAACTTTAATAGCAAAAAAATTAGTCAGTCACTGTGAACATTTTTGAAAATTTACGAAAATAATTGATTTTTCAGACTTTGATCGGCCGTGGCGGCCAAACGAAAACTCCAAATTGAACGCGGTTTGCAAATATGAGCTCCCCGTACGTCAATTAGTCGGATTAGAGATTTTTAATTTTTGATGAAAACACGAAAAAAAGACATGAGTAAACCCCTTGGAAATTTGTTAAAAAATGCAACTTTCTTAAAAATCATCGTAGACTATTGAATTTAACTTTATTTTCATCAGAAAGACGAGAGAAATTGATTGCCGTTAAAAAATTTCAGCTAACTTCAATAGCAAAAAAATTAGTCAGTCACTGTGAACATTTTAGAAAATTTACGAAAATAATTGATTTTTCAGACTTTGATCGGCCGTAGCGGCCAAACGAAAACTCCAAATTGAACGCGGTTTGCAAATCTGAGCTCCTCGTACGTCAATTAGTCGGATTAGAGATTTTGAATTTTTGATGAAATCGTGAAAAAAGACATGACTAACCCCCTTGGAAATTTTGTTAAAAAATGCAACTTTCTTAAAAATCATCGTAGACTATTGAATTTAACTTTATTTTCATCAGAAAGACGAGAGAAATTGATTGCCGTTAAAAAATTTCAGCTAACTTCAATAGCAAAAAAATTAGTCAGTCACTGTGAACATTTTTGAAAATTTACGAAAATAATTGATTTTTCAGACTTTGATCGGCCGTAGCGGCCAAACGAAAACTCCAAATTGAACGCGGTTTGCAAATCTGAGCTCCTCGTACGTCAATTAGTCGGATTAGAGATTTTGAATTTTTGATGAAATCGTGAAAAAAGACATGACTAACCCCCTTGGAAATTTGTTAAAAAATGCAACTTTCTTAAAAATCATCGTAGACTATTGAATTTAACTTTATTTTCATCAGAAAGACGAGAGAAATTGATTGCCGTTAAAAAATTTCAGCTAACTTCAATAGCAAAAAAATTAGTCAGTCACTGTGAACATTTTTGAAAATTTACGAAAATAATTGATTTTTCAGACTTTGATCGGCCGTAGCGGCCAAACGAAAACTCCAAATTGAACGCGGTTTGCAAATCTGAGCTCCTCGTACGTCAATTAGTCGGATTAGAGATTTTGAATTTTTGATGAAATCGTGAAAAAAGACATGACTAACCCCCTTGGAAATTTTGTTAAAAAATGCAACTTTCTTAAAAATCATCGTAGACTATTGAATTTAACTTTATTTTCATCAGAAAGACGAGAGAAATTGATTGCCGTTAAAAAATTTCAGCTAACTTCAATAGCAAAAAAATTAGTCAGTCACTGTGAACATTTTAGAAAATTTACGAAAATAATTGATTTTTCAGACTTTGATCGGCCGTAGCGGCCAAACGAAAACTCCAAATTGAACGCGGTTTGCAAATCTGAGCTCCTCGTACGTCAATTAGTCGGATTAGATATTTTTAATTTTTGATGAAAACACGAAAAAAAGACATTAGTAAACCCCTTGGAAATTTGTTAAAAAAATGCAACTTTCTTAAAAATCATCGTAGACTATTGAATTTAACTTTATTTTCATCAGAAAGACGAGAGAAATTGATTGCCGTTAAAAAATTTCAGCTAACTTCAATAGCAAAAAAATTAGTCAGTCACAGTGAACATTTTTGAAAATTTACGAAAATAATTTATTTTTCAGACTTTGATCGGCCGTAGCGGCCAAACGAAAACTCCAAATTGAACGCGGTTTGCAAATCTGAGCTCCTCGTACGTCAATTAGTCGGATTAGAGATTTTTAATTTTTGATGAAATCGTGAAAAAAGACATGACTAACCCCCTTGGAAATTTGTTAAAAAATGCAACTTTCTTAAAAATCATCGTAGACTATTGAATTTGACTTTATTTTCATCAGAAAGACGAGAGAAATTGATTGCCGTTAAAAAATTTCAGCCAACTTCAATAGCAAAAAAATTAGTCAGTCACTGTGAACATTTTTGAAAATTTACGAAAATAATTGATTTTTCAGACTTTGATCGGCCGTAGCGGCCAAACGAAAACTCCAAATTGAACGCGGTTTGCAAATCTGAGCTCCTCGTACGTCAATTAGTCGGATTAGAGATTTTGAATTTTTGATGAAATCGTGAAAAAAGACATGACTAACCCCCTTGGAAATTTTGTTAAAAAATGCAACTTTCTTAAAAATCATCGTAGACTATTGAATTTAACTTTATTTTCATCAGAAAGACGAGAGAAATTGATTGCCGTTAAAAAATTTCAGCTAACTTCAATAGCAAAAAAATTAGTCAGTCACTGTGAACATTTTAGAAAATTTACGAAAATAATTGATTTTTCAGACTTTGATCGGCCGTAGCGGCCAAACGAAAACTCCAAATTGAACGCGGTTTGCAAATCTGAGCTCCTCGTACGTCAATTAGTCGGATTAGAGATTTTGAATTTTTGATGAAATCGTGAAAAAAGACATGACTAACCCCCTTGGAAATTTTGTTAAAAAATGCAACTTTCTTAAAAATCATCGTTGACTATTGAATTTAACTTTATTTTCATCAGAAAGACGAGAGAAATTGATTGCCGTTAAAAAATTTCAGCTAACTTCAATAGCAAAAAAATTAGTCAGTCACTGTGAACATTTTTGAAAATTTACGAATATAATTGATTTTTCAGACTTTGATCGGCCGTAGCGGCCAAACGAAAACTCCAAATTGAACGCGGTTTGCAAATCTGAGCTCCTCGTACGTCAATTAGTCGGATTAGAGATTTTGAATTTTTGATGAAATCGTGAAAAAAGACATGATCCCTTGGAAATTTTGTTAAAAAATGCAACTTTCTTAAAAATCATCGTAGACTATTGAATTTAACTTTATTTTCATCAGAAAGACGAGAGAAATTGATTGCCGTTAAAAAATTTCAGCTAACTTTAATAGCAAAAAAATTAGTCAGTCACTGTGAACATTTTTGAAAATTTACGAAAATAATTGATTTTTCAGACTTTGATCGGCCGTAGCGGCCAAACGAAAACTCCAAATTGAACGCGGTTTGCAAATATGAGCTCCCCGTACGTCAATTAGTCGGATTAGAGATTTTTAATTTTTGATGAAAACACGAAAAAAAGACATGAGTAAACCCCTTGGAAATTTGTTAAAAAATGCAACTTTCTTAAAAATCATCGTAGACTATTGAATTTAACTTTATTTTCATCAGAAAGACGAGAGAAATTGATTGCCGTTAAAAAATTTCAGCTAACTTCAATAGCAAAAAAATTAGTCAGTCACTGTGAACATTTTAGAAAATTTACGAAAATAATTGATTTTTCAGACTTTGATCGGCCGTAGCGGCCAAACGAAAACTCCAAATTGAACGCGGTTTGCAAATCTGAGCTCCTCGTACGTCAATTAGTCGGATTAGAGATTTTGAATTTTTGATGAAATCGTGAAAAAAGACATGACTAACCCCCTTGGAAATTTTGTTAAAAAATGCAACTTTCTTAAAAATCATCGTAGACTATTGAATTTAACTTTATTTTCGTCAGAAAGACGAGAGAAATTGATTGCCGTTAAAAAATTTCAGCTAACTTCAATAGCAAAAAAATTAGTCAGTCACTGTGAACATTTTAGAAAATTTACGAAAATAATTGATTTTTCAGACTTTGATCGGCCGTAGCGGCCAAACGAAAACTCCAAATTGAACGCGGTTTGCAAATCTGAGCTCCTCGTACGTCAATTAGTCGGATTAGAGATTTTGAATTTTTGATGAAATCGTGAAAAAAGACATGACTAACCCCCTTGGAAATTTTGTTAAAAAATGCAACTTTCTTAAAAATCATCGTAGACTATTGAATTTAACTTTATTTTCATCAGAAAGACGAGAGAAATTGATTGCCGTTAAAAAATTTCAGCTAACTTCAATAGCAAAAAAATTAGTCAGTCACTGTTAACATTTTTGAAAATTTACGAAAATAATTGATTTTTCAGACTTTGATCGGCCGTAGCGGCCAAACGAAAACTCCAAATTGAACGCGGTTTGCAAATCTGAGCTCCTCGTACGTCAATTAGTCGGATTAGAGATTTTGAAATTTTGATGAAATCGTGAAAAAAGACATGACTAACCCCCTTGGAAATTTTTGTTAAAAAATGCAACTTTCTTAAAAATCATCGTAGACTATTGAATTTAACTTTATTTTCATCAGAAAGACGAGAGAAATTGATTGCCGTTAAAAAATTTCAGCTGACTTCAATAGCAAAAAAATTAGTCAGTCACTGTGAACATTTTAGAAAATTTACGAAAATAATTGATTTTTCATACTTTGATCGGCCGTAGCGGCCAAACGAAAACTCCAAATTGAACGCGGTTTGCAAATCTGAGCTCCTCGTACATCAATTAGTCGGATTAGAGATTTTTAATTTTTGATGAAAACACGAAAAAAAGACATTAGTAAACCCCTTGGAAATTTGTTAAAAAAATGCAACTTTCTTAAAAATCATCGTAGACTATTGAATTTAACTTTATTTTCATCAGAAAGACGAGAGAAATTGATTGCCGTTAAAAAATTTCAGCTGACTTCAATAGCAAAAAAATTAGTCAGTCACAGTGAACATTTTTGAAAATTTACGAAAATAATTTATTTTTCAGACTTTGATCGGCCGTAGCGGCCAAACGAAAACTCCAAATTGAACGCGGTTTGCAAATCTGAGCTCCTCGTACGTCAATTAGTCGGATTAGAGATTTTGAATTTTTGATGAAATCGTGAAAAAAGACATGACTAACCCCCTTGGAAATTTTGTTAAAAAATGCAACTTTCTTAAAAATCATCGTAGACTATTGAATTTAACTTTATTTTCATCAGAAAGACGAGAGAAATTGATTGCCGTTAAAAAATTTCAGCTAACTTCAATAGCAAAAAAATTAGTCAGTCACTGTGAACATTTTTGAAAATTTACGAAAATAATTGATTTTTCAGACTTTGATCGGCCGTAGCGGCCAAACGAAAACTCCAAATTGAACGCGGTTTGCAAATCTGAGCTCCTCGTACGTCAATTAGTCGGATTAGAGATTTTTAATTTTTGATGAAATCGTGAAAAAAGACATGACTAACCCCCTTGGAAATTTGTTAAAAAATGCAACTTTCTTAAAAATCATCGTAGACTATTGAATTTAACTTTATTTTCATCAGAAAGACGAGAGAAATTGATTGCCGTTAAAAAATTTCAGCTAACTTCAATAGCAAAAAAATTAGTCAGTCACTGTGAACATTTTTGAAAATTTACGAAAATAATTGATTTTTCAGACTTTGATCGGCCGTAGCGGCCAAACGAAAACTCCAAATTGAACGCGGTTTGCAAATCTGAGCTCCTCGTACGTCAATTAGTCGGATTAGAGATTTTGAATTTTTGATGAAATCGTGAAAAAAGACATGACTAACCCCCTTGGAAATTTTGTTAAAAAATGCAACTTTCTTAAAAATCATCGTAGACTATTGAATTTAACTTTATTTTCATCAGAAAGACGAGAGAAATTGATTGCCGTTAAAAAATTTCAGCTAACTTCAATAGCAAAAAAATTAGTCAGTCACTGTGAACATTTTAGAAAATTTACGAAAATAATTGATTTTTCAGACTTTGATCGGCCGTAGCGGCCAAACGAAAACTCCAAATTGAACGCGGTTTGCAAATCTGAGCTCCTCGTACGTCAATTAGTCGGATTAGAGATTTTTAATTTTTGATGAAAACACGAAAAAAAGACATTAGTAAACCCCTTGGAAATTTGTTAAAAAAATGCAACTTTCTTAAAAATCATCGTAGACTATTGAATTTAACTTTATTTTCATCAGAAAGACGAGAGAAATTGATTGCCGTTAAAAAATTTCAGCTAACTTCAATAGCAAAAAAATTAGTCAGTCACAGTGAACATTTTTGAAAATTTACGAAAATAATTTATTTTTCAGACTTTGATCGGCCGTAGCGGCCAAACGAAAACTCCAAATTGAACGCGGTTTGCAAATCTGAGCTCCTCGTACGTCAATTAGTCGGATTAGAGATTTTTAATTTTTGATGAAATCGTGAAAAAAGACATGACTAACCCCCTTGGAAATTTGTTAAAAAATGCAACTTTCTTAAAAATCATCGTAGACTATTGAATTTAACTTTATTTTCATCAGAAAGACGAGAGAAATTGATTGCCGTTAAAAAATTTCAGCTAACTTCAATAGCAAAAAAATTAGTCAGTCACTGTGAACATTTTTGAAAATTTACGAAAATAATTGATTTTTCAGACTTTGATCGGCCGTAGCGGCCAAACGAAAACTCCAAATTGAACGCGGTTTGCAAATCTGAGCTCCTCGTACGTCAATTAGTCGGATTAGAGATTTTGAATTTTTGATGAAATCGTGAAAAAAGACATGACTAACCCCCTTGGAAATTTTGTTAAAAAATGCAACTTTCTTAAAAATCATCGTAGACTATTGAATTTGACTTTATTTTCATCAGAAAGACGAGAGAAATTGATTGCCGTTAAAAAATTTCAGCCAACTTCAATAGCAAAAAAATTAGTCAGTCACTGTGAACATTTTTGAAAATTTACGAAAATAATTGATTTTTCAGACTTTGATCGGCCGTAGCGGCCAAACGAAAACTCCAAATTGAACGCGGTTTGCAAATCTGAGCTCCTCGTACGTCAATTAGTCGGATTAGAGATTTTTAATTTTTGATGAAATCGTGAAAAAAGACATGACTAACCCCCTTGGAAATTTGTTAAAAAATGCAACTTTCTTAAAAATCATCGTAGACTATTGAATTTAACTTTATTTTCATCAGAAAGACGAGAGAAATTGATTGCCGTTAAAAAATTTCAGCTAACTTCAATAGCAAAAAAATTAGTCAGTCACTGTGAACATTTTTGAAAATTTACGAAAATAATTGATTTTTCAGACTTTGATCGGCCGTAGCGGCCAAACGAAAACTCCAAATTGAACGCGGTTTGCAAATCTGAGCTCCTCGTACGTCAATTAGTCGGATTAGAGATTTTGAATTTTTGATGAAATCGTGAAAAAAGACATGACTAACCCCCTTGGAAATTTTGTTAAAAAATGCAACTTTCTTAAAAATCATCGTAGACTATTGAATTTAACTTTATTTTCATCAGAAAGACGAGAGAAATTGATTGCCGTTAAAAAATTTCAGCTAACTTCAATAGCAAAAAAATTAGTCAGTCACTGTGAACATTTTAGAAAATTTACGAAAATAATTGATTTTTCAGACTTTGATCGGCCGTAGCGGCCAAACGAAAACTCCAAATTGAACGCGGTTTGCAAATCTGAGCTCCTCGTACGTCAATTAGTCGGATTAGAGATTTTGAATTTTTGATGAAATCGTGAAAAAAGACATGACTAACCCCCTTGGAAATTTTGTTAAAAAATGCAACTTTCTTAAAAATCATCGTAGACTATAGAATTTAACTTTATTTTCATCAGAAAGACGAGAGAAATTGATTGCCGTTAAAAAATTTCAGCTAACTTCAATAGCAAAAAAATTAGTCAGTCACAGTGAACATTTTTGAAAATTTACGAAAATAATTGATTTTTCAGACTTTGATCGGCCGTAGCGGCCAAACGAAAACTCCAAATTGAACGCGGTTTGCAAATCTGAGCTCCTCGTACGTCAATTAGTCGGATTAGAGATTTTGAATTTTTGATGAAATCGTGAAAAAAGACATGACTAACCCCCTTGGAAATTTTGTTAAAAAATGCAACTTTCTTAAAAATCATCGTAGACTATTGAATTTAACTTTATTTTCATCAGAAAGACGAGAGAAATTGATTGCCGTTAAAAAATTTCAGCTAACTTCAATAGCAAAAAAATTAGTCAGTCACAGTGAACATTTTTGAAAATTTACGAAAATAATTGATTTTTCAGACTTTGATCGGCCGTAGCGGCCAAACGAAAACTCCAAATTGAACGCGGTTTGCAAATCTGAGCTCCTCGTACGTCAATTAGTCGGATTAGAGATTTTGAATTTTTGATGAAATCGTGAAAAAAGACATGACTAACCCCCTTGGAAATTTTGTTAAAAAATGCAACTTTCTTAAAAATCATCGTAGACTATTGAATTTAACTTTATTTTCATCAGAAAGACGAGAGAAATTGATTGCCGTTAAAAAATTTCAGCTAACTTCAATAGCAAAAAAATTAGTCAGTCACAGTGAACATTTTTGAAAATTTACGAAAATAATTGATTTTTCAGACTTTGATCGGCCGTACCGGCCAAACGAAAACTCCAAATTGAACGCGGTTTGCAAATCTGAGCTCCTCGTACGTCAATTAGTCGGATTAGAAATTTTTAATTTTTGATGAAAACACGAAAAAAAGACAATAGTAAACCCCTTGGAAATTTGTTAAAAAAATGCAACTTTCTTAAAAAATCATCGTAGACTATTGAATTTAACTTTATTTTCATCAGAAAGACGAGAGAAATTGATTGCCGTTAAAAAATTTCAGCTAACTTCAATAGCAAAAAAATTAGTCAGTCACAGTGAACATTTTTGAAAATTTACGAAAATAATTTATTTTTCAGACTTTGATCGGCCGTAGCGGCCAAACGAAAACTCTAAATTGAACGCGGTTTGCAAATCTGAGCTCCTCGTACGTCAATTAGTCGGATTAGAGATTTTTAATTTTTGATGAAAACACGAAAAAAAGACATGAGTAAACCCCTTGGAAATTTGTTAAAAAATGCAACTTTCTTAAAAATCATCGTAGACTATTGAATTTAACTTTATTTTCATCAGAAAGACGAGAGAAATTGATTGCCGTTAAAAAATTTCAGCTAACTTCAATAGCAAAAAAATTAGTCAGTCACTGTGAACATTTTTGAAAATTTACGAAAATAATTGATTTTTCAGACTTTGATCGGCCGTAGCGGCCAAACGAAAACTCCAAATTGAACGCGGTTTGCAAATCTGAGCTCCTCGTAAGTCAATTAGTCGGATTAGAGACTTTGAATTTTTGATGAAAACACGAAAAAAAGACATGAGTAAACCCCTTGGAAATTTTGTTAAAAAATGCAACTTTCTTAAAAATCATCGTAGACTATTGAATTTAACTTTATTTTCATCAGAAAGACGAGAGAAATTGATTGCCGTTAAAAAATTTCAGCTAACTTCAATAGCAAAAAAAATAGTCAGTCACTGTGAACATTTTTGAAAATTTACGAAAATAATTGATTTTTCAGACTTTGATCGGCCGTAGCGGCCAAACGAAAACTCCAAATTGAACGCGGTTTGCAAATCTGAGCTCCTCGTACGTCAATTAGTCGGATTAGAGACTTTGAATTTTTGATGAAAACACGAAAAAAAGACATGAGTAAACCCCTTGGAAATTTTGTTAAAAAATGCAACTTTCTTAAAAATCATCGTAGACTATTGAATTTAACTTTATTTTCATCAGAAAGACGAGAGAAATTGATTGCCGTTAAAAAATTTCAGCTAACTTCAATAGCAAAAAAATTAGTCAGTCACTGTGAACATTTTTGAAAATTTACGAAAATAATTGATTTTTCAGACTTTGATCGGCCGTAGCGGCCAAACGAAAACTCCAAATTGAACGCGGTTTGCAAATCTGAGCTCCTCGTACGTCAATTAGTCGGATTAGAGATTTTGAATTTTTGATGAAATCGTGAAAAAAGACATGACTAACCCCCTTGGAAATTTTGTTAAAAAATGCAACTTTCTTAAAAATCATCGTAGACTATTGAATTTAACTTTATTTTCATCAGAAAGACGAGAGAAATTGATTGCCGTTAAAAAATTTCAGCTAACTTCAATAGCAAAAAAATTAGTCAGTCACTGTGAACATTTTAGAAAATTTACGAAAATAATTGATTTTTCAGACTTTGATCGGCCGTAGCGGCCAAACGAAAACTCCAAATTGAACGCGGTTTGCAAATCTGAGCTCCTCGTACGTCAATTAGTCGGATTAGAGATTTTGAATTTTTGATGAAATCGTGAAAAAAGACATGACTAACCCCCTTGGAAATTTTGTTAAAAAATGCAACTTTCTTAAAAATCATCGTAGACTATTGAATTTAACTTTATTTTCATCAGAAAGACGAGAGAAATTGATTGCCGTTAAAAAATTTCAGCTAACTTCAATAGCAAAAAAATTAGTCAGTCACTGTGAACATTTTTGAAAATTTACGAAAATAATTGATTTTTCAGACTTTGATCGGCCGTAGCGGCCAAACGAAAACTCCAAATTGAACGCGGTTTGCAAATCTGAGCTCCTCGTACGTCAATTAGTCGGATTAGAGATTTTGAATTTTTGATGAAATCGTGAAAAAAGGACATGACTAACCCCCTTGGAAATTTTGTTAAAAAATGCAACTTTCTTAAAAATCATCGTAGACTATTGAATTTAACTTTATTTTCATCAGAAAGACGAGAGAAATTGATTGCCGTTAAAAAATTTCAGCTAACTTCAATAGCAAAAAAATTAGTCAGTCACTGTGAACATTTTTGAAAATTTACGAAAATAATTGATTTTTCAGACTTTGATCGGCCGTAGCGGCCAAACGAAAACTCCAAATTGAACGCGGTTTGCAAATCTGAGCTCCTCGTACGTCAATTAGTCGGATTAGAGATTTTGAATTTTTGATGAAATCGTGAAAAAAGACATGACTAACCCCCTTGGAAATTTTGTTAAAAAATGCAACTTTCTTAAAAATCATCGTAGACTATTGAATTTAACTTTATTTTCATCAGAAAGACGAGAGAAATTGATTGCCGTTAAAAAATTTCAGCTAACTTCAATAGCAAAAAAATTAGTCAGTCACTGTGAACATTTTTGAAAATTTACGAAAATAATTGATTTTTCAGACTTTGATCGGCCGTAGCGGCCAAACGAAAACTCCAAATTGAACGCGGTTTGCAAATCTGAGCTCCTCGTACGTCAATTAGTCGGATTAGAGATTTTGAATTTTTGATGAAATCGTGAAAAAAGACATGACTAACCCCCTTGGAAATTTTGTTAAAAAATGCAACTTTCTTAAAAATCATCGTAGACTATTGAATTTAACTTTATTTTCATCAGAAAGACGAGAGAAATTGATTGCCGTTAAAAAATTTCAGCTAACTTCAATAGCAAAAAAATTAGTCAGTCACTGTGAACATTTTTGAAAATTTACGAAAATAATTGATTTTTCAGACTTTGATCGGCCGTAGCGGCCAAACGAAAACTCCAAATTGAACGCGGTTTGCAAATCTGAGCTCCTCGTACGTCAATTAGTCGGATTAGAGATTTTGAATTTTTGATGAAATCGTGAAAAAAGACATGACTAACCCCCTTGGAAATTTTGTTAAAAAATGCAACTTTCTTAAAAATCATCGTAGACTATTGAATTTAACTTGATTTTCATCAGAAAGACGAGAGAAATTGATTGACGTTAAAAAATTTCAGCTAACTTCAATAGCAAAAAAATTAGTCAGTCACTGTGAACATTTTTGAAAATTTACGAAAATAATTGATTTTTCAGACTTTGATCGGCCGTAGCGGCCTAACGAAAACTCCAAATTGAACGCGGTTTGCAAATCTGAGCTCCTCGTACGTCAATTAGTCGGATTAGAGATTTTTAATTTTTGATGAAATCGTGAAAAAAGACATGACTAACCCCCCTTGGAAATTTGTTAAAAAATGCAACTTTCTTAAAAATCATCGTAGACTATTGAATTTAACTTTATTTTCATCAGAAAGACGAGAGAAATTGATTGCCGTTAAAAAATTTCAGCTAACTTCAATAGCAAAAAAATTAGTCAGTCACTGTGAACATTTTTGAAAATTTACGAAAATAATTGATTTTTCAGACTTTGATCGGCCGTAGCGGCCAAACGAAAACTCCAAATTGAACGCGGTTTGCAAATCTGAGCTCCTCGTACGTCAATTAGTCGGATTAGAGATTTTGAAATTTTGATGAAATCGTGAAAAAGGACATGACTAACCCCCTTGGAAATTTTTGTTAAAAAATGCAACTTTCTTAAAAATCATCGTAGACTATTGAATTTAACTTTATTTTCATCAGAAAGACGAGAGAAATTGATTGCCGTTAAAAAATTTCAGCTGACTTCAATAGCAAAAAAATTAGTCAGTCATTGTGAACATTTTAGAAAATTTACGAAAATAATTGATTTTTCATACTTTGATCGGCCGTAGCGGCCAAACGAAAACTCCAAATTGAACGCGGTTTGCAAATCTGAGCTCCTCGTACGTCAATTAGTCGGATTAGAGATTTTTAATTTTTGATGAAAACACGAAAAAAAGACAATAGTAAACCCCTTGGAAATTTGTTAAAAAAATGCAACTTTCTTAAAAAATCATCGTAGACTATTGAATTTAACTTTATTTTCATCAGAAAGACGAGAGAAATTGATTGCCGTTAAAAAATTTCAGCTAACTTCAATAGCAAAAAAATTAGTCAGTCACAGTGAACATTTTTGAAAATTTACGAAAATAATTTATTTTTCAGACTTTGATCGGCCGTAGCGGCCAAACGAAAACTCTAAATTGAACGCGGTTTGCAAATCTGAGCTCCTCGTACGTCAATTAGTCGGATTAGAGATTTTTAATTTTTGATGAAAACACGAAAAAAAGACATGAGTAAACCCCTTGGAAATTTGTTAAAAAATGCAACTTTCTTAAAAATCATCGTAGACTATTGAATTTAACTTTATTTTCATCAGAAAGACGAGAGAAATTGATTGCCGTTAAAAAATTTCAGCTAACTTCAATAGCAAAAAAAATAGTCAGTCACTGTGAACATTTTTGAAAATTTACGAAAATAATTGATTTTTCAGACTTTGATCGGCCGTAGCGGCCAAACGAAAACTCCAAATTGAACGCGGTTTGCAAATCTGAGCTCCTCGTACGTCAATTAGTCGGATTAGAGACTTTGAATTTTTGATGAAAACACGAAAAAAAGACATGAGTAAACCCCTTGGAAATTTTGTTAAAAAATGCAACTTTCTTAAAAATCATCGTAGACTATTGAATTTAACTTTATTTTCATCAGAAAGACGAGAGAAATTGATTGCCGTTAAAAAATTTCAGCTAACTTCAATAGCAAAAAAATTAGTCAGTCACTGTGAACATTTTTGAAAATTTACGAAAATAATTGATTTTTCAGACTTTGATCGGCCGTAGCGGCCAAACGAAAACTCCAAATTGAACGCGTTTGCAAATCTGAGCTCCTCGTACGTCAATTAGTCGGATTAGAGACTTTGAATTTTTGATGAAAACACGAAAAAAAGACATGAGTAAACCCCTTGGAAATTTTGTTAAAAAATGCAAATTTCTTAAAAATCATCGTAGACTATTGAATTTAACTTTATTTTCATCAGAAAGACGAGAGAAATTGATTGCCGTTAAAAAATTTCAGCTAACTTCAATAGCAAAAAAATTAGTCAGTCACTGTGAACATTTTAGAAAATTTACGAAAATAATTGATTTTTCAGACTTTGATCGGCCGTAGCGGCCAAACGAAAACTCCAAATTGAACGCGGTTTGCAAATCTGAGTTCCTCGTACGTCAATTAGTCGGATTAGAGATTTTGAATTTTTGATGAAATCGTGAAAAAAGACATGACTAACCCCCTTGGAAATTTTGTTAAAAAATGCAACTTTCTTAAAAATCATCGTAGACTATTGAATTTAACTTTATTTTCATCAGAAAGACGAGAGAAATTGATTGCCGTTAAAAAATTTCAGCTAACTTCAATAGCAAAAAAATTAGTCAGTCACTGGTGAACATTTTAGAAAATTTACGAAAATAATTGATTTTTCAGACTTTGATCGGCCGTAGCGGCCAAACGAAAACTCCAAATTGAACGCGGTTTGCAAATCTGAGCTCCTCGTACGTCAATTAGTCGGATTAGAGATTTTGAATTTTTGATGAAATCGTGAAAAAAGACATGACTAACCCCCTTGGAAATTTTGTTAAAAAATGCAACTTTCTTAAAAATCATCGTAGACTATTGAATTTAACTTTATTTTCATCAGAAAGACGAGAGAAATTGATTGCCGTTAAAAAATTTCAGCTAACTTCAATAGCAAAAAAATTAGTCAGTCACTGTGAACATTTTTGAAAATTTACGAAAATAATTGATTTTTCAGACTTTGATCGGCCGTAGCGGCCAAACGAAAACTCCAAATTGAACGCGGTTTGCAAATCTGAGCTCCTCGTACGTCAATTAGTCGGATTAGAGATTTTTAATTTTTGATGAAATCGTGAAAAAAGACATGACTAACCCCCTTGGAAATTTGTTAAAAAATGCAACTTTCTTAAAAATCATCGTAGACTATTGAATTTAACTTTATTTTCATCAGAAAGACGAGAGAAATTGATTGCCGTTAAAAAATTTCAGCTAACTTCAATAGCAAAAAAATGAGTCAGTCACTGTGAACATTTTTGAAAATTTACGAAAATAATTGATTTTTCAGACTTTGATCGGCCGTAGCGGCCAAACGAAAACTCCAAATTGAACGCGGTTTGCAAATCGGAGCTCCTCGTACGTCAATTAGTCGGATTAGAGATTTTGAAATTTTGATGAAATCGTGAAAAAAGACATGACTAACCCCCTTGGAAATTTTTGTTAAAAAATGCAACTTTCTTAAAAATCATCGTAGACTATTGAATTTAACTTTATTTTCATCAGAAAGACGAGAGAAATTGATTGCCGTTAAAAAATTTCAGCTGACTTCAATAGCAAAAAAATTAGTCAGTCATTGTGAACATTTTAGAAAATTTACGAAAATAATTGATTTTTCATACTTTGATCGGCCGTAGCGGCCAAACGAAAACTCCAAATTGAACGCGGTTTGCAAATCTGAGCTCCTCGTACGTCAATTAGTCGGATTCGAGATTTTTAATTTTTGATGAAAACACGAAAAAAAGACATTAGTAAACCCCTTGGAAATTTGTTAAAAAAAATGCAACTTTCTTAAAAATCATCGTAGACTATTGAATTTAACTTTATTTTCATCAGAAAGACGAGAGAAATTGATTGCCGTTAAAAAATTTCAGCTAACTTCAATAGCAAAAAAATTAGTCAGTCACTGTGAACATTTTTGAAAATTTACGAAAATAATTGATTTTTCAGACTTTGATCGGCCGTAGCGGCCAAACGAAAACTCCAAATTGAACGCGGTTTGCAAATCTGAGCTCCTCGTACGTCAATTAGTCGGATTAGAGATTTTGAATTTTTGATGAAATCGTGAAAAAAGACATGACTAACCCCCTTGGAAATTTGTTAAAAAATGCAACTTTCTTAAAAATCATCGTAGACTATTGAATTTAACTTTATTTTCATCAGAAAGACGAGAGAAATTGATTGCCGTTAAAAAATTTCAGCTAACTTCAATAGCAAAAAAAATGAGTCAGTCACTGTGAACATTTTTGAAAATTTACGAAAATAATTGATTTTTCAGACTTTGATCGGCCGTAGCGGCCAAACGAAAACTCCAAATTGAACGCGGTTTGCAAATCGGAGCTCCTCGTACGTCAATTAGTCGGACTAGAGATTTTGAAATTTTGATGAAATCGTGAAAAAAGACATGACTAACCCCCTTGGAAATTTTTGTTAAAAAATGCAACTTTCTTAAAAATCATCGTAGACTATTGAATTTAACTTTATTTTCATCAGAAAGACGAGAGAAATTGATTGCCGTTAAAAAATTTCAGCTGACTTCAATAGCAAAAAAATTAGTCAGTCATTGTGAACATTTTAGAAAATTTACGAAAATAATTGATTTTTCATACTTTGATCGGCCGTAGCGGCCAAACGAAAAACTCCAAATTGAACGCGGTTTGCAAATCTGAGCTCCTCGTACGTCAATTAGTCGGATTCGAGATTTTTAATTTTTGATGAAAAACACGAAAAAAAGACATTAGTAAACCCCTTGGAAATTTGTTAAAAAAATGCAACTTTCTTAAAAATCATCGTAGACTATTGAATTTAACTTTATTTTCATCAGAAAGACGAGAGAAATTGATTGCCGTTAAAAAATTTCAGCTAACTTCAATAGCAAAAAAATTAGTCAGTCACAGTGAACATTTTTGAAAATTTACGAAAATAATTTATTTTTCAGACTTTGATCGGCCGTAGCGGCCAAACGAAAACTCCAAATTGAACGCGGTTTGCAAATCTGAGCTCCTCGTACGTCAATTAGTCGGATTAGAGATTTTTAATTTTTGATGAAAACACGAAAAAAAGACATGACCCTTGGAAATTTTGTTAAAAAATGCAACTTTCTTAAAAATCATCGTAGACTATTGAATTTAACTTTATTTTCATCAGAAAGACGAGAGAAATTGATTGCCGTTAAAAAATTTCAGCTAACTTCAATAGCAAAAAAATTAGTCAGTCACTGTGAACATTTTAGAAAATTTACGAAAATAATTGATTTTTCAGACTTTGATCGGCCGTAGCGGCCAAACGAAAACTCCAAATTGAACGCGGTTTGCAAATCTGAGCTCCTCGTACGTCAATTAGTCGGATTAGAGATTTTTAATTTTTGATGAAAACACGAAAAAAAGACATGAGTAAACCCCTTGGAAATTTGTGAAAAAATGCAACTTTCATAAAAATCATCGTAGACTATTGAATTTAACTTTATTTTCATCAGAAAGACGAGAGAAATTGATTGCCGTTAAAAAATTTCAGCTAACTTCAATAGCAAAAAAATTAGTCAGTCACTGTGAACATTTTAGAAAATTTACGAAAATAATTGATTTTTCAGACTTTGATCAGCCGTAGCGGCCAAACGAAAACTCCAAATTGAACGCGGTTTGCAAATCTGAGCTCCTCGTACGCCAATTAGTCGGACTAGAGATTTTTAATTTTTGATGAAAACACGAAAAAAAGACATGAGTAAACCCCTTGGAAATTTGTTAAAAAATGCAACTTTCTTAAAAATCATCGTAGACTATTGAATTTAACTTTATTTTCATCAGAAAGACGAGAGAAATTGATTGCCGTTAAAAAATTTCAGCTAACTTCAATAGCAAAAAAATTAGTCAGTCACTGTGAACATTTTAGAAAATTTACGAAAATAATTGATTTTTCAGACTTTGATCGGCCGTAGCGGCCAAACGAAAACTCCAAATTGAACGCGGTTTGCAAATCTGAGCTCCTCGTACGTCAATTAGTCGGATTAGAGATTTTGAATTTTTGATGAAATCGTGAAAAAAGACATGACTAACCCCCTTGGAAATTTTGTTAAAAAATGCAACTTTCTTAAAAATCATCGTAGACTATTGAATTTAACTTTATTTTCATCAGAAAGACGAGAGAAATTGATTGCCGTTAAAAAATTTCAGCTAACTTCAATAGCAAAAAAATTAGTCAGTCACTGTGAACATTTTAGAAAATTTACGAAAATAATTGATTTTTCAGACTTTGATCGGCCGTAGCGGCCAAACGAAAACTCCAAATTGAACGCGGTTTGCAAATCTGAGCTCCTCGTACGTCAATTAGTCGGATTAGAGATTTTTAATTTTTGATGAAAACACGAAAAAAAGACATGAGTAAACCCCTTGGAAATTTGTGAAAAAATGCAACTTTCATAAAAATCATCGTAGACTATTGAATTTAACTTTATTTTCATCAGAAAGACGAGAGAAATTGATTGCCGTTAAAAAATTTCAGCTAACTTCAATAGCAAAAAAATTAGTCAGTCACTGTGAACATTTTAGAAAATTTACGAAAATAATTGATTTTTCAGACTTTGATCAGCCGTAGCGGCCAAACGAAAACTCCAAATTGAACGCGGTTTGCAAATCTGAGCTCCTCGTACGCCAATTAGTCGGACTAGAGATTTTTAATTTTTGATGAAAACACGAAAAAAAGACATGAGTAAACCCCTTGGAAATTTGTTAAAAAATGCAACTTTCTTAAAAATCATCGTAGACTATTGAATTTAACTTTATTTTCATCAGAAAGACGAGAGAAATTGATTGCCGTTAAAAAATTTCAGCTAACTTCAATAGCAAAAAAATTAGTCAGTCACTGTGAACATTTTAGAAAATTTACGAAAATAATTGATTTTTCAGACTTTGATCGGCCGTAGCGGCCAAACGAAAACTCCAAATTGAACGCGGTTTGCAAATCTGAGCTCCTCGTACGTCAATTAGTCGGATTAGAGATTTTGAATTTTTGATGAAATCGTGAAAAAAGACATGACTAACCCCCTTGGAAATTTTGTTAAAAAATGCAACTTTCTTAAAAATCATCGTAGACTATTAAATTTAACTTTATTTTCATCAGAAAGACGAGAGAAATTGATTGCCGTTAAAAAATTTCAGCTAACTTCAATAGCAAAAAAATTAGTCAGTCACTGTGAACATTTTTGAAAATTTACGAAAATAATTGATTTTTCAGACTTTGATCGGCCGTAGCGGCCAAACGAAAACTCCAAATTGAAAGCGGTTTGCAAATCTGAGCTCCTCGTACGTCAATTAGTCGGATTAGAGATTTTGAATTTTTGATGAAATCGTGAAAAAAGACATGACTAACCCCCTTGGAAATTTTGTTAAAAAATGCAACTTTCTTAAAAATCATCGTAGACTATTGAATTCAACTTTATTTTCATCAGAAAGACGAGAGAAATTGATTGCCGTTAAAAAATTTCAGCTAACTTCAATAGCAAAAAAATTAGTCAGTCACTGTGAACATTTTAGAAAATTTACGAAAATAATTGATTTTTCAGACTTTGATCGGCCGTAGCGGCCAAACGAAAACTCCAAATTGAACGCGGTTTGCAAATCTGAGCTCCTCGTACGTCAATTAGTCGGATTAGAGATTTTGAATTTTTGATGAAATCGTGAAAAAAGACATGACTAACCCCCTTGGAAATTTTGTTAAAAAATGCAACTTTCTTAAAAATCATCGTAGACTATTAAATTTAACTTTATTTTCATCAGAAAGACGAGAGAAATTGATTGCCGTTAAAAAATTTCAGCTAACTTCAATAGCAAAAAAATTAGTCAGTCACTGTGAACATTTTTGAAAATTTACGAACATAATTGATTTTTCAGACTTTGATCGGCCGTAGCGGCCAAACGAAAACTCCAAATTGAACGCGGTTTGCAAATCTGAGCTCCTCGTACGTCAATTAGTCGGATTAGAGATTTTGAATTTTTGATGAAATCGTGAAAAAAGACATGACTAACCCCCTTGGAAATTTTGTTAAAAAATGCAACTTTCTTAAAAATCATCGTAGACTATTGAATTTAACTTTATTTTCATCAGAAAGACGAGAGAAATTGATTGCCGTTAAAAAATTTCAGCTAACTTCAATAGCAAAAAAATTAGTCAGTCACTGTGAACATTTTAGAAAATTTACGAAAATAATTGATTTTTCAGACTTTGATCGGCCGTAGCGGCCAAACGAAAACTCCAAATTGAACGCGGTTTGCAAATCTGAGCTCCTCGTACGTCAATTAGTCGGATTAGAGATTTTGAATTTTTGATGAAATCGTGAAAAAAGACATGACTAACCCCCTTGGAAATTTTGTTAAAAAATGCAACTTTCTTAAAAA
Source organism: Ocypus olens (assembly GCA_910593695.2). NCBI lineage: Eukaryota > Metazoa > Arthropoda > Insecta > Coleoptera > Staphylinidae > Ocypus > Ocypus olens. The sequence goes on along the minus strand of OU343058.1, from coordinate 8,928,909 downwards.
TCATCGTAGACTATTAAATTTAACTTTATTTTCATCAGAAAGACGAGAGAAATTGATTGCCGTTAAAAAATTTCAGCTAACTTCAATAGCAAAAAAATTAGTCAGTCACTGTGAACATTTTTGAAAATTTACGAACATAATTGATTTTTCAGACTTTGATCGGCCGTAGCGGCCAAACGAAAACTCCAAATTGAACGCGGTTTGCAAATCTGAGCTCCTCGTACGTCAATTAGTCGGATTAGAGATTTTGAATTTTTGATGAAATCGTGAAAAAAGACATGACTAACCCCCTTGGAAATTTTGTTAAAAAATGCAACTTTCTTAAAAATCATCGTAGACTATTGAATTTAACTTTATTTTCATCAGAAAGACGAGAGAAATTGATTGCCGTTAAAAAATTTCAGCTAACTTCAATAGCAAAAAAATTAGTCAGTCACAGTGAACATTTTTGAAAATTTACGAAAATAATTGATTTTTCAGACTTTGATCGGCCGTAGCGGCCAAACGAAAACTCCAAATTGAAAACGGTTTGCAAATCTGAGCTCCTCGTACGTCAATTAGTCGGATTAGAGATTTTGAATTTTTGATGAAATCGTGAAAAAAGACATGACTAACCCCCTTGGAAATTTTGTTAAAAAATGCAACTTTCTTAAAAATCATCGTAGACTATTGAATTTAACTTTATTTTCATCAGAAAGACGAGAGAAATTGATTGCCGTTAAAAAAATTTCAGCTAACTTCAATAGCAAAAAAATTAGTCAGTCACTGTGAACATTTTTGAAAATTTACGAACATAATTGATTTTTCAGACTTTGATCGGCCGTAGCGGCCAAACGAAAACTCCAAATTGAACGCGGTTTGCAAATCTGAGCTCCTCGTACGTCAATTAGTCGGATTAGAGATTTTGAATTTTTGATGAAATCGTGAAAAAAGACATGACTAACCCCCTTGGAAATTTTGTTAAAAAATGCAACTTTCTTAAAAATCATCGTAGACTATTAAATTTAACTTTATTTTCATCAGAAAGACGAGAGAAATTGATTGCCGTTAAAAAATTTCAGCTAACTTCAATAGCAAAAAAATTAGTCAGTCACTGTGAACATTTTTGAAAATTTACGAACATAATTGATTTTTCAGACTTTGATCGGCCGTAGCGGCCAAACGAAAACTCCAAATTGAACGCGGTTTGCAAATCTGAGCTCCTCGTACGTCAATTAGTCGGATTAGAGATTTTGAATTTTTGATGAAAACACGAAAAAAAGACCCCTTGGAAATTTGTTAAAAAATGCAACTTTCTTAAAAATCATCGTAGACTATTGAATTCAACTTTATTTTCATCAGAAAGAGGAGAGAAATTGATTGCCGTTAAAAAATTTCAGCTAACTTCAATAGCAAAAAAATTAGTCAGTCACAGTGAACATTTTAGAAAATTTACGAAAATAATTGATTTTTCAGACTTTGATCGGCCGTAGCGGCCAAACGAAAACTCCAAATTGAACGCGGTTTGCAAATCTGAGCTCCTCGTACGTCAATTAGTCGGATTAGAGATTTTTAATTTTTGATGAAAACACGAAAAAAAGACATGAGTAACCCCCTTGGAAATTTTGTTAAAAAATGCAACTTTCTGAAAAATCATCGTAGACTATTGAATTTAACTTTATTTTCATCAGAAAGACGAGAGAAATTGATTGCCGTTAAAAAATTTCAGCTAACTTCAATAGCAAAAAAATTAGTCAGTCACTGTGAACATTTTTGAAAATTTACGAAAATAATTGATTTTTCAGACTTTGATCGGCCGTAGCGGCCAAACGAAAACTCCAAATTGAACGCGGTTTGCAAATCTGAGCTCCTCGTACGTCAATTAGTCGGATTAGAGATTTTGAATTTTTGATGAAATCGTGAAAAAAGACATGACTAACCCCCTTGGAAATTTTGTTAAAAAATGCAACTTTCTTAAAAATCATCGTAGACTATTGAATTTAACTTTATTTTCATCAGAAAGACGAGAGAAATTGATTGCCGTTAAAAAATTTCAGCTAACTTCAATAGCAAAAAAATTAGTCAATCACTGTGAACATTTTAGAAAATTTACGAAAATAATTGATTTTTCAGACTTTGATCGGCCGTAGCGGCCAAACGAAAACTCCAAATTGAACGCGGTTTGCAAATCTGAGCTCCTCGTACGTCAATTAGTCGGACTAGAGATTTTTAATTTTTGATGAAAACACGAAAAAAAGACATGAGTAAACCCCTTGGAAATTTGTTAAAAAATGCAACTTTCTTAAAAAGCATCGTAGACTATTGAATTTAACTTTATTTTCATCAGAAAGACGAGAGAAATTGATTGCCGTTAAAAAATTTCAGCTAACTTCAATAGCAAAAAAATTAGTCAGTCACTGTGAACATTTTAGAAAATTTACGAAAATAATTGATTTTTCAGACTTTGATCGGCCGTAGCGGCCAAACGAAAACTCCAAATTGAACGCGGTTTGCAAATCTGAGCTCCTCGTACGTCAATTAGTCGGATTAGAGATTTTTAATTTTTGATGAAAACACGAAAAAAAGACATGAGTAAACCCCTTGGAAATTTGTTAAAAAATGCAACTTTCTTAAAAATCATCGTCGACTATTGAATTTAACTTTATTTTCATCAGAAAGACGAGAGAAATTGATTGCCGTTAAAAAATTTCAGCTAACTTCAATAGCAAAAAAATTAGTCAGTCACTGTGAACATTTTTGAAAATTTACGAACATAATTGATTTTTCAGACTTTGATCGGCCGTAGCGGCCAAACGAAAACTCCAAATTGAACGCGGTTTGCAAATCTGAGCTCCTCGTACGTCAATTAGTCGGACTAGAGATTTTTAATTTTTGATGAAAACACGAAAAAAAGACATGGAAATTTGTTAAAAAATGCAACTTTCTTAAAAAGCATCGTAGACTATTGAATTTAACTTTATTTTCATCAGAAAGACGAGAGAAATTGATTGCCGTTAAAAAATTGCAGCTAACTTCAATAGCAAAAAAATTAGTCAGTCACAGTGAATATTTTTTAAAATTTACGAAAATAATTGATTTTTCAGACTTTGATCGGCCGTAGCGGCCAAACGAAAACTCCAAATTGAACGCGGTTTGCAAATCTGAGCTCCTCGTACGTCAATTAGTCGGATTAGAGATTTTGAATTTTTGATGAAATCGTGAAAAAAGACATGACTAACCCCCTAGGAAATTTTGTTAAAAAATGCAACTTTCTTAAAAATCATCGTAGACTATTGAATTTAACTTTATTTTCATCAGAAAGACGAGAGAAATTGATTGCCGTTAAAAAATTTCAGCTAACTTCAATAGCAAAAAAATTAGTCAGTCACTGTGAACATTTTAGAAAATTTACGAAAATAATTGATTTTTCAGACTTTGATCGGCCGTAGCGGCCAAACGAAAACTCCAAATTGAACGCGGTTTGCAAATCTGAGCTCCTCGTACGTCAATTAGTCGGATTAGATATTTTTAATTTTTGATGAAAACACGAAAAAAAGACATGGGTAAACCCCTTGGAAATTTGTTAAAAAATGCAACTTTCTTAAAAATCATCGTAGACTATTGAATTTAACTTTATTTTCATCAGAAAGACGAGAGAAATTGATTGCCGTTAAAAAATTTCAGCTAACTTCAATAGCAAAAAAATTAGTCAGTCACTGTGAACATTTTAGAAAATTTACGAAAATAATTGATTTTTCAGACTTTGATCGGCCGTAGCGGCCAAACGAAAACTCCAAATTGAACGCGGTTTGCAAATCTGAGCTCCTCGTACGTCAATTAGTCGAATTAGAGATTTTGAATTTTTGATGAAATCGTGAAAAAAGACATGACTAACCCCCTTGGAAATTTTGTTAAAAAATGCAACTTTCTTAAAAATCATCGTAGACTATTGAATTTAACTTTATCTTCATCAGAAAGACGAGAGAAATTGATTGCCGTTAAAAAATTTCAGCTAACTTCAATAGCAAAAAAATTAGTCAGTCACTGTGAACATTTTAGAAAATTTACGAAAATAATTGATTTTTCAGACTTTGATCGGCCGTAGCGGCCAAACGAAAACTCCAAATTGAACGCGGTTTGCAAATCTGAGCTCCTCGTACGTCAATTAGTCGGATTAGAGATTTTGAATTTTTGATGAAATCGTGAAAAAAGACATGACTAACCCCCTTGGAAATTTTGTTAAAAAATGCAACTTTCTTAAAAATCATCGTAGACTATTAAATTTAACTTTATTTTCATCAGAAAGACGAGAGAAATTGATTGCCGTTAAAAAATTTCAGCTAACTTCAATAGCAAAAAAATTAGTCAGTCACTGTGAACATTTTTGAAAATTTACGAAAATAATTGATTTTTCAGACTTTGATCGGCCGTAGCGGCCAAACGAAAACTCCAAATTGAAAGCGGTTTGCAAATCTGAGCTCCTCGTACGTCAATTAGTCGGATTAGAGATTTTGAATTTTTGATGAAATCGTGAAAAAAGACATGACTAACCCCCTTGGAAATTTTGTTAAAAAATGCAACTTTCTTAAAAATCATCGTAGACTATTAAATTTAACTTTATTTTCATCAGAAAGACGAGAGAAATTGATTGCCGTTAAAAAATTTCAGCTAACTTCAATAGCAAAAAAATTAGTCAGTCACTGTGAACATTTTTGAAAATTTACGAAAATAATTGATTTTTCAGACTTTGATCGGCCGTAGCGGCCAAACGAAAACTCCAAATTGAAAGCGGTTTGCAAATCTGAGCTCCTCGTACGTCAATTAGTCGGATTAGAGATTTTGAATTTTTGATGAAATCGTGAAAAAAGACATGACTAACCCCCTTGGAAATTTTGTTAAAAAATGCAACTTTCTTAAAAATCATCGTAGACTATTGAATTTAACTTTATTTTCATCAGAAAGACGAGAGAAATTGATTGCCGTTAAAAAATTTCAGCTAACTTCAATAGCAAAAAAATTAGTCAGTCACTGTGAACATTTTAGAAAATTTACGAAAATAATTGATTTTTCAGACTTTGATCGGCCGTAGCGGCCAAACGAAAACTCCAAATTGAACGCGGTTTGCAAATCTGAGCTCCTCGTACGTCAATTAGTCGGATTAGAGATTTTGAATTTTTGATGAAATCGTGAAAAAAGACATGACTAACCCCCTTGGAAATTTTGTTAAAAAATGCAACTTTCTTAAAAATCATCGTAGACTATTAAATTTAACTTTATTTTCATCAGAAAGACGAGAGAAATTGATTGCCGTTAAAAAATTTCAGCTAACTTCAATAGCAAAAAAATTAGTCAGTCACTGTGAACATTTTTGAAAATTTACGAACATAATTGATTTTTCAGACTTTGATCGGCCGTAGCGGCCAAACGAAAACTCCAAATTGAACGCGGTTTGCAAATCTGAGCTCCTCGTACGTCAATTAGTCGGATTAGAGATTTTGAATTTTTGATGAAATCGTGAAAAAAGACATGACTAACCCCCTTGGAAATTTTGTTAAAAAATGCAACTTTCTTAAAAATCATCGTAGACTATTGAATTTAACTTTATTTTCATCAGAAAGACGAGAGAAATTGATTGCCGTTAAAAAATTTCAGCTAACTTCAATAGCAAAAAAATTAGTCAGTCACTGTGAACATTTTAGAAAATTTACGAAAATAATTGATTTTTCAGACTTTGATCGGCCGTAGCGGCCAAACGAAAACTCCAAATTGAACGCGGTTTGCAAATCTGAGCTCCTCGTACGTCAATTAGTCGGATTAGAGATTTTGAATTTTTGATGAAATCGTGAAAAAAGACATGACTAACCCCCTTGGAAATTTTGTTAAAAAATGCAACTTTCTTAAAAATCATCGTAGACTATTAAATTTAACTTTATTTTCATCAGAAAGACGAGAGAAATTGATTGCCGTTAAAAAATTTCAGCTAACTTCAATAGCAAAAAAATTAGTCAGTCACTGTGAACATTTTAGAAAATTTACGAACATAATTGATTTTTCAGACTTTGATCGGCCGTAGCGGCCAAACGAAAACTCCAAATTGAACGCGGTTTGCAAATCTGAGCTCCTCGTACGTCAATTAGTCGGATTAGAGATTTTGAATTTTTGATGAAATCGTGAAAAAAGACATGACTAACCCCCTTGGAAATTTTGTTAAAAAATGCAACTTTCTTAAAAATCATCGTAGACTATTGAATTTAACTTTATTTTCATCAGAAAGACGAGAGAAATTGATTGCCGTTAAAAAATTTCAGCTAACTTCAATAGCAAAAAAATTAGTCAGTCACAGTGAACATTTTTGAAAATTTACGAAAATAATTGATTTTTCAGACTTTGATCGGCCGTAGCGGCCAAACGAAAACTCCAAATTGAAAACGGTTTGCAAATCTGAGCTCCTCGTACGTCAATTAGTCGGATTAGAGATTTTGAATTTTTGATGAAATCGTGAAAAAAGACATGACTAACCCCCTTGGAAATTTTGTTAAAAAATGCAACTTTCTTAAAAATCATCGTAGACTATTAAATTTAACTTTATTTTCATCAGAAAGACGAGAGAAATTGATTGCCGTTAAAAAAATTTCAGCTAACTTCAATAGCAAAAAAATTAGTCAGTCACTGTGAACATTTTTGAAAATTTACGAACATAATTGATTTTTCAGACTTTGATCGGCCGTAGCGGCCAAACGAAAACTCCAAATTGAACGCGGTTTGCAAATCTGAGCTCCTCGTACGTCAATTAGTCGGATTAGAGATTTTGAATTTTTGATGAAATCGTGAAAAAAGACATGACTAACCCCCTTGGAAATTTTGTTAAAAAATGCAACTTTCTTAAAAATCATCGTAGACTATTAAATTTAACTTTATTTTCATCAGAAAGACGAGAGAAATTGATTGCCGTTAAAAAATTTCAGCTAACTTCAATAGCAAAAAAATTAGTCAGTCACTGTGAACATTTTTGAAAATTTACGAACATAATTGATTTTTCAGACTTTGATCGGCCGTAGCGGCCAAACGAAAACTCCAAATTGAACGCGGTTTGCAAATCTGAGCTCCTCGTACGTCAATTAGTCGGATTAGAGATTTTGAATTTTTGATGAAAACACGAAAAAAAGACCCCTTGGAAATTTGTTAAAAAATGCAACTTTCTTAAAAATCATCGTAGACTATTGAATTCAACTTTATTTTCATCAGAAAGAGGAGAGAAATTGATTGCCGTTAAAAAATTTCAGCTAACTTCAATAGCAAAAAAATTAGTCAGTCACAGTGAACATTTTAGAAAATTTACGAAAATAATTGATTTTTCAGACTTTGATCGGCCGTAGCGGCCAAACGAAAACTCCAAATTGAACGCGGTTTGCAAATCTGAGCTCCTCGTACGTCAATTAGTCGGATTAGAGATTTTTAATTTTTGATGAAAACACGAAAAAAAGACATGAGTAACCCCCTTGGAAATTTTGTTAAAAAATGCAACTTTCTGAAAAATCATCGTTGCTATTGAATTTAACTTTATTTTCATCAGAAAGACGAGAGAAATTGATTGCCGTTAAAAAATTTCAGCTAACTTCAATAGCAAAAAAATTAGTCAGTCACTGTGAACATTTTTGAAAATTTACGAAAATAATTGATTTTTCAGACTTTGATCGGCCGTAGCGGCCAAACGAAAACTCCAAATTGAACGCGGTTTGCAAATCTGAGCTCCTCGTACGTCCAATTAGTCGGATTAGAGATTTTGAATTTTTGATGAAATCGTGAAAAAAGACATGACTAACCCCCTTGGAAATTTTGTTAAAAAATGCAACTTTCTTAAAAATCATCGTAGACTATTGAATTTAACTTTATTTTCATCAGAAGACGAGAGAAATTGATTGCCGTTAAAAAATTTCAGCTAACTTCAATAGCAAAAAATTAGTCAATCACTGTGAACATTTTAGAAAATTTACGAAAATAATTGATTTTTCAGACTTTGATCGGCCGTAGCGGCCAAACGAAAACTCCAAATTGAACGCGGTTTGCAAATCTGAGCTCCTCGTACGTCAATTAGTCGGTACTAGAGATTTTTAATTTTTGATGAAAACACGAAAAAAAGACATGAGTAAACCCCTTGGAAATTTGTTAAAAAATGCAACTTTCTTAAAAAGCATCGTAGACTATTGAATTTAACTTTATTTTCATCAGAAAGACGAGAGAAATTGATTGCCGTTAAAAAATTTCAGCTAACTTCAATAGCAAAAAAATTAGTCAGTCACTGTGAACATTTTAGAAAATTTACGAAAATAATTGATTTTTCAGACTTTGATCGGCCGTAGCGGCCAAACGAAAACTCCAAATTGAACGCGGTTTGCAAATCTGAGCTCCTCGTACGTCAATTAGTCGGATTAGAGATTTTTAATTTTTGATGAAAACACGAAAAAAAGACATGAGTAAACCCCTTGGAAATTTGTTAAAAAATGCAACTTTCTTAAAAATCATCGTCGACTATTGAATTTAACTTTATTTTCATCAGAAAGACGAGAGAAATTGATTGCCGTTAAAAAATTTCAGCTAACTTCAATAGCAAAAAAATTAGTCAGTCACTTAGAAAATTTACGAAAATAATTGATTTTTCAGACTTTGATCGGCCGTAGCGGCCAAACGAAAACTCCAAATTGAACGCGGTTTGCAAATCTGAGCTCCTCGTACGTCAATTAGTCGGACTAGAGATTTTTAATTTTTGATGAAAACACGAAAAAAAGACATGAGTAAACCCCTTGGAAATTTGTTAAAAAATGCAACTTTCTTAAAAATCATCGTAGACTATTGAATTTAACTTTATTTTCATCAGAAAGACGAGAGAAATTGATTGCCGTTAAAAAATTTCAGCTAACTTCAATAGCAAAAAAATTAGTCAGTCACTGTGAACATTTTAGAAAATTTACGAAAATAATTGATTTTTCAGATTTTGATCGGCCGTAGCGGCCAAACGAAAACTCCAAATTGAACGCGGTTTGCAAATCTGAGCTCCTCGTACGTCAATTAGTCGGATTAGAGATTTTCAATTTTTGATGAAATCGTGAAAAAAGACATGACTAACCCCCTTGGAAGTTTTGTTAAAAAATGCAACTTTCTTAAAAATCATCGTAGACTATTGAATTTAACTTTATTTTCATCAGAAAGACGAGAGAAATTGATTGCCGTTAAAAAATTTCAGCTAACTTCAATAGCAAAAAAATTAGTCAGTCACTGTGAACATTTTAGAAAATTTACGAAAATAATTGATTTTTCAGATTTTGATCGGCCGTAGCGGCCAAAGGAAAACTCCAAATTGAACGCGGTTTGCAAATCTGAGCTCCTCGTACGTCAATTAGTCGGATTAGAGATTTTTAATTTTTGATGAAAACACGAAAAAAAGACATGAGTAAACCCCTTGGAAATTTGTTAAAAAATGCAACTTTCTTAAAAATCATCGTAGACTATTGAATTTAACTTTATTTTCATCAGAAAGACGAGAGAAATTGATTGCCGTTAAAAAATTTCAGCTAACTTCAATAGCAAAAAAATTAGTCAGTCACTGTGAACATTTTAGAAAATTTACGAAAATAATTGATTTTTCAGACTTTGATCGGCCGTAGCGGCCAAACGAAAACTCCAAATTGAACGCGGTTTGCAAATCTGAGCTCCTCGTACGTCAATTAGTCGGATTAGAGATTTTGAATTTTTGATGAAATCGTGAAAAAAGACATGACTAACCCCCTTGGAAATTTTGTTAAAAAATGCAACTTTCTTAAAAATCATCGTAGACTATTGAATTTAACTTTATTTTCATCAGAAAGACGAGAGAAATTGATTGCCGTTAAAAAATTTCAGCTAACTTCAATAGCAAAAAAATTAGTCAGTCACTGTGAACATTTTTGAAAATTTACGAAAATAATTGATTTTTCAGACTTTGATCGGCCGTAGCGGCCAAACGAAAACTCCAAATTGAACGCGGTTTGCAAATCTGAGCTCCTCGTACGTCAATTGGTCGGATTAGAGATTTTGAAATTTTGATGAAATCGTGAAAAAAGACATGACTAACCCCCTTGGAAATTTTGTTAAAAAATGCAACTTTCTTAAAAATCATCGTAGACTATTGAATTTAACTTTATTTTCATCAGAAAGACGAGAGAAATTGATTGCCGTTAAAAAATTTCAGCTAACTTCAATAGCAAAAAAAATAGTCAGTCACTGTGAACATTTTTGAAAATTTACGAAAATAATTGATTTTTCAGACTTTGATCGGCCGTAGCGGCCAAACGAAAACTCCAAATTGAACGCGGTTTGCAAATCTGAGCTCCTCGTACGTCAATTGGTCGGATTAGAGATTTTGAAATTTTGATGAAATCGTGAAAAAAGACATGACTAACCCCCTTGGAAATTTTTGTTAAAAAATGCAACTTTCTTAAAAATCATCGTAGACTATTGAATTTAACTTTATTTTCATCAGAAAGACGAGAGAAATTGATTGCCGTTAAAAAATTTCAGCTAACTTCAATAGCAAAAAAATTAGTCAGTCACTGTGAACATTTTTGAAAATTTACGAAAATAATTGATTTTTCAGACTTTGATCGGCCGTAGCGGCCAAACGAAAACTCCAAATTGAACGCGGTTTGCAAATCTGAGCTCCTCGTACGTCAATTAGTCGGATTAGAGATTTTGAATTTTTGATGAAATCGTGAAAAAAGACATGACTAACCCCCTTGGAAATTTTGTTAAAAAATGCAACTTTCTTAAAAATCATCGTAGACTATTGAATTTAACTTTATTTTCATCAGAAAGACGAGAGAAATTGATTGCCGTTAAAAAATTTCAGCTAACTTCAATAGCAAAAAAATTAGTCAGTCACTGTGAACATTTTAGAAAATTTACGAAAATAATTGATTTTTCAGACTTTGATCGGCCGTAGCGGCCAAACGAAAACTCCAAATTGAACGCGGTTTGCAAATCTGAGCTCCTCGTACGTCAATTAGTCGGATTAGAGATTTTGAAATTTTGATGAAATCGTGAAAAAAGACATGACTAACCCCCTTGGAAATTTTTGTTAAAAAATGCAACTTTCTTAAAAATCATCGTAG